>CAHIKZ030000600.1:757500-862500 GCA_903632075.3 Acanthosepion pharaonis
ATTATGGTAATTAAATTTCCAATACGATTCCTAATTGTAATAATGTTTATTAGTTTCGATAATAATTATAATCATAATTCTTTATTTGTTGCTATAGATATATATGTCACTGTCTGTTGATTCTCACAATAAAAGAGAGAAACAAACATAATGGAAATTAATTCCACAATATATAACTTATCAACACTGACAGTGGAACAGTTTCAAGTACCTCGGCATATTTATCAACCGTTTAATCCCAATTAAGACGATAATGCTCGTAAAATGCAGGGGTTTACAGGGAGTGAACATTGGAGATAATGAAAGAGACTGGGAGTGGGGTGGATTGAGGGGGCAAAATGAATAGAGTTCAATAAAACGGAAGATGGCAATTAATGTTGCACTTGCCTTTGTGAAGATCGTAGTTATCAGGGTAGCAAGAAATCGAAAGTCACTCAACAGGTGAGAGAAAAATGTTAAAAGAGAAAATGGCTTTAATCTACCTGAATGTGTTAAAGGAAAATTTTAAACAAAATCTTATGAGAAAATATCATTTCTTATCTTGCTATTGAGGTAGATATCGTATAAGCAAATCTATTGATGTACCAAGGAAAGAAAGAAACAAAAGCAGAAAGGGACTGAATTTCAAAAGAAAAAATTATTTGATGAATATGAAATTTTTGAGATGCTTCCCCTCCTAATCAGGATAAAATAACAGAACTACTTGGTATCTGTCTATATTTCTGAGATGGGGTATTATGTACATTATTCGGATTATTGTTCTCATCTTTGTCGCCATATTTATTACAATGTTTCGGCCGTTGTACACTCCGGCCTTTTTCAGGTGGTTGGAACGTCGAACTGAAACCTTTATTTCGCTCACTGGGGTAGACTTCTAATGTAAATAAAGAACTACTTGGAAATCAATGGAATTGCATTATACTTTTCAAACAAGTAATACATATGCAGAGAGAAAAATCTAAGACACTAGTATCGATGATTATATTTGTTACCTTATCTTTTCTGTTAGTTTAAGGAGAATACAACACATACATTCTCACACGTAACCTTTCATATTTTTAACTTCGGACTTCATCAATAAATGTATGGCTCAATTCTTAACATGAAATCTATTTTCTCATGAAAATGTAGGAAACACGTTTTCTTGCCAGATTTGGTGTTTATATATCTGTTTGCGATATATTTTTCCAAACCATGTCCAACATAGACACAACTAGATACGACACTATGTTTACATGTCGCGTCAGTCATTGATATGGGGTAAAGTGCGGATATGTACCTGGTGGCTGGGAAAAAATATTAGGTCAATCTGTCGATGCAACGTTCTTCTGAAAGCACACCGGGCACAAAGTCTATTCTAGTATTTTCTGAGATGAAACAAATACTATTTATTAGTTCTTCCACAGCAGAATAAGAAAAGACTGATTAATGCATCTAAAATTTGAATGATACTTAATAGTAATCAATGAAAATCGAAAAATAGAATAAAAAATCATAGAAGACACCCTGGTATATTCATTTCATAAGAGAGTGTGCATGACACATTTAACGACTCCCTAAACTGAGTCGCGGCTGGATGAACAAAGTGAGATTATTGATCATTGTAAAAACATACTTATACAAGAAGCACAATGCATAACGAGAATAAGAATAAGCGGGTTGCTAAAAACGTACACTTTTAGCGGTTAAATGTCAAAGCATCACGGTATTTACTCTGCCCCCCCACCCCACTAAGACGAAATATGACACAAGGTCTATTTTGAGGTGGGGACCCGAGCGCGTACACCCGAGACAAGAACAAAAAAATTCCCCTCAGCCCCCGCAACGGTTGCGCTGGCCTCAGTGCGAGCACCGATCCCTGGTGCAATGGGAGGGCGCGGCCTTGGACAACTGTTCCCCAGGGCTGGGCAACTCTTCAATATTATTTTCTCAGTTGCCCCACTCTCTCCAAGGATAGAGACGCAACTGAGAGATGATAAGTAGATGTGTACCTACTCCAAAAGAGTAAGTTACCCACATGTTAAAGCATCACGGACTAAATCCAAATACTGTTGGGACCAAGTAGATGGTGAAGAATAACAAAAGAATCAGTCGCACATAAATCGTGTATTGAACAGTAAATACAACAGAAGAGTGTTACACGACTTGGGAGTGTGTGTCGGTTGACCAGCGTTCCGTCTATATCGCTGTTCGCCCTGAGGCCTACTTTTCCTAGTAACTTTATAGTAAATAGAAGAGTCCACCATAGCCTCATTAGAGGGTGGACGCCACGAAAAATACATATATGTTTGAAATGAATGGTACACTAATCGGAATGATTTTAATATTCTGCTTATATTAGTTGCATTTTACTCGCATTATTCACGTCAGCTCGTCGCCAGCGAAGCCAGGTCTGGAGACACATTTCACCTATTCGAGGTCTTCTCGTCGGCTATTCCTCGCTTCAAGTTGGGTCATGCTCTTTATCATCAGTTTAATAGACCCTTCTTATTATCAGCAGGAGCAATCTAAGAAATGGAGATAACCTATATATTTTATATGTGAAATAACTGAAGAAACGATAGTGACATGTTTGGGCAAGGAGTATCTACAATGCGTTACTGAGTTTCTGTCGTCTCGAAAGTGCGTTATATATAAACAGAGCATAGGTGAATATCACGTACAACCGGACATAACCAAACACGTAATTGAATTGAGAGAATTTTTTCAGAAAGACTACAAAGAATTACATGTCTAGCTTGCGGGTAATGTATAAAAATATTGTCTGAACAGGCAAAATAATGTTATACACAAAAAAGAAAACAAGTTTTAGCGCAACGGAAAATACGAAGTCTCTTGGAGTTTGAGATACACGGATCATACACTTAAATCTAGAAGTTTGGTTTTCACCAAAGTAAGATTTAAAAATGAACTCGTGAAGTAGCTATTGCAATGGCTGTGACAAATAAATGTTCGCTGGAATAAATAATACAGTTTTTATTATTGTTTGAATGTTTTGTTTCTTTTATTGTGGTTATTGAGTTCGATCTCTCCCTGTTCACTTACTGTATAAATTAAAAAAAAAAATGAAATAATTTTTTTTTAAACAGGTGAAAAAATATGATCCTTGTAGGTGATGCTCACGTTTAAAAATTGCGTTTCTTATTGGATATCTGCTGCCACTTTTAAATTTACATATTGGTTATATTTTATAAGGATGGATGTGGTATTTAAAATGTATTTTAATTGTTTTTAATTATTTTTTTTTCAGACTGCTAAATGGATCGTGGGGAGAGTATATTTTTAAACATCTGTATTTGTGAAAAAGTTTGAAAATTAATTGAAAAAGCGGTGACATATATCCCAAAAGCACAATCACTTTTACATTTGAGGAATTTTTTAAATCATGGGATTTTTATTAGGAGCACTTCCAAGAAGTGGTATTGTTGTATATTTTGGATTTGACAGAAAAAAGGATTTTTTTCTGGCGGTTAAAGAAATTTCTTAGAGTAAATGAGTCGTGAGTAGAATAAGCTAGGTATGACTAGCCATTCTCCACTTGCCTTTAAAATTGTTCCACAAATGAATTGATCTACATTAATCAAATAATCATGTGGGCGCTGTAAACGTTCCCGTATATCATATATCTAGGAAGCACGGTGGTGTAATGAATAGCGGCTCGGGTTGTGGAATAGGAGAGCTGAGTTCGAATTCCAGTCGAATTTCCGTTGGAAAAAAGTATGAATCCTCTTCATGACTGACGAGGCTGAAAGATCTGCCTCGCCAGTCATGTATCAAAAGATACATGATGGCGTGTATCACGTATGCCACGTAACTGCCTGATATTCTATATGTAGAAGATTAGATGTTGTGAATGTTTTTCGTTTGATTTCCGGTAAGCGAGCATGTTAATACTGGTGTGAAAAGTTAATATAAAGAAAAGTATCGCATGTTCAACAGAAACGGTCCATAAGCCACCGTAGCTTTTCCTCAATCTGTCACTGAAATATATTAGATTACGTTAAGATGTGAGTGGACCTAAGAATCAGTAGAGAAAACTTAGTGTAACACTCGGAAACAGGCCCAAACTTCAACTGTGACAGCGACCAATACATTCATATAACATCTAGGGATAAAATGACAAAAACAACAACACCTTAATTCAGCACGGCACAACAAACAAACAATTGAATTGCAACAAATATATAGTGTTGAAGTTATTTTACTTCCCTTTGTATAGGTGAATGCCTATATGGGAGAGGTTTTTTAAAAAATATTAAACCCATACCCCAGGTTGTAGGCTTATCCCCTGGCGATATCTCTCCTTTGGGTTTATTGCTAGGCGGCTGAATCGTTCCCAAAAGAAGAAGTACCGAAGCGGCTTGTACAACATTTCCACGGTACTAGACCGACATTAAACGTCGACCTTTGTCACAATCAGTACTGGCGTGGACATACTGAAAAATACTTATATAGTTTTGTAGTTAAGAAGTATATAATACTACAAGGGATAGTAATTCAAAGCGGAACTACTTAAGGGAAGCACTTAGTGACAACAGTAAATCTGGTCATTCTTTGGGAAAAGACACTGGAACAAAGTAGAAGACACGAAACATTGGAGCCAATGTCAAGACAACAGTAATAAATTATACCAAAATATAACCTGATAAAGGATTTTAAGTAAAGCATTGAAACTAGAGGCAAGCTTACAAAATACTAATAGTTCATTTAGAAATGTAATGAGATGAAACTACTTAACATAGACACATAAACTAAAAGAGAAATTTAATCGTATATTGCCCCAGCCGGTCGTCCAAGACTTCCAAGAACGAGGCTGGTCATGAAGTGACCGCTTCAATCCAAAGCTAACCTTAGCCCACGTTGTGATTTAATTTTGATCATAAGGAAGCTAAGATCGAATCGTTGCAGGGTAGGGCAAGAACTTACAGGAAAAAATAACACTCGAATATTAAAAGAAAAAACTGTTTTTATATCAGTCCTCCATACAATAATTGGTTATATCAGTGTCCGCATGCAATTATCAGCCATATCTAAATCGAAAGTAATACTATCGTCGTTTCGCGCATTCGTATTTATCGACATAATTTTGGGGAATTCCCTTCTCCCAAACTCTCATCTCTCTCTCTCTCTCTCTCTCTCTCTCTCTCTCTCTCTCTCTCTCTCTCTTTAAACCTCCATAGTGAGTCTGGGTGTCTTATCTACCCTCTCCTGGTATTTTAACTCAACTTTCAACCAGGGGAATCAACATCAAATTCGTTGTTTACAAAAAATGAAATATTTGCATTACAGCATGCATTTTCAGCTGTGTGTCTATCAACATCGCCCCCTAAGTCTGTGATACTTTTCCATTGTTCACACTGCTCGACATAGAATTCAAGTCGCTTATGTGTGAATTAAATCCTGAATTGACCCCTCAGAGTTTTGGTATTAACCCTTCTCATTTCAATATATCTCAGAACATAAAACTTTATATTGATAAGTATACTTACTTAGGGGTTTTTTGCGGTTACAACAAATATTATCACAGAAATAGGGGAGCAGGTAACGTGCTCTTCCGTATGATTCATAAAATCTACAATAGAAGCAATCAGACTGGAAAAATAAATATATTACAGACATAAAACGAATACATCTTGGACGTCTTTCCATGATACCAAGTTGAGAAAAAAAAAGAATGTAAGCGTATGTAAGCAGCAGGATCAGTTGCAATTGTAATAGAGAGGTTGACAGCTTTAGAGAATTTCAGGGTCGAGAATTCTTAGGAAATGAAAACATAAATATATGACAGAGGCAAAATACCGCATTACCCCTGGACATTTGTCTTGATATTGATGGCAAATACACACTACACAATAGCTAGCAAGATGGAGTGGCGTCAACTGCGCATCAATACTACAACCACAACAGGTCAGAAGATTAGTAATGATGATACCTTTGCCAGGGATGTTTTAATTATAAAAAACAAAAGTGTCTTAAAGTAAGACATGTACACAAAATATATCCACTTGATTAGCATTAAAGAGATCCTTGACAAAAAATAAAATAAAATAAAATAAAAAAATATGAATGCTATTTCATAGAATAGATATTTAAAAAAAACATTCCTCCAATCGGAAGCTTTTGGAATTATTAAATTTAATAATTAATAAAGGCTCTGTCTATATTTCTGAAATTAGGTATTGTAATTATTTACATTTGTACACTATTTAAGGTTGCGTAAAAAAAAGGCGAGAATTAATTTAGGTGATAAGAAGCTATCACGAAAAGACACTGAGCGAAGTTATTTTTTCTAACAAAGAAAAGTGGTAAAGATTTTATTTTCATTAGCAAAAAAAGTAAGATCTCAGATCTGTCAGATTTGATTTGATTTATGTTACGACGGAGCGAGTAAAGGATAGCCGTCTGCCCATGGCAATAATGAAAATTTCAAATTCGTCAAGTGGCCTACAAAACAGAATGCTAAGAGATAATATTAATTAAGTCACGCACTGACCGAAAAAATGTCAGCTGGACCACCCACAAGTTACAAAGAAGGAAAGATTAAACCATTAACTATCTGCGGAGATATAATTTGGGAAAACACCTGTTTTATTTCAGAGCTGGCCATGATAGAACAATTATTGACGAATTCCAGACGACGTTCGGTTAAGATAAGAGTCGTGTGAGGTCTGCTCGTGGAAGAGAAAGAAAAAGAAAAAGAAAAGAAGATATTTTTTTCCTTTGAGCGATAATTGCAACACCCACGCTGCTGGGCGTTCATTGGCTGAAGGGTGGCGTGAGAGGTAGGCGAAGGTAAACTATGAAGAAGGAAGGAAGGCCTGTTGACGTCCGCTGAAGGGATTGGTGCGAGATGCCACTGTGAGAGAGAGGGGGACATGTTGACGCCCTCTGAGGGGATTGGTGTGAGATACCAATATGAGAAAGGAAGAATTTGGGAGAACGATTCCCTTTAAGTAGAAAGTAAGGACTTCCAAAAATGGAAAGTAATAAATTTTCCTATCCGAGAACAAAGAAGATCCTTATTGTGGTTCTAGATTTATCAAGGAAACTCAAACCCCGACAAGCCCACCCCGGTTTTGGTCGGCGTCCATATAAGCAGAGTCGCAGCGAGTGGACGGAGTTGGGGTTAGTCAGAGACAGGCATGCAGTTGCAGAGTGATTAACACAGACACAGTTGGCAGACGCAGACAGAGTTGAGCTGTGAGCTCTGAGAACCACCTCGCAGAAAGCTGACTGAAAGATCCACGCATCACGACCTCAACTTCTAAGCAAGAACAATTTATTTTTGAAGAACGACTTAGACTCACACCACCAAAACAAGTTTTACGAATGTCGACTGAAGATACACCAAAAACCAGTTTCTTAAAGAAAGAAACAACTTAAGACTCGCCTAACAAACACAAAGTGTCACAAATCCATATAAGCGGGTTGGGAGGGGACAAAGACGCAGTCCTGTATTCAGCAACCAGATATAAAATATTGTTATTCTTTTTTAACACATTTGATCTTTTCGAGTTGTTACTTTATTTTCTTTTACATATACTTGTGCGGTATTACCCTTGTTCGGACTCGACTTGCATTGTGGCCAGGCTACTGATTGATTTCGTCTACCTAAGATCAAATCACAACGTGGGTAGGTTAATCAAGAAATCAAAGCATTTACTTCGGTAACCAGACGTTGGAGGCGAGCTGGGAACGACAAGGCTGATATCGAATCTTACCAGATTCCCATCCGAATCAGCAAAGGGTTAGAACGTCACGTTTGGTGCCGCGACCAATACCAAGTCACATTGGTCGTCGCAAGATAGACGGCGACCAATGTGGTCGCCGTCTATCCTGCACGGGGTGACGTCACACATTGCTCAGACTGTTGTCCTCATCTTTATTGCCACATTCATGTTTCAGCTGTTGTACTCTCCAGCTTGCTTCCGGTGACTGGAATTTTGAGCACTTTATTTCATCCACCGGGGTAGATTGTTTTAATTCCACGTGCAATACCTCTTCCAAATGTCTCAGTTATATTCCTTTAAGTTTTTGTTCACGGTATTGAACTCACAACACTTTGGTTCAAGTCACTGAATCCAGTCAACGCTTTTATCCACTGGGTCATATATCCTTGAGGACATCAGTGTATGAATTTTAATGTCTGAGTAACATTTTTTTTACCAGAGCTCATATTCCAATTTTGTTGTTCTTTTTGCTTTTTTCTAAAGAAACCCTGTTCGAAAGGAAGTAAAACTCAGACAATCACTGTAATTGACTCCATAGATAAACTAATTAGGATTCTCATGATAGAATTTATATCAGGATTAGACCAAAAGTATGGCACGATTAACGTAGTCTTCTTCAAGACACTGGAAACAGAAACACTTTTTTAGGATCCGAATATGATGAAGACATACTAGATACACACAGAAATACATGTGTTCTATAGTTAATGCAAAACATTAAAACAGGATATTCACCTACATGAAATATTAGAAAAGCATGTGTTTACAAAAAGGCTATTCGATTAATTTCTAAAATCGATTGTGAAGAAAAGGCTTTCATGCAGAGAGAAAACGAGTTAAATGATTACGACAAAATGAAAAGGGTGTGTATTTATTTATTCTATACAATAGCATAATCCCAAGAGAAATAAAGGACGCAGGGTTTATTACTGACGGACATAATCTTCACAGCAAAAGATACACAGACACTGAGTTAAAGACGGATAACTACGAAAACATTTAGACAAGGAAATCTAGAAGAACGGAGTAACCATTTACTAAAAGAAAACATAATATAAGGTCATCAGCTGAAGAGGCCGCCAAATTTATGATTTTCGAATTGGAGACATCAGCAATAGAAAAGCAGTAGTTAAATTTGTAGGTACATTATTCGGACTATTGTCATCATATTTGTCGCCATATTTATTACAACGTTTCGGCCTTTGTACTTCTTCAGGTGGTTGGAATGTCGAACTTAACCCTTTATTTCGTGCAGATCCTTTGTATTTTCTATGATAACTCCTTCACATAAGGCAAGCAGACTGTATTCTGGGTGTTTTTGCCCTCCTATTAAAGCTGCCTGTCCCAGTTTTTGGAGGCTGCTGCCATGTAGCCAGGGTAGTTGTTACAAAGGATCTTCGGTCCATATAACATCAGGACAACCTTCAAAAGCTTTACGACACTTCGCAGATATCTCTCCCGAGTAAGACCCCCCATAGAGGAAAAGATGACTAAAGACTGGGTGTACGCTATCCCATGCAGCTGCGGAAAGGAATATAAAGGGAAGACAAGCCTTACGTACCCTTAAGGTACGGCTTCATAAACAGCAGAAAAGTGTAACACGAGGGGACGTGGAAAAATCAGGCGTGTCTGACCACATATGGAGAGAGAAGAGAGATCACCGCTCTCTGTGGGATCAGGTTGATATCATAGACAAGGAACACCATTTGAAAATTCGTAAGCATAAGGAATCAGCACATATGCTAGGCCACAAAAATCTCCTGAGCCGACCGAGCATAGAAATGAATACAATATAGGAACCATTAATAAGGAGTACCAGAGAAAAGCGGTATTAACAACAAAAGTTGCAATATGAGCTCGGATAAAAACATGCAATGATAACATCAAAAAATTGCAACATGAGCACTGGTAAAAATATGTATGATAACAGCAAAAAATTGCAATATGATCACTGGTAAAAGTGGTTGCTGAAGACATTAGGTTTATAGTACCCAGACATTCATACGCAAATGTTGTCAAGGACACAGTGGATAAAGGCGTCGGTTAGATCCAGTGTCAGGACCCAAAGAGTGTGAGTTCAATACCCGGTTAAGGCAGTGGAGAACTTTCAGAGGGAAATTAACAAGATATAACTGATAACTGACATCCATTAAACATGGTACGTGGAACTAGAAGAGTCTAGCCCAGTGAGCGAAATAAAAGGGTTATTATTTTAAAGCTGGTTATTTGCTTGTTTTTGATGACTGTGTATATGTAACTCTATACAACTGAATATGCTAGCTCTATCATTGATATTGAACACTTTCCACTAAGAACTACGCATGAATATATATATATATATGTATTTTTCTCTCAGATGGAGTATATCTGTAGAAGAGAAAAAATGAATGAAAAAGCAAGAGAAATCTCTAGAATTTGACTCGTGAAATTCATCATACCATGGTTTAAGTCCATATCGTTGTTAAACGAAAAAAAGGTGGTAGTCTGAAGGGTCTAAGCCAGGAGAATATATTGGGTGTGGTAAATTATAGACATATCTTATAAAAGTGATACTATTTTTTTCTAAAATGATTATGCTTGTTTTATTATTATAGTCGTGGGACATTGCTTAGTTTTTCTACACGCAAAGAAAAATTGCACTCCTTTGAGTGGATCTACCATTTTTTCGACGATGACAGTGAAAAGTTATACAAACTGCATTTTATATTCGTCATACATATTATTCATGCTTATTATACATGAAGGACACGCGCACTTTCATATTTTTCAAACGCTCATCTTCATTTCTTTGAACGTAGAACAGCAGAAACATAGCGATTTGAAAGCCTGTCACATGAGGAGATGTTTGAGGACCGCGATTAAACACATGAGAGACAAGCTGGAATGGCGTCGGCAAATGGAAGCCTCGGCTGATACAATAGTTTTTTTTTCTTCTTTCATTATTTACAATATATCATTCTCTCCAGTTCGTTTACAATTTCATTCCATCTTTTTTCTCTCTTATACTTTATCAATTGATCTTCTCTCCCACAATGCAATGTTTATTCTTTCTTCTTTATAGCTTCATTATTTCTGTTATTATTCAGCTTCTTTTGTTTGGGATATTTCCTCTCTGTTTCTATGCTCTATGGCTTTTAAAAAGGTAAAACATTGCTAGTAACCATATGCCTCTTGCTTTTATATTGAAAGACTCGCCATAGTTAAAATGATCATGACTTCCGTATCGTATCAAATGATGTCATCATCATTTTACTTGACCGTCATTATAATCATCACCGTCATCATAAGTATTCAAGCTTAAAATATATTAGATGAACAAAGTAACTAAGAAAGCGTTAGAAATCTGGATTCAAAGCAATTCTTTTGCTAGCGAAGTAGCCAAAATCTTAAGAATCATCGTTTATTATATATTTTTGCATTGTTATATATTTCTTAATTGTGTTCAGAAGATTCTTTAAAAATGTCAATTAGAGATGAAATTTCTCATTTACTACTGTTGGTAGACATCCAACCTTATATATAAGGTTAATAGAATGCAATGCGCGCTCAGAAACTCACGGACACATATACACAAATAAAACAGATAAAACTGGAATTTGGCATATTCACACACACAAACACAGAAAACACACACATAATATATATATATATATATATATATATATATATATATATATATATATATATATATTGGATTGATGTGAGTTTGTGACCCTGGGATTCACGCTATTTGCGATCGTCAGACAAACAACGTGAAACCCAGGATCACAAACTCACATCAATCCAACTATGTTAGCTCTATCACTGATATTGAGCGCTTTCCAATAAGTACCGCGGATATGATATATATATATATATATATATATATATATATATATATATATATATATATATATATATATATATATATTTATAAACATATATATATATATATATATATATATATATATATATATATATATGTACACATATGTACCTGTATTCTTCAAAGATTGTATAATTTGAAACTGATTTGATTTTTTTTGTGTTTGGGATTTTTCTTTTTACTAATTTCATCCCATATAAAGCCACTATGACACAAAGGGGTTACTGATCGTGAAAGAGTAAGAAAAACGTAAAGATCGATAAACAATAGAAGAGAAATGAAGAAAACAGCAGATATCTAGATATCAGTAGATATAAATTTTTGAATAGAAAAGTTGGCTGCAATGTAAAAAGCCGGAAGACAATGAGAGAAAAACGAAACACATCGTTAGCATAACTCGTTGCTTATTATTGGGTAGCTCATTGACGTTTAACTGACATCCATCAAACATGGCACGTGGAACTAGAACAGTCTACCCCAGTGAGCGAAATAAAGGGTTCAGTTCGACATTCCAAGAAGCCTGAAGAAGGCCGAAACGTTGTGATAGATATGGCAAAAAAGATGAGGACAATAGTCCGAATAATTTAAATAATGCTCTTTTCTAATTTGCGCTTAAATTTATGAAGTCTGGGTAGCACACAGGAAATTTAATCAGAACAGTTGCTATGACATTTTTATAGAACAGACACAAGGAAACTAATTCACGGCGGTAATTAGAAAATTGGAAAAAATGTCATATAAAATTAAATATACTTACCTTGTCGATTGAATTGGGAATTTGGGGGGATGGTTTCTTCATAATTACATACACCTTATCATTATTAAAGGAGTTTCGGCGTATTTCTCTTATACAATTCGTTATGCTTACTCGTGAAAACGAATTGTTTTTTTTTAATTTATTCTAATAATAATTTCAGCCCTTTTTATAAGTGCCCTTTATTACTAGGATGTAGGCTATAATGGCTCTCCATAACATCCTATACTTTGCAGCTCTTAATAAGATTTTTCTTAATTGTCTCAATTCTTATTCCTCTAAAAATCGATTCCGGAAAGAAAAACTTTCTAGCACGACACAGTGGACCAATTTTCTTAGTAACAGACCTAGCAATAGATTCAAAATAATTGTAATGGGGGAGAGAGCTATAGCAAAATTTATTCTCGCTAGTGTCTTCAGTATTTTCCCCGTTATAGGCATTATTGTATGCATGATATAATAAAACCGTAGTTCACGAATGAAAGGGTATGTTTGAAAGCGTAAGATATTCACAAAACTATATACTCATATATTCCACAAAGAGAATAATATATGATATATATCTACACAGCAAAGCGGATTATGAGGATAAAGAAAAAAGAAGGTTCTTATATATAATATGGAAATAGTCCTGTGTCTGGAAGGCTACGTTTAGGACTCCAGATTAAAATGGGGTGGATTCATCTATGTCACAGGCGAGGACATATACGAATATGAAACAGCTAGGCTTGGGTTTTCAAGTATTGAGTAGCACACTGTAGTTGCTTTCTATATCTAGGAAAGATAGATTCCCAAAGGGAAAGGACACTACGTGCTTGTAAACTGCTTGCAGGGAGACAGATTTAGCCAGTGTTTAAGGAAAGCAACCTCAATTGGTTGCTGCTGTAAAAAACTGAATGACTGCCGCTTTCGTTAATGCCTGAAATGACGTCAACAAGCGGCTATCATGTGACCCATGAGACATAAAATCTACCAAAAGGAGTTAATCGTCTTCTGTATTCTTATATAATTAGCTTAAACCCTTACAAACGTTTTTAAATACTTTAATTTCTCTCTTTATGTTATATTTCATATTAGGTTAATGAACATCTGCTATTCGAATTGTAAAATTTCACTTCAGTAATTATTAGTAAACTTATATCTGACAGTTAATGCTTAAGCGAGTAACGTATTTAGAAATAAGGGAAATGTAATCCTTGCATCAGAGGAAAGATTTAAGGCATTATATCCGCTTGAAACTTATGTGTTTCGAAGTCATGATAAGATAGAGGCATTTACCTGTTTCTTTTTCCAGGTGAACGTCACTAATTTGCTCCATGTGCACAGGCACTGACATAGAACTAAACGAAGCCTACTTCAAGAATGTCAAGTCAAAACAGAATCTCCACATGATTGTCAAATTTCCAGATTATCTCTCACCATTATCTGGCTCGTCAAATAAATCTCTGAAAATGAATAGTTAAATTTCTCCAATGAATATAGTTCTTTTTGACGCGCCTTTTCCTTTCATGGTGTGGACATTTATGAGTCTCCCCAACTTGCAATCATTTGTTGATTTAATTGTACTTGATCAATCATCCATTTTGCACTTGTGTACCAACAATTAGGCTATCTTTTCCCATTATATGGCGCATCAATTGGTGATTTCTACGGATATTTTTGTCAATGAAAATGTATATACAGTGTAACCCGGATATAAGAGGAACCCGGATATAAGAGAGATTTTCTCTGGTCCCAAATTAGAGCCTGTGTTAATGTATATACAATAGAACAAACCCGGATATAAGAGGAACCCGGATATAAGAGACTTCTTCTCCGGTCCTGACAACTCTCTTACATCCGGGTTACACTGTATAAATTAAATTTCAAACCAGAATATTTTTTTTAATTCATGCGCCTTTTTTTTTTTAGTACTGGGAGAAAACAGCTCTCTACAACTTCCTGGCTTTTGTTTCTTTAACTGTTGTTCATTTTCTCTTTGTTCTTGCTTTCCATGCATTCATTCAGCACTACTTCCTTCTTGCGGTGTTGCATTTTCCAGATCATCCTCATTATATGTCCTACAAATTTCAACTTACTTTTTTCTCATTGTTATTACAATTCTCGTAAAACGTTCTTATCGCTCATCTTTCGATTATGATATTTTAAACATAAAATCTCCGTCGTTTTTGTTTCTTCTGTGAAACATTTTCCAATCCCAATGTATTTCATTGATTTTCTGAACGTTTGATTGATTCTTTTCACGACTTATCGACCTTTTGTAGGTTATTTAAATCCGCACTATTTTTAGATTTTATTTTTTTATTTACTTATTATTTATTTATTTTTTTATTTTTGGATTTTATACTTTTTTGTGCGGATTAATTTCAAATTAACAATTTTTGGCTATTATAATAATTTTCAGATACAAATGCAAATATTTAACCCATAGCTGGGAAGCATAGATGAATTTACACATTTAGAGAGTTCATAGGCTGACTCAGATAATCTTATGGAATGTGAGTAAATGAGGTTTATTTTTTGACATTTTACAAATGTGGTTTTATCAGTCTCTTTAATAAGGACTCTCATTATAAGCTCAAACTCAGATGAGATATTGCTCATATAAATATATCCTGAACTATTTTATCAACATCAGTTGGTTGATACCAATTATATTGCGAAAACACTGCATTGCATAATAAAATCTGAAAGAAAAATAATGATTGTCTGATGTTAACTCATGTTTCTCTGGAACACATTGCTACACATGTGTATGGTAGCATGCAAGAACAAATGAAAAAAAAAAAACTGTCCCACCAGTGGAGTGAAAGGAAAAGAAGACAAGTATTTTTTTGTATTGCCGATACAGTGAATGCGTGATGAATGTCGGCAAAGGAGGTGTCTTTTGAAGTACGGCCTGGTATTGAAACATTTGTCATTTATTATGTTGGTTGACCAAGGTCACAATTGCGACGTCGTTATCCATTACATTAACAGCTCATCCAAGCTTACAGCGCGTAATATTCCTAACCGGTTAATTTTTTAGGTAAGGACGAAATCTGAGATTGCGTAACTTCAGTTTTTCAATGCTATATAGCTGTACGGATTAGTTCTTGAATCGAATCTTTCGTTAACACAACGCGATTTCGCATTTCCTTGATATATTTTCCTTCGTCTGTTACTAGATTGCCTGGAATTTGTTTTCTTCCAAGATTTTGATAATCCCAATACTGTTAATAGTGCTGATAACAAATATGGCGCCAGTATGTTTACGTTGCGCAGATCAGTACGAAAATTCCAGTGATTGCGCAGGTCAGTGTCGCCAACATTGTGTTAAAAGTTTGTGTGAATTGATTGGATGGTTTTTGAAATATTAGAAAAAAAATCTCGATAATAATTTGTCACGCAGTGTAAAAACAGGATAAACCACAGTTGAACAAAAAAAAAATGCCGGCCTCTTCAAAAGGGATTTTCTATCTGGGCATCCTCAGATACAAGTGGCCAGCTATCCACCCACTATGATTACGTTATATCACCGGTACTGTCACCAGCTGTTCGTATTTGAAACGTTACCTTTCATGTTAGAAACTCACACATTCTTCTAATCTTATCTTGCTGTCTTGAATGTAATAATGATCTTAGTCGGCTTGTCAGTCAACTTTTCCTCAGTCAACCTTTCATTGCATACAGACAGACATTCTGAGATATTGATTAAACAATGAAATTTTCTACTCACGGAGCCATTATATGAAATGTTGAAATGCCATGATAGGCCAATAAATATTGCCCCACAACTAATAAAATTAAATACCAATCACTGCAAAGTTTTATCATCACAAGAAATTATACATCTACTTCCCGCGCCATTTCAGGAGTTTGGTCGATCATGGCTTTCCTCAATTTCCTCTCTTTTGTAGACTTTAGTAAACTTTGTCATTTTGCTATATATCCTAATCCCTGCACTGTCAACAATTACATAAGATCGTTAAGTAGGCGATGCAACGCTTCTTCTACCGCACTTATCTTCAATATATTCTGTGAGTGTCAAATTTTCCAAGCCCTCTATCTTCATTATATTATCTAATAATTTGAGTTTTCTTTTACAGATGCTGCGTATAAATATTTCTATTTTCTCTAAAGACTGGTCTTTGCTCTCCTGTTTAGTCAATGTTATTCTCAGCATCCTTCCCTAGAATAATATTACCAGCAATGGTAATGGAAATTCAAATGTGAGCGATTGATATTTTATATTATCTTCAAACGGAAGTAGCTATCAAAGACCATTTATATCTGCAGTTTTCGAATTGCTATACAATATCAAAAGTTACGTTTCATGTTTTTCGCACATGATTAGATGGTTTCGAACAATAATGACAAGGGAAAATAGCCTAAATCAGAACTGGAATGGTGGCTGGGAAATTGGAATGGAGAAAAACAACAGAAAATATAATAGCAATGATAACACGAATACAATCGATATCAAACGGTCAAAATCCATCTGTTTACCTATAGAGATTTCAAAGATGATCAGGCATAAGGTTTGTAAATGGACAGATGCAACTGGAAGGTGGGATACCCTCTTTAAAGAAAAAGAACAATAGAAATTTCTGGATGGATTCATAGTCTTTCAGGATTTCATCGGACTAAATTTTGTTATGTTGGTAGGAATTCGCATGCGCCCGATAGAGGGGTGCTGGGAATGTTAGAATTTTTTTTTTTATCTAACCGACTGTCCAAAGCAACGACACTGACCAAAACTTTTACATGAAAAAATGATACACTGAACAAAGGAGAAAATAATTCACTACGACGTAAATGTCTAGAGAGTACCTTAATCGCAACGACACCTATAGTAAAGTTGCGGCCTAGCTCTTATAACATTTCACTATTTCCGGGAGATCTAATATTATAGTGTGCAATACCTACTTAAAAAGGAGATAGAATGAAAAGAAAAATACTCCATATGAATTCGGCTAAAATTCACAGCACCCCTCTTTCTTGCGCATGTGTAGACTTAGCAACATAACCAAAAAAGTTAATACTCTTCTTATATATATATATATATATATATATATATATATATATATATATATATATATATATATATATATATATATACCCTTGTGCACTTAGTTTCCTTTATTTCACCATACGGTCAGTTTTAGACCAACCAGAGTGACAAGGTGTAATCAAGTTCTATTTTTGTTGAGATTAGGTCATTAGTAGTGGTTTGCAGTAATTTGAATCAATTTTCGGGGTGTATAATGAAATGCTCTGAAAAATATTACGTCATCCATGATTGCATCAGATTTTTATGGCGCCCAAACACTATTACCTTGACTGTGGGTTAATTGTCCTACGGCAGGCCATTGTCTGCGATGGACGTTACTCCAAGGAAACATGGGAAAATTGTACTGTTGCACGAAGACAATAGAGAGCCTTACCAGTGAGCAAATCAAATTACTATAGACTGACCCGGCATCTCTCTTAATTGAAATACAATCTGTGTTCAATCTGCAAGGAACGATTTCGTGGAATGGACAAACCAACTACTAAAATGTGCACTGGGCCATGTTTCATTAAAAAAACATATAAGAAAAAATGTTAATAATAACCGAAGTTTTACTCAGGCAGATTCTTCTCGACAATTGTTAATCTGTGGAAAATAATTTCTTAAAGATGCTTCGACGATCCCCACAGTCTTAACCTCCACGCTTCTCCATCCAACTGTCTATGTCTATGCTGCATATCGTCATGAACTAAATTACTTTCTCTACCATTTAGCACCATGTGTGGCTCTTGAGTCATGTATTTGTAGAAAACATAATAATTAAACTAGATACAAAATAACGGTCTGATAAAAGACATATGAGAAAAGAAAACGATTCAATAATATATATATATATATATATATATATATATATATATATATATATATATATATATATATGCCTGTGTGTGGTAATTAGGGATATTTTTCCTCCAGGAAGAGTTTATAGTTTTGGGATTGGTTGTTGTAAGTTGACTTTTTTTCCTTATTTTTCATGCTATTTTTGATGTCCTTTTTTTTTTTTTTTTTTTTTTTTTTTCGTTTTTAATCTCCCAGATATGTTTAAAAACATAATTAACTACCCAGACCAAACTAGTAAATAAACGATAGGGACTCATGTCAAAATGCAGGCACGAAAACAATTTTTTACTGCGTTACTAAAAAATTGAAAACTGAAAAAGAACAAGAAAATATGAAAATAAGTAAATAAAATAAATAAACAATAACAAGTAAAATAATCCAAATAGTGTAACCCGGATATAAAAGACCCGAATATGAGAGAAACCCGGATATAAGAGAGATTTTCTCTGGTCCCAAATTAGAGCCTGTGTTAATGTATATAAATTAGACCAAACCCGGATATAAGAGAAACCCGGATATAAGAGATTTCTTCTCCGGTCCCGACAACTCCTTATATCCGGGTTACACTGTATATCCGGGAAAAGAAACAACAAAGACATAAATATGTGTATTACTTAAAAAGTAATATATGATTAGCAATGAAATTTTTACCAAATAAAATTAGGGTGTAATGCATAAATATTATACAAAGTTACAAAAATTTACATAATAATCTTTTTTTAAATAAAGATTAAATGAAACAAAGGAAATAAGCTACTTGACAAAAGTTAAGGAACGATCTTGTTAATACTTGATTCTCAACAAAATATCAACAAAATTTAATATTTGGTAAACTTCCATTTATTTTCAATGGCTCATCTGCATCGTCGACCACATGATGGAATTTATTTCTTGTAAAAATCAGCAGTAATTCCCTCCCATTCTTTTTTCAATAACTCCCGTAGGTGATCCTTGTTTTTCGGGTTTCTTTTCTGAGCCCTTTCTCTAATTATCTTCCAAACATTTTCTATTGGATTCAGGTCGGGGCTCTGGGCTGGCCACTTCATTAGGGCGATTCCTTCTTCTTCAAATAAAGACATAACCTTCTGAGCCTTGTGGCAAGGTGCATTGTCCTGCATGAAAATAGGAGATTCATAAAGATTATGGTGTAATCTTGGTACCACATGCTGCTGAAGAAGCCTTTTGTATATGTCAGCATTGATATTGCCATGTACACGGATGATAGGGCCAACTCCTGCAGATGAAATCATTCCCAACACCATCACACTGCCGTCACCAAACTTAACGATTTTCTTGACACATTGAAAAGACAGTCTTTCACCTGTTCTACGGCGTACGTAAGCTTTGCCCTCAGAACCAAATATAGTAAACTTGGACTCTGAAATTTCACTGAAATGAACTGTATCCCATTCTGCATGAATCCAAACAACATGTTCTCTCGCATACTCCAGGCGTGACTTTTGGTTTCACTTTGAAATTCGATTCGAAGCTGGAATACGGGCATGCAATGCTGCAATTTTTAAACTGCGAGCAACCGTTTTCCTTGAGATCTTATTATCTGTCTCTTCATTAAATTTACGGGCAATTGATGTAGCAGTTTCAAAACGGTTTTTTGTAGATATTCTAATAATTCTTCGATCTTCTCTTTGCGATGTTTTTGGACGTCTACCGGTTTTTGGTTTTGCATCTAATGTTTTATCGGTTTTATACATGTTAATTACACGATGAACGACACTTTTAGACCTGTGAACAATATCAGAAATTTCTGAAATAGATTTTTTTTCTTGATAGCGATAATGAGTTTTTTTTTCTCCAAAAGAGAGCGTTTTGCGTGTAGAATTTGCCATATGGCTTAAAGATAAAGTCCTAATGATAAATGAACTTTTACTTATTGCTGAAAAGCTCCCTCGAGTTTTTTAACAATGTAAATTAAAAGTTTATGCAAATTATTAATATCGTTCCTTAACTTTTGTCCAGTAGCTTATTTCCTTTGTTCCATTTAATCTTTAGTTAAAAAAAAAATATAATATAATTTTTTGTAAATTTGTATAATATTTATGCATTACACCCTAATCTTTATTCGGTAAAAATTTCATTGCTAATCATGCATTACTTTTTTAAGTAATACACATATTTATGTCTTGTTTCCGTTCCTTATATTATGGCCGCTACTGTATATATATATATGTATGTGTGTGTTTGTTTGTCTCTCTCTCTCTCTCTCTCTCTATATATATATATATATATATATATATATATATATATATGTGTGTGTGTGTGTGTTTGTGTGTGTATAAAAATATCTAAACAATATACAACAGTGATTTGAAAAGTTCATAGGCTGACTGTTATAGTCCGGGTGATAGTCCAGGGTAGAACCAATAAAGAAGAACTCGAACACGGTTATGGAATAACACAGGTATATTACAAACAGGAATATATACAGAGAAGTACAAAATGTTAGTACGAACAATCAGGTTTAATAGCAATTGTCTGAACGCAACTCTGTTTCGGACTGCCTCTGACTCGACTGACTGACTCGCTCGCTCTGACTGACTGACAGACTCCTGACGGACCTGACTCCAGACTTCAGACTGAACTCTAGACTTCAGACGGAACTCTAAACTTCAGACGGAACGGTATTTAGTCACCTCCCCACGAGGGCATCATGTGGCACAAGGCCGGTTTAACGTGGGATCTCCGAACCCGTGGGCTCGGCCAAAAATATGCCCTTTGAACCCGTATAAACGGGTTCAGAGTCGGTTCACCTCTCCGAAAGAGACTCCGCCCTTCGGCGTAGCCTCGTTTGGGTTCCTCCCCGCCCGAAGGCAGAGGGTTCAACCGTTCAGCCGGTCGTCCGACTTCAGACGGAACGGTATTTAGTCACCCCCACCACGAGGGCATCATGTGGCACAGGGCCAGATAGTTCAACCGAACAGCCGGTCAGCCGGTTTCCAGACTTCAGACTGAACTCCCTGCTTCCTCTTGAAGCGCAGTATTTATTACGTATGGAATAGTCCATTATGTTATTATGGGTAAGGTCCCATAACACTAACCAAGATAAAAATATAAGTAGCTAGACTAAAAGCATCATGTTTACCAGAATGCAACAACTAGTTGACCAGCTGCTCTTTTTGTCTACTTACTCGTGTGTCTACCTACATTTACATTTTGGTCAACCTACAAACTTTTCAATAGACCCACGTAAAAGTAAACTTAAGCATAAAACACATAACGTAAAACAATATTCAGCCTTATTTATTTGTTGACAAGGAAAAACTTAAATGAGAAAAAAAAAATTTATAACAATTTTAATTTAGATTGTTTTTTTTTTAATTTAGATACCGATGTTGATAAATAAATGAGCATGTAATTAAATGGCAAAATGAAAAAAGCCTAAAGAACATTACATTTAAATTTTGGCGCCTGATGTGTCTAGACGTAGAACCTAACCGACTTTATTCAGTTCTAAAATTTATCTTCACTACATCGTCATCCACTGCACTTTATATTAATCACACATTTGTTTACATTTTTAATTCATCCCTTCGCATATAAACCGTCGTAAAGTTATTTTAAGCTAAATAGGTAAACTTTTATTTTATCAATAAGTTAAGATTGTTTACCAGTATACTTTTATTGGTATATCATTCTTTACCAGTCGTGTCATAATTTTATCTGTAAGGTTATGAAGACATTGATGATAGCATTTTTTAGTTGCAGGGTAACAGAAGATAAAACGCCTTAAACAGCCTAAAGTCGGAAAAATGCCAGGCAAAACAATTGGGCCAATGAAAGATCTGAGATGATAGCCATGATAATAGACACATTTGTCAGAACTGTTTGATTATTAACATGAATGTGTTGGCACGTAATTGGCGTCGAAAATTTGTCTATATTTTATAATAAGATCATGGTTAAAATTTCCGCTCAAACAAATGTGAAATATGTGACTTTGAAGGTGAAGATAACAAATGACATTTGCTATTACTAGATTTTTTTAAAGCGCAAAGAAAACCGGAAGACAAGATAGACAAGAAGGAGGAGTGGACATTTCTGAGATTAGGGAAGCCACATTTGACTTAACCAGAAAAAAAAACAATAATTAACCAAAAGACAGAGGAATAGAAGATGGAAGCGGTGACATGAGCATCTAACATGAATAGTGGCAAGTGGCAAAATATTTTTAGTAATGAATACAACATAAAATAGCATTCAATTGCTTGATATTATGTAAGAAAACCAGTGGGAGAAAGAAACATTGCAAGATTCACGACTGTGGTGATATAATTTGGTAGTGGACACGTAATGATGGGGGTATACCGCAAAAGCGTTGGTAAAAATTGATAGTAATATAAATAGCAAATTTCATAGTATATAAATAGCGAAAAATCTATTAGTTTACTACGGCTTAATTTTCTGCCAGACTACGTAGAAGAAGAATATTTTCAGCATGACGACGCTCCTTGCAACAAGTGCAGCAAAATGTATCCTGCAGATGAAAATGCTAAACTCTTGGAAGAATAGTCTGCAAAAAGTCCTGATCTCAATATATTTGAACCACTGTAGTGGGAAATGAAGAAAAAAGTGCTCCAACGAAAACCACTCAATCTACAAGAGCTTTTGGATTACTGCCAAGAAGAATGGGGGAAGATTCTCAATAAAATCTGTACCGCGTTCCATTCAATGCTACATTGAATTGAGGCAATTATACTGGCAACAGGCAGCAAAAATTGTAATACTATTCATGCTTGAAGTTTTTACTTTTTGTAATAATAAAGATCAGTTTTTACAAATAATGAATTCTTTTTTAACTCAAGAAAAATAGCTGAAATTTCTGAAGTTAGCTTAGTAATTTGATGACCCTTGTTCCATAACATTTTGCCTATTCATTGATCCAAAAATGAACTATTAAAACATATCGACAATGACGCTTGATTTGGGAGTAAAATTAACAAAATTAATTAATTTACTAATGTGGCCCGACAGTACATAATACCGCCAGTTAGAATAGCAAAACTCGTTAAATAGAGATTTATTTTTATTTTGTCATTCACTTACTTGCCATTAGTCTGAGGAAAAATATGATATATAAAAATATGATATATAAATATATATATATATATATATATATATATATATATATATATATATACACGTTTCATTAAATAATATAGACGGGTGTTGTCTATTTATTTTATGTAAATTCTTTTCATAACGTCTGATAAGCATAATAACATTATCGTTGAACGAAGAAAGAAATTTCCAATATCCATACTTGTCTATATTATTTAATGAAACAAGTATGAATGAAAAGATGCTGCCTAAAACACACTATATATATATATATATATATATATATATATGTGTGTGTGTGTGTGTCTGTGTGTGTGTGTGTGTGTGTGTGTGTGTGTGTGTATTGGTTATATATCATATTTTTCCTTTGAATAAGGATGTGCAAATTAACAATTCCCGATTCTTCTAGCATAATGCGTACGATTGTTAACATATCGGATTATATCATTCGAATATTTTTTTCGACTGGGAAAAATAAGTTACAATCTGTGTATGTAATTAGGTTTTTAAGTAAAATGTAAAGAATTTTTCCAGAAAGTATGCAGCCATTTTAAATATATCAAGAACCGTCTGCATAGCCTGAGAATAAATTTCTTGTCTATGAGCATTGGTTTCTTCCGATGAAACTCTGCCGATGATCAATAGATCCTTAGAGAAATGATTCAATGTACAAAGACTAGAAAAGTGTATCTTTGGTTTGCTTACTGATTACCGATTAAAAAGCCCAGAGTCTGGAAGAAAGACAATAGCGTGAATAAAAGAATTGGTGAAATAAAATAGATATGCTCACATATAGTGCTGATAATTACAATGACTGAGATGAAATCAAAGAAAAGGTAACAACTAAAATTAAAAAAAAACACAACCTCACCTATAATTGTGCTAGATCCATCTTCAACAATCAATTATATTAAGTCTAATATAGAAAGTCTTACTCGAATTGTATGAAAAAATGCATCCAGTCATTTTGAATCTCTTTTGCGAAACACAATGCTAACTCGTCTGTTCTCCTTCATTTCAGATATTGTCTTCAGATAGTGGATTGGTTTATGGTGTACGCAGATTTCGAGAGAGAATTTCAAAATTATTTTGGAAAGGGAAACAGACGGCGCTATTGCAAGAAGTAGGAAACGCTTGATAAGTTAAGACGATTAAAAACATATAAAAACAGGGTATATTTTCCTTTATAATCTTGAACATGATTCTTGGAAGGCATATGTGACCAAAAGAAATATAAAAAAATAAACAGACATTAAAGTAAAAAACAAAAACCAAAAAAAACTTAAAAATTATGTAAATATAATAGAAGAAATATGAAAATAAAACGACCATAGTAATGCCAAAATTTATGCTCCAACTGAGCTTTGGATTTCACACAACAGGCATGTTGGGAAAGTGCATAAAATCCGCTTTAAGTAAATATATTCCAGATAAAAACGCTTTTACTAAACGTTTTGTATAGCGATGACAGCGAATTTACTTTTAAGCAGCAACTACATCTTAGACGCAACAAGTAACAATATAGGCAGACGGTTATTTCCACTTCAAACAGCCTCTTTGATAAACGAAGTTCAATAAATACGCCTTCGAAATGAAAAATTCGCTCGAACCTACTATCGAGTTATATCCATAAATATTCATATCAACGCGAATGACTTTTCCTATATACAGATAAGCACATAAAGATATACACAAAAATATTTGTCAGTGTGCATATATATTTTTCGTAGGATTATTGTATCGTGTATAAATATGTACGTGACATTCACTTTGTAAAATGCTTGAGAAAGCCTTTTGTTCCTTTTGTGTTTGTATCAAAGGGGACTTTACTTTTGGTCCTTCGCTTTTCATGATAACTTCAGTGATTGCTTCTCCGTGCCATATTTGTATTAAATTCTTTAGCGTTTCGGATAGACACTTTAGCTTAACGACCATTATCTTTGTTCCAGCATATTATAGTTCTTCCTTTGTTGAATTTGTGTACGTAAACACAGAATACACCGTTAGATAATGTCTTTTGTACATTATTACAAGAGTGGATACCGGCACATGCACATATATACGAGAAGGTGAGTACACACATATTATATATATATATATATATATATATGGACATACAAATTATATATATATATATATATATATATGTGTGTGTGTGTGTATACATATATATATATATTCAATATTATGTTTTACAACAGACGTTCGTGGAAACACGGGTGTGAGTCAACATCCCGTCTTTTCGTACTATTAGCCAGATCGGTTGGCAGATTTACGCTGTTTAAAATGTATAACGGAGACATTTCTCTCTCTCTCTCTCTCTCTCTCTCTATATATATATATATATATATATATATATATATATATATATATATATATATATATATATGTGTGTGTGTGTGTTTGTGTGTAAAATTTTATAAAGATAGAAATAAGATGGCTAATAATATCTGGGAAATAATTTATAATATTAACCAACATTTACTCACGTATATAACAAATAAACAGTATCATATACAAAAACAATTGGATTTTCTTCATAAATCTCTCTCTCTCTCTCTCTCTCTCTCTCTCTCTCTCTCTCTGGAAATATTATATTTACGTGTACGTATCTATGTGCGTGCGTGTGTACAAAGCAATATCATCCAAATATTCAAATATGTTATTATTGGTGAAGGTCGTTTTTGGCCGACCGAGAGTATTTTAACACCACCACTTAATTACATGAAATATTTGTAGAGATTCATCTGAATGCGAACCCTTAACTCTATCCGTGGTGGTGATTAATATATATTGATCGATATCAATATATTTCATATGTACATACATATAGGTGTATATTTCATATGTACATACATATATGTATGTACATATTTCATATGTACATACATATAGGTGATATTCGTCAGTGTTTCTCATACTTATCTTCATATACATGTGCTTCGTGATGTGATTTGTCCGCTGTAGCAAACGTAAAATCAATTTCCTTTTGAAGCTGCCATTAACATATCACACAAACGTAATAAATGCATATGCACATTCACTTCTGTCATCTATTAAGCCTCCCTAACAGTTTATGAAAATATACAAAGATACCACACATATGCCCATAGGTTTGTACTGTTTTTGATATTGGCGTATTCCCAAAGATATTAAATTAATATTCTATACCAATATAAAGTATTAGAAAAAACTAAAATAAATATATGTTAAAGCTCCGTAAATATGCATCTGCGTAATTTCCACACACACACACACACACACACACACACATATATATATATATATATGTGTGTGTGTGTGTGTATTTATAAATATAGGAGTGATGTATAGCGGCTTCGATTGAGGAATCGGAGAGCTGAGTTCGAATTCCAGTCTGATCTATTACAGTCACTTACAAAGGTTCGCTGTTGCTTTTTCTCTGCTGAAGTTCGGATTATTTTCCAAACTCGGCCTATGTTTCGATCTGCGTGTAAAGACGTTCTCCCTCCCCACAGACGTATATTTTCCATCATACCCATATATATATATATATATATATATATATATATATATATATATATATATTTCAAATCATAGTTAAATAAAAAGTATTCTAATCTGAACACCCGCGAAAAATTTAAATTTCCAAATAGAAAAAAAAATGCCGAAAGAATTTTTTTGCCGTTAACAATAAATTTAAAATAATCCAGACGACATGCATTCAACGGATGTCAGTTCTCATTCAAAAATACATCCCTACCCCTTACCAAAATGTAGCTAATAACCGATATAATGATGCAGACATAAGGAAAACCCAGATACCTCTTGTCCAGTTGAAGTAGATTTATCTGTAACCATGGAAACGTGATTTTAGCTGTGTCTTTAAAACCCAGTAATTTTAAAAGTTACTCCAAAATTCGCTTGAGGATGAAATGGAACTAATGTCTGTAATTTAATTGCAAAATTAAATTCGTGGCTTTTAGCTTCCATTTTTGAAACATGGTTAGAACTGTGTAGTGCAAAACATATTTTAAATCAATTAATTTATATTATATATATACATACATATATATATATATATATATATATATATATATATATATATATATATATATATATATATATATATATATATATATGATAAATTAAATGTATACTTGTGTAGAAACCTTTCTTTCAAACATGGTTTCTTGAACATGACAGACAAGGAAAAATTGATGAATTCTTAAAGAGTTTTCCTATTAATCTTAAATTATTACGTTAGTTGGTGGAAAGTGGGTGTCAAAATAGACCATATTATTTATTTAACCAAGCGTCTTAGGCCATTTCTTTAGCCAATTTCAAACTCTTTGCGATTAAGTGTTATTAATTTCTTTTCATTGTCGTCTTTTTTAAGATGTAGTTGTGCGATGCCTTTTATAGTAGTAGCGTTTATTTCAAGCCCGCGAAATCACATGCCTAGAATTCAAACTAGTGCCAATCTATTTAAACAAAAACAAAAAAAGTTTAACAAAAGAAAATAAAAAGCAAACAGAATTAGCAGATTTTTTCCATTGTTAAATAAGTTGAGATTAATATCGGGTGGTAGATGTTTATGTAATCTTCTACTCTCAAAGCGAGACGTTTGTGCTTACGGGATACATTAATGGTGATCTTGTTTTAAAACTGAAATTTCAATGTGTTCTTGTTATTGTGTGTGGCCAATACCTTTTTTTATGGCACTTTGATCATATAAGTGACACGTGAGGCGACTGCTCAAGGAGAGTTAGTTGTGTGACTGATATATATATATATATATATATATATATATATATATATATATACGTATATATATATGTGCGTGTGTTTGTGTGTGTGTCTCTGTGTGTGTGTGTGAAAAGTGTGCGTATATATATATATATATATATATATATATATATATATATATATATATATATATATATATAATATATGTAATATATTATATATATTATTATTTATATATTATATGCGCAGTACTTATTAGAAAGTGCTCCATATCAGAGATAGAGCTAACATATTCCTTTGAATTGATGGGAGTTTGTGACCTGGGTTTCACACTTTTGCGTTTGTCTGACGATCGCAAAAGCGTGAAACCCAGGGTCACAAAATCAATCAAAAACATATATATATATATATATATATATATATATATATATATATATATATATGTATGTATATATGTGTGTGTGTGTGTATGACACAAATATAGTTTTAATATATGATATATTTATGTGTAAAAATCATGAATGTCTCAAATATATTGAAGATAAACAAATAATCCACTTATGCAAATAATAAACAAATTAAGAAATTTCGAATGAATATGCAAACACAATTAAATGTAATAATAATATCAGCAACAACAACAACAATAATAATAATAATCACAACAAACAAGTAATCTATAATAAATAATGAGTAAAAAGTTAACAGATAACAGCATTCACATCCTCAACTATTTTTACTCAATGACTCCAGCATAATTTGAATCATGTCAGTCACGGCCCATCCAATAATCATTAGAATATTACAACATACCTTAATAACCACGATGTACCATATATAAATCGTTGAGACAAAACAAAAAAAATGAAGATGGGCTAAAAATTCCGTTGACGCATGGGACACACTTTTGCCGTTTGGTGGTTTTTGTAAACTGGGGAAGGTTACTGAATAGAATAATCAAACGAAGGTTGATAATGAACGATAATACTTAGGACAAGAATAACACATATAAGGTTCGCCAGCGTCGCGTAGAAGAAGTCAACTGCTAGAAGTGATTCAATAGAATTCCACAATGAATCTCTAACTGCATGATATCCACCAACCGCCCCACGCGGTCAGATGTGACACAAAGCAGAATTTAATATGGGTTATCCGAGCCCGTAGGCTCAGCACTAAATTCCCCGTTGACCCCGTATAAAAGGGTTCGGGTAGCTGATTTCCGAGACAAAACTCTGCCCTTCGACAGAATCTCGTCTGGAGATCCTCTATGCTCTAAAGCAGTGAGTTTGTTCAACACTGCTGGGGAAGAATGTCCAAGTGCAGGATATCTACCAAGCGACCCACGCAGTCACATGTGGCAACAGGCCGAATTTAATGTGGGAAATCCGAGACCGTTGGCTCGGTCAAAAATTCCCCGTAGATCGCATATAAAAAGGGGTCGGGTAGCTGACACCTGAGATAAGAATCTGCCCTTCGACATAGCCTCGTCTAGGGATCCTCTGCCCGGAGACAGAGAGTTTGAGCAGCTAAGATGGAGCTGAACATACAGTAACTACTATTGTATTTATATGAATTGCAACGTACCTATTATCGTCCGTAGGTAGGCTACAACTGTAGTGACATCAGAGAATGAAATATGGAAGAAGTTTAAACAAAATCCAAACATGTTACATCTCTAAACGTTTCCTTTTGTTACTCATCCTATCATTCTGTTGGATACCGATCCATATTAGATCTATATTTGAGCCTAATTCAAGAAGTGCAACTGATAACAACAGAATCAGATTTTCGAGACCTACTCAAGGCTTAGGCTATAAAGGATAAACAGAACAAAGCGAAAAATCTTCTAAACTACTAACAAAACGATTAAAAATAAAGGAGTTAAGTAAATGTCCGGATATTATTATTAAGAAAGCAGACAAAACAAACACCTTTGTAGTTTTAAACAAATCTGATTATAATACAAAGATTAAACAAATACTTGATGGCCACATCGAATTTCAAAACGTTAACAGGAATCCTATTAACCAATCGGAATTTTTAAAAAAATCAACAAACTAATCAAAGCCAATAATACAGAAGAAGTCAATTTAAAACTTCCCAAGATAATTGGTGATTATAAACCAGATTTCTATTAATGGAACCACAAAATCACACAAACCAAACTTTCCTCTCTGCCCTATTATATCCAAAATACCTACTCCTGTTTATCATCTGAAATCATTAATCAATTTATTACGTCATAAATTCCCAATAAATAGAGCATCAAATCAACCATAGAATTAATCCAAATCCTCAAAATACAAACACTCGATAATGAAACCATAGCTTTACTTGATGTTGAAAATTTATTCACCATTGTCCCAGTCAGAGAAACAATCGATATAATTATAAGAAATGTATACAATAATATCTCTCTCTCTCTCTCAATTTAGATCCAACATACTAGGGAAACTAAATTTAAAATGTATTAAACGTGTTACATTTATTTACAACAAAATCAGTATATATGTAAAACGTGACGGTGTTTCCGTGAATCTAGGTGTGGGTTCAACATTTACTAACATTTACATTGGTAATATCAAAAACAATACATTTAATATTTTAAAAAAATCTCTCCATCTACCAAGATATGTTGATGATATCCACACCTTAGTAAAAAAAAATATTGATGAAATACACGAATTACAAAAGATAATAAAAAAAACATTGTCCTTAAATTCACATATAAACCTAATAATGATAATAAAATTCCTTTACTTGATATATTAATAAAACCCAATAATAATACATTCAGTAGCTCCCCATTGGGTGCAACCTTATATGTGTGGGTCGTATAATAGGTTATTGCCCGCAAATATTAATCAAATAGCCAAGTTTCAACTCCCGTTTGTTGCGATATATTTACTTACGCGCAAATACACAACGGAAAAGTATAGAGCCACTCCTTCTTTCCACAACTATGGGTTAATTAGTAAAATATGTAACATTAATTACTATTATCTCAAAAATTTATTAAACTGAAACTGAAATCCATTTCTCGTTTCGAATTATCGGTTATTTTATATCTGAACAAATTAATCAGTTAGGTATATTGAATTTAATTGTTAAATTTACCTTTGGATTTCACCTAAACTTATCGACTCTTGTTCTGATTAAAGTAATCAAACGATAGGTGTTGTTATCACTAATTTGTTTTTGTCATATTCCTTTTAGCATAATTGTCAACTTTAAAGATTGGGAAGGTTCATTAAGTTGATGAATACATTATTTATCAAAAACCTTCTTGATTCTGACCAAAACCACCCAAGATATTTATCATAACACATACTTAAAATCTCGAGTGATCTTTATTTTTAATGTCTGCGTTTATCTCCTGAAACGTTACAGTGTATGAAGAGATTGGAATTTAAAAAAGCTAAGTGAATAATTCACTGCTTGTTTAATAGAAGCAGAACTTTATTTCACCTCTTCTTAATACTTAAGATAAAAGTTTTAAAATATTTTAAACAGATTTAATGTGATTTTGCACTTGAATCTTACAGCGAAAACTTGAGGATATCATTTCGAACATTATTTGAAATATGAAATCTGTGAATGCATTCATCTAATTCAAAGTTCGAAGCAGTTTAGTAAACTCAAAATTATTTTTTCTTGCGTTTTAGAGCTACCAAAATTCTACATCTGTTATCTGTTAGATTAACGATGGGTTTGTTATGATTTGAGAAGTTTAACACTGTGATTAAACAGCGACGAAAATAACAATTCATATTCAATTCCTATGAAACTGAGGTTAGGCAAAAAGAAATTTTATATATAAATTATTCTGGTAATTTATTTTATTTACTTCCGCCAAAGCATTTCATAGGTTTTACTAGTGGACAAATTGATAAGCAATGAGGTTGACGAATTTACTTTTAAATCATACAGACTATAAAAATGATTTCTACTATTCAATATATTTATGAATACGTGCAATGTAATTGCCCCACCAGGAAGTGTTCTACAAGCTTACATAAACTTAACTATTTTTACAATGAAATTATTAAAAACATAATAAATCACCAATAATTTTACACTATAATAATAGTTTACATATGTTTCTGATTACTGTCTTTCGCAGATTCTGTTTTTTTACCAAGACTTTTTGGAGTGAAAAATACAATGATCGATTCTCTTTGTATTCTCCAGAAGAAGATTTAAATCAGTCTAATTCCCGATTGCACTAGTGAATGCAACAGTATTAGCACACATTGCTAATAAATAACAGAATTAAAAACAGGTCATAATGATTGAAAAATTGGATACAATTCAGATTTTAACAAATCTGATGGAAGGTATTTTCCTTGTGAAAATAAAATTCAACTTCTTAACTCATTTACAGAAAGATCATGTCCCTTTCACCAGTGATTGGTTATTAGGTAATTGCGATAGGTTAGCTCAGTTATTTTATTTACTTCCAGTGTTTATCTAAGTTATTTTACGTACTTTCAAAGTTTAGCTTAATCATTTTGCTTACTTTAAAAACTTAATTATTTTACGTGCATTATATGTGTAGCTTTGGCATTTTACTTATTTGAATATTCAGCTTATTCATTATATATACTTTCAATTTTAACTGTCATTTTACTTACTCTCAATGCATAGCTTAAGTGTTTATTTACGTTCAAATGGAGCTGTCAGCATTATACAACATTATCTCATTATTAGTATTCGTTGAAAAATAATAAGATTATAATAAACAAATTAATAATGAAATTCTATATAACTTCAATGTTTAATTAAAATATATAAATGTCTAACATGTACTGTTAACAAGGCCCTAGTGATATAATATCTGAATGTGTTCTTCAAACTGGATCATTGTGGAAGGCACTAACACAGGCCAAGTCATATTATGATTGTTATAAAAAATATTTTATATTTAATGAGAATGACGAGAATTTGTTTGAGCATCAATGTATAAATTAACTGGTAGGTCCTTGAAGATTGTTGTTAAGTGTCAGTCCACTCTAGCTTTAGCAATCAACGGACCAACCCAGTTTTTACTTTACATAAATGCTCTGCCTAAGGGTGTACTCCGATTATTTGTGAATAACAATGCCGATGGTACAACGATATATGGATGTACCTCCAAAACTCATAATGACCAGAGATTGGCAGCTGATTTCTCCTCCCATCTTGCCGTGACATCTGAATGGCGGAAAACTGGCTGTTTACATTCAATTCCTCGAAAAGCAAACTAGTTACATCCCTTCATCACTAATCTTATACTGAAATACTGCAAGGAAAATTCAATGGTTGCTCCTTCAGGTGTCCCCGTGACTTCAGAGATTATTGAGAGTTAAACAGACTTCAAGTGAAACTCGTACAAACGATCTATTGCCAATGATGCAGGAAAAATGTTACATTCCCTGCACCGCTCCAGTAAGTACCTGACTCCTGGTGCTATCATCTACCTTTACTAGAGCCAGATCAAGCCTAAAATAGAGTACGGCTTTCATATGCGGGAAGGAGTTGCCCAGTGCTCACATTCCAGTGTCGATAAGGTCCAAAAGTATCTCTGCGTCCACCATGCAATCCCTCTCTCACAGACGGGATGTGTCAAGACTCATATTGATCGGACCAGCTGCATTACTTCGCTCCGCGTTCGAATCCTCGCGGCTAGGGCCCACCATGCCACTCACAAACCACAAACTTCGCAAACCACCCTCAGTGTTCCGTTTGTAAAAAGTAAGTTCTACTCGAGTAGCTTCTACCCGCGAACCACTGAACTGTGAAACCGATTCCCAATAAGATGTTTTTCCCGGTCATTACAATCTTAACTTTAAGCCCTAAGTCTAGGGCATACCGTTATCTTTCCTACCTATTTGCATAGACTGTGCTTCTTACACTACCTTGAGTGTCTCCGGGCCTTGTATAGAATGAAAAAAGAAAATAATTGTTGTGGTAGGATCCAGCTAATTTGCATAGTGGAGTACCGACCATATAAATATGGTTGGTACCGGGAAGAGAGAAGAGGAATCAAGAGATTCAACCAGAGACTCTGCCCGACTGCGACTCAGTCAACACATTCTCCAGGAACGGTCTTACCAGGAATATACAAAAGACTATATATAAATATTGTGTACACTTTCTTGTTTCAATACATTTTGTTCTAAGTACATTTTGTGTTGCATTATCATTCCATGCATTAGTCAAGTTTCAACAATAATTCATGAATTTTTGATTTAATCGTTGACATAAGGAATATTGGGGTAAATATTAAGGACATACCGAGAGGTAGAATTTATATAAAATTAAACATTCTTCAATAATTGCAGAATTAACATTCAGATTAATCATAAAACTCCTCATTATACAGACATTGATACTGATACACCAAATCACCGTATGTATGTCAAATTTTGTTTCTCTCTGTTTATTGCAAGCTGCTTTCAATGGATTTTAGAATGTTTGAGTTTCGACATTTTTAAATCGACAAGCAGGAAATAGCAACAGAGGCTATCGACCGTCTATTGTTTTGAGTGAAGTAGCCTTAAGATGTCTTATCCACCATGAATCTTTTTCATAACAATCGATCAATGCCGAAGAGATGGCATAAAACAATAATCCGAAAAATTAACAGCAGGGTTTTGGAAAATAAACATCGAAGGCAAACTATGATGAATAGGATATATATCGGTGAAGGGAAATCAATATTCTTTTAATGATTATATCCTTATCTCTTTTGACAATAATGCTTTGACTTCATGTCAGATATATTTTGAGGATTACACCTAAACCCCTTGTAAATATATTTATATATTCAGCTGTTTGATCAAAGATAGAAATGTAGTAACGATAAGAAGGAATTTTACTGTTGGTAATCTTAATGGTTTATCTTAATATTCACCGTTTATATAAGATGGCGTTCTCTTTAAAAGTTAACTAATTTTACTTACGTTCAGATGTAGTTGCGAGTATTTTGCATCTAGGTCAATTACATTATGACGAGAGTTCATTGACAAATATGATTTATTTTAACCTGATATAGAAATTTTTTGTTAACAAATCAATGAAGAAGCTTCATGTTATATCAAACGCATATGGATCCTATATACTCCGGGTAATCAAAATTGAAGTCATCTAACCATATTAGAATGTTTAGAAAGTAATTCCATATTTCACGCTATGAATGATGAGCCATCCAAGGGAAGCAGAACCAAAAATTAATGTTTAGAATTAGTCTTTTGAAAAGGAGTAGAAGTTTATGCCTTGTTTCCTGTATAAACAGTAATACATAAAAACATGATTATACTGTATTAAAATTACTCCTTTAAGTGCCGAATCTAGGAGCGTCGTCAGTGTTGTTTTGCTTCCCGTGTCATTAGAAGTTTCGGATCTAAATAAACAGGCTTCTTCGATGGGCGACCCGACCGAATATGATCAGTATTTGGCCCGCAGGCCAGAGTAAATATTATTAAGGGATACCTTCTGACGTGTGCCAGGTAAGTATACTGCACCCAGTGTAAAATTATTTCCCTGCTGCAACACGCAGCAAGATGTGGCAAAAGGCTGGGTTTAAAGTGGGGTATCCGAGCCAGAAGGCTCGGGCAAAAATTCCCTATAGATCACGTAAAACCGGAGTTAATTTCCCTAAACGAGACTCTGCCCTTCGGCAGAGATTTGTCTTGGGATGCCCTCTGACATAAGCCAGGTAAGTATACCGCAACCAGTGTAAATTTGTTACTAGCTTTAGGACGTGTTTTATATAATTTTCCCCAGAAAACGGCAACTAATCAAGTCTACATATGTGCTACTCGATGTTATAGATCGGGTATGCTTAGTTGTACTGAATTTCCTACATGTGGCCAAGACATACTGTTGTTTTTAGGAAGAAGAAGAAAAAACAAAACCAATGATATATATATATATATATATATATATATATATATATATAAAATAAGAAAACCGAGTTATTATATTGGTTTTTCTTGCGACTTACTTTTCTTTCTCTTCTTTCCCTTTTAAATTCGTTATTATTTCTTATTGGTTTGATCTTTTTACTTTCATTGTGTCGTGTCCATAAAAAATAAATAAAAATTAATGATAGTGTTAAAAGAATTATAATAAAATAATTATAACAAGTATAATTATGAATTCACTCATTGTAAACCAATGAGAATCGATCCTAATTTTCTCCTCCACACACACATTCTCACTATTGGAAAAGCAGTTCACACACGTGTCATCGAAAATTTTGTCTCCCTTTCTTTTTATAGGTCATAATAATAACATTTATGCTTTAAAATTCAAAAAATCTTCGAGGTAAATAACCCCAGTCAATTCTCGTATTTTTCCAACTATATATATATATATATATTTAATTTTTATGTAATATTTTATATATATATAACGTCATCCACAGACAGACTGTTTCGCAGCTCATCAGTGTGGCTAGACATCCGGTTGCCTCTAGCTAGGATCGAAACCCGACTGAATTGGTGTCAGTCGGAGATTCTAACCATTAAGCCGTCGGTGCACGAAGCTGGATTTTAGCGTATTTATTTTTAGAAACACGTCCAGTGACCGACAGTGACTGGATTCGCTTTTGCGAAGAGTCTCTATATATATTATCTGGAAACTCGTTATACACATCTATAAAAAATGCAAAAAGTATATCATTATTCACTTTACTTATTTTTTATCTTATCATTCTGTCGGACTCTAATCCATATTTGATCAAAATTTGAACCCAAATTTACAATTATACTCATTATTACAGTCTCTTCGTTGTACAAAACTACATTACAACCAGATAATAAATAATACTCATTTAGTTGTACCCACGTATTTTTCTCATGTTTACGAGTATTTTTGAAAGTATAAATGTTAAGGTGTCTATAAATATTTACTCAGATTTTTAACTTACCTAAAATGGTGACAACCTGACGTTAAACGCAATATAATCTACTGAACTGGCTCTCTGCGAGACCAACCTCAACTCAATTTATTCCCTCCTTTGACCTATCGATCCCCGTTTACCTTGCTCTCCTTAGAAAGGACTCTCAGACCCACATGCACGGTCTACCAGGTTACATCAAGAACCATCTCCCATTAGCTAGAGAGCTATATCTCTCAAATCTCTGGACCATTTATACGTGACGCCGTCCACCTCTCCTCAATGCTGTAAGCTATCTCTTTTTCCTTTATCGCTCTCCATCCTCCCAAGACTGTGGTCTACTCGAAAGCATTTTCGACAATATAGACAAGGCTATCTCTCTTCATCCGTTTGTTCATATATTTGTGTTCGGTGACTTTAACGCTCACCATGCTAAGTGGCTTAAACCCTCTGTAACTGATCATGCTGGCATACGAACCCTTAACTTTTCAATTACTCCCTCACACAAGTTGTTGAATTTGCCACCTGTTTCCCCAGTAACCATGACGGTAACGCTTCCTTTCTCGATCTCTGTTTCACCTTCATCCCAGAGTCTTGTTGTACCACTCAGCTCTGCCCTCTTGGCAACTCTGATCATACTCTAGTGTCTGTCAACATCCCTTTCTACTCCACCCCCAGCCAAGAACCTCCTACCAACAGAACATCTTTCTGTTATCAACGTGCTGACTGTATCAACATTTTGCTTGTTCTCATGTTTAAGGGTATTTTGGTAAATAAAAATATTACGGGGTTTTTAATTATTTACTCAGGTTTTTAACTTCCCTAAAGTGGTGTCAACCTGAGGCAAATCACAATATACCCGACTGAAATAACATTAAGAATTTTACACCAATGGCTGCTTGAGCGCTGATACAAAATGAGATTTTGTCGCGTAAACTCAAAAGCGAAAAACACAAAGAGGGCTACTTGTACTTACCCTTATTAACTGTCTGCAATTCTTACCTACATCCACCCCGTTTTTGCATCGCAGCCACTGACAGGCATAACAATCATTACTCATTGAAATCCAACATGCGTTTTACTACTATCCAGGCATTGTTCACTCTTCTAAAGCCTTTTTTTCACCATCTCCAAACAACGAACCTTCACGTTAGCCGCCTCTGGACCGCTGACGGGCCGCACATGGCATCGCCAGCGGTCCTCTGGTTGCAGCTACCGGCAGGCCACCGGTTATCCACTAGCGTTCCGCCATTAGTAACATTGCCAAAAAGAATAGGCCGGCGGTCCGACAGTGGGCCACCAGCGGTAAACGCTAGTGGCATGGAACTCAGTGTCAGATTGGTGTCCTTGCGTGTAGGGGCGCGATATTTATACCATGTGAAACAAACTTTCAACATTTAAAAAAGGACACAGCGCAAAATCTCACTGAAGCATCATTAACAACTCTAAAATGACCCACATTTAACCCCATAAATATAAAGTAAAGGTTTATGCAAATGCAGGGAGTTTTTATCACCAAACAATCGTTTCGCATAGAGCAGGTTGCTCCTACGTCGTAGAGATATTTCCAGCAAAAGTAGTCGATGAGAAACCATGCCCTGGGTACCTCGAGGCGGTGTAATGGTTAGAAAGTTTGTCTCGCTAGAACAATTACGATTGAGTAGTGAGTTCGATCCTCACAGTGTGCCCCTACTTTCGGCCTTGTGCCACATCTAAGCTACACTTGGAAAATCACAACTAGAAACCATAGCCGAAGAAATCCCTTATGGCACGCTGAAAATAGCCATAATTAAACAGCCAAGTTCAAGGAAACTATACTAAGTGATTTCTTTAACAACAGGAACAAGGCCGCCGAACTCCTTCACAATTACCTAGGCATATGAATGATCTGATGCTACTATAGTAAATATCTACCGAGGTATTTGCGACCTATCTTAAATGAAGACGCACTCATTATTGCTGCAAAATGCTCAGATGAGCTGTTTAATGTTTTTTTAAATTATATCAGTTTTACAAACATTAAAATCACTATTAGATTATTGTTTTATTTTGTTTAAGAACTGTTAATGCTTAATACATAACCAGTTCACTGTTTACTGCTTTTAACTCTAACCCTAACCCCTAACCCTTAACCCTAATCCTAATCCATAAGATTTTCATATTTCCAACAGTTGGTAAATATTATACCTTTGTAGAAAATGAATAGTAGATATCATAGTATTGTAGAAAATGGACGGAATATATCATACTATAATAGTATCTATTTTTAGGATCTAACGTCATGGCAGAAAATATTCGCAGGTTGTGGCTAGGCAAACTGCATAAGGTAATGACGCAAATTTTAGCAGCCGACACAGAGTTTGACAAACTGTTATAACACGTTGAAGACGTTTAGGATTGGCTTTCCGGCTCCTTCTGAAATTTACTTCAGCTCTATAATTCTAACATCTCGGTCTAAAACTCTAAACTTTTATTTACTATTTATTTACATTCTTCCTCAATGGCGGTAGATAGATTGCCTATTGTTAGATTCACATGTCTTCCCGGTTTTTTGGAACAGGAGATGTTTATCACTCGTTTCCTGTTTAGGATAGGATTTCCGGTTCCCTCTAAAGTCTTTTCCTTCTGTTTAAATTACGGTGGCATTATCGCATTGCTTGGGGTGGTGCCTGTAACCATTTATATTGAGTGGTCCTTGGGCCTTGTACAAGGGGAACATCTATTCTAAATAAAGTAATATAAAAGTAAGGTATTCGCTATTGCTAAATTATTACTTCCGAAAATTTAGTACTGTGAAAAACCATTTAAAACCCTCTCTCTCCGGATGCTGTGAAAGCATTTGTATATCATTTATGGTTTAAAGGTTTTACAGATGGTGATTATGAACCATCTAATAAGTCTTTCTTAGGAAGATGTCACTTCCTGAACGAAGACATTTCGAAAGAGACTATAAAATTTGATCCATTTCAAAATACTAGAAATTTGATTCAAAATCTTTTTTTTTCTTTCGGGTTCAACTGTCTACAAACATGCAAAGAAAATTCGGAAGTATTGCAAAGAGTTTCCTTTTGAAAATGAAACATAACTTCCCAAACACCTGCAGCAGTATTTAGCGAGGAATGCTAGCATTTCATTTTTACTTGGCATTGTTACACTAGGGCAGGTCGATTTTGGAACCGTAGTCGTGTTCTGAATTTGAAATCATTTAAGCCCGTATCCTAAAAAAAGGTAGCTATTTGGAAGAAATATATTCTATGTCATTATTTTTCATGTCAAACCCGTTTATGTTTCACATGAAAAATAAATTTATTTTGATTTATTCTTGAAAAATAAAATTTTGAAATCGGTCTGTGGTATGGTGCAGGTAAGGACCAAGGAAGAACAACACGAACACAAGAGTAGAAATAACGAAGGTATATTACACGAAATAATAATACAAGATGTGGAAGGTGTTAGCATGACTGTCAGTCTGGTTTGGAGTGAACTAATATCGGCTCGACTCGATTCGATATTTACTTGCCGCCCCCCCCCCACCCCACGAAGGGAAGATGTGGCACAAGGACGAGCGTTACGCAGGTTTTCCGTGCCCGTAGGCGCGCCAAAAAAAAAAAAATGTCCGTAGAACCCGTATAAACGGGATCGGGTTGGTTAACCTCCCCGAACGAGACTCTGCCCTTCGGCGGAGCCTCGTCCGGGTTTCTCTCTGCTCAGAGGCAGAGAGTTCGACCGTCAATCCGAGAAGCTCGGCTCAATTCGTCACTCTCTCTGGAGAGGCGTAGTATACATCGTGTTAGGAAGAGTTCATTCTGTAGTTATTGGTAAGGATCCATGACAGTTTGTAAGCAAAAACCTGCGGAAATTAAGTATTTCTTTACATTCTTTTTCAGGATCTTGAAAACTGAATACTCGAAAATTCGTAAACGCTACGAATCTGATGTTTGGGATCTGTGTTGTCACATGAAATCCCAGGTTTCACACTAAGTGCTATGTTAATTTTCTGCAAAAAGTGAAAGATCAGCCTACCCGATATTCACATATGCTGACATATTGGTTTCTGTCAAAAACAAAATCATAGAAAGGCAATCACAAAAAATAGAACTACATCCGCAGATTCTCTTGCTGGTGAGTAGAGTATGACAGTTATTTTCCATTACGAGCTTTGGATGAGGTCAATTTCTTGCAAGTTGATCAGGTAACGAAAGTGTTCTGCTCAGCAAATGAGTGCTAGTTTTCAAAATGACAATTCAATGGTGTACTGCAAAAGAAACACAAGAAAAAGTTTTCAAATTAATTCGATTACTAGAAATTTTAAGTGGCAGAATATTCAAAGAGAAGGAAAAATTAGAAAGAAGTCATTCGAAATACATTTCGAGAAAACCAGGCTTACATTAGAACAAATATGCGCAAATTATCCAGAGAATATATGTTAAATAGAATTGGAATAAAGTTAAAGTAAATTTACTTTAATTGCTTTGTGGAAAACATCATTACTTTCCAAACATTCTAATAAAAGTATTATTCTACATCGAGGTTGACTTTTTATAAGGCCCAGAGTCCAATAGATGTAGTGGGTTACGTTTAGAGACATTAGGAGTGGACGATAACGGTTAACCATGGCCTTGAATAGGTTAAGATTTTATTGATCAGAGAAACATCCAGTTGGGAGTCAGTTTCACAAGGCAGTGGTTCGCGGTAAGAAACTGCCCCATGAAAACTTACTTCTCGCTGTTGGAATACGGAGTGAATGAGGTTGGTTTGCTTCTATATAAGTGGAATGGCGTGTTCTTGTTAAGAAGACACCAGGGGTTGTAGTCTGTCCGAACATTTTCTGTGGAAGTAGCCGTAGAGGAGCTGACAATTGCCACATCCCGACTCTGGGAGAAAGGTTGAAGGATGAAGTATAGTTCGTTACCCACAAGAGCTCAGGCAAGTTTTTGAAGTATCAAGGGTTGAGAGTGAGGAAAGGGCAGTTCCCAAGCAAATATGACAACAGTATTCCATTTCTGACCGGATCTGGCTCTTGTAAAGGTAGAGGATGGCTGGTGGATTCACCTACTTATTATAGCGGTAGAGAGAGCCGACCATTTTAATTGCGTCCTCAGTAATGGATCGTATGTACGAGTTCCACTAAAGGTCGAGTGTGAATTTGAGGACCTGCACTCTTTCAAGGCACATTCCTTCCCTGATAAGAAACCCATTGAACCTGACTGGTGGTAGCTTGGGGTAAGATCAACGATAATGTAATGTATTTAGCTTGGTCTTTGAGGTACTGAATGTAATCAGCCAGTTTTTACCTTAATGGGTAGTATGTGATGGGCGTTAATTTATGTAAAGACTTTCTAAGGTGATCTCCGATGTGCAATCTACACGCCATAAATCATTAAATATTAAAATATGAGAAAAGGCGCCTAAGTTAATATACTTGTGTTTCTTAATCTCAGAAGCTGTTATGTGCAACTGTTATAATATTTATATCGCGAGTATATTTATACGGTGTCTCATGTCGGCGTTTTTAGAGACAATATATTTTAAAAATGAGATTAGCTTAAATTATTGATAACATATTTCAAAATGAGATTAGCCTCAGTCCCTTTAAGAAATTGAAATAACCTGTTCAATTATTATTGATGTTTGATTCCGAATATTTAATTCAGAAGCCTGGAAAAAGATATTAATAAAAACGGTATGAAAATGATAATAGTTTATAATATTATAAAAAACAAAATATAAGAAATTTAAGAAAATAGGAAAGAAATTGACAAGAAATAGGATATTAGTGAGCAAAAGAATTCTGGAATAATTAATAAAATATTTAATGCACAGTTTATTTAGGAACTGAAAGTCTATGTTAGACAAAGAAGTCGTTAAGAAGGAACCGAGAGAGAGGACAAAATGCGGAAAATGAAGAGAACTTTTGCGCATTAAAGGAAATAAAAAGAAACAAACCGAACAAAAATGAGTGAGAAAAAAGTAAATGAAAATATAAGGATAAAAAATAAAGTTGAAAGAAAACTAAGCAATAATGGATAACATGATAAATAATAAACGAAACAAAACAATATTGGATAATATTGGAAATAATAAACGAAACAAAACAATATTGGATAATATTGGAAATAATAAAAGAAACAAAACAATATTGGATAATATTGGAAATAATAAACGAAACAAAACAATATTGGATAATATTGGAAATAATAAAAGAAACAAAACAATATTGGATAATATTGGAAATAATAAACGAAACAAAACAATATTGATAATATTAAACGAAACAAAAAATAATAAAAGAAACAAAACAATATTGGATAATATTGGAAATAATAAAAAAGAAACAAAACAATATTGATAATATTGGAAATAATAAACGAAACAAAACAATATTGATAATATTGGAAATAATAAAAGAAACAAAACAATATTGGATAATATTGGAAATAATAAAAGAAACAAAACAATAATAATATTGAAATAATAAAAGAAACAAAACAATATTGGATAATATTGAAATAAAAAGAAACAAAACAATATTGGATAATATTGGAAATTAAACGAAACAAAACTATATTGGAAAGAAAAATAAAAAAACAAAACTATATTGATAATATTGAAATAATAAAAGAAACAAAACAATATTGATAATATTGAAATAATAAAAAGAAACAAAACAATATTGGATAATATTGAAATAATAAAAGAAACAAAACAAATTGATAATATTGGAAATAATAAAGAAACAAAACAATATTGATAATATTGAAATAATAAAAGAAACAAAACGATATTGGATAATATTGGAAATAATAAACGAAACAAAACTATATTGGATAATATTGGAAATAATAAAAGAAACAAAACTATATTGGATAATATTGGAAATAATAAAAGAAACAAAACAATATTGGATAATAAAAGAAACAAAACAATATTGATAATATGGAAATAATAAAGAAACAAAACAATATTGATAATATTGAAATAATAAAAGAAACAAAACAATATTGGATAATATTGAAATAATAAAAGAAACAAAACAATATTGATAATATTGGAAATAATAAAGAAACAAAACAATATTGATAATATTGAAATAATAAAAAGAAACAAAACTATATTGATAATATTGGAAATAATAAAAGAAACAAAACAATATTGATAATATTGGAAATAATAAAAGAAACAAAACAATATTGGATAATATTGGAAATAATAAAAGAAACAAAACAATAGTGGATAATATTGGAAATAATAAAAGAAACAAAACAATATTGGATAATATTGGAAATAATAAAAGAAACAAAACAATATTGGATAATATTGGAAATAATAAAAGAAACAAAACGATATTGGATAATATTGGAAATAATAAAAGAAACAAAACAATATTGGATAATATTGGAAATAATAAAAGAAACAAAACAATATTGGATAATATTGGAAATAATAAAAGAAACAAAACAATATTGGATAATATTGGAAATAATAAAAGAAACAAAACTATATTGGATAATATTGGAAATAATGAAAGAAACAAAACAATATTGGATAATATTGGAAATAATAAAAGAAACAAAACAATATTGGATAATATTGGAAATAATAAACGAAACAAAACAATAGTGGATAATATTGGAAATAATAAAAGAAACAAAACTATATTGGATAATATTGGAAATAATAAACGAAACAAAACAATAGTGGATAATATTGGAAATAATAAAGAAACAAAACAATATTGATAATATTGAAATAATAAACGAAACAAAACAATATTGATAATATTGAAATAATAAAAGAAACAAAACTATATTGATAATATTGAAATAATAAAAGAAACAAAACAATATTGATAATATTGGAAATAATAAACGCAACAAAAACTATATTGGATTATATTGGAAATAATAAAAGAAACAAAACTATATTGGATAATATTGGAAATAATAAAAGAAACAAAACAATATTGAATAATATCTCAAATAATACACGAAACAAAACAATAACGGATAATATGACAAATAGTAAGCGAAACAAAACAATAATGGATAAAAACGACAAATAATAAACGAATCGAAAAAGTGATTTGCATTCAAACCAAGGCACTAGTAAGAAGAACTTTATTTTTATTACTAAAATAGAAAAATAAATCCTAAAACAACGAAAACATAATTTGCCAAAGAAGTAAAAAGCATGCTACCATACAACCAGCGACTATTTCATTTTAATAATTTTGTTTTCTTGGAGCAAGCTGAGTTTAACAGAGCAACCTCAAGTTTAACAGATACTGCGCAGTTGAAACTGGAATCATGAAAGTTCACCCATGAAATACCTTTTGAGACATATTTCTTTAAAATTAATATGAAAGTATTTAAACATTATCATTAAAAGTCCTATCAAAAATCAAATTTATCTGAAAAATAATACTGAGATACAATTATATATATATATATATATATATATATATATATATATATATATATATATTTATAGGAATCGCTCGATTGAGGCATATTTGATTAATGAACTTATGATTAGTGAGCTAAAATTTTCATATGCTGCAAAATTAATATTCGATTAGTGCGGTAAAAAGTTTTCAGTGTTTATTTATAGTTACCTATGTACACATTATCAGCAGTAATATATATATATATATATATATATATATATATATATATATATATATATATATATATATTTTGTGTGTGTGTGTCTTTGTGTAGATTTCAGTAAATCTACATGGGTGTGACCACTCACATCTATAAATTTGCAAATAGATATTTTATTTAGTTTTTAGTGTTAGCAAAACAGGGCTCAATGTGCTATTATTGATCTATAAGTATATTAAAAATTTTAAATTATGTCGAGACTACGACTCCTAGTTTCATGTTAAATACAATCTTCACGTACTTCTATTAATGAACGAACAGTTCATCATCATTTCAAGTACCTGAAGATTATTTGTAACATAAAACTAGGGGCCGTACTATCGACATAATTTAATATTTATACACACAAACACACACACATATACAGTGGGTAGCAAAAGTATTTAACACGTTGGTTTTTCTTACATATCTCAAAAAGTAACAGATCAATTTCAACGAAACTTATAGGAAATATTTAAACGAACATTGTCGATCAAAACATAGAAGGAAAATTTAAAACCAATGGTGCCGCGACCCGACCGAAAACCACACTGCGATTTAGGATAGATGTCGTCAACAAGGTGTATAATTATTCTGTTTAGAATCAGTCTAGCTAGGATTTTGCTTGCAAATGAAACGAGTGTTATCCCGCGATGATAATCATATTGTTTCTGTAGAGGCTTTTGACAGAGGCGTCTTTATAATCCTGTTGGACACAGCCTGCCTTCCATATTTCCGCAAAAACGAGATGCAATCTTTATACAAATTTTGGGCACCATGCTTATGCACTTCAGGTGGAATAGATCCTTAGGTGTATGATGAGATGAGATCTGCTTGATGGACCCACTTACATCTTGATAGGTAGGTCCCAAAGTCAATTCCGGAATTTCTGGGTTTTGCACAATTGATGTGATGGCTTTCTCATCAATATCCGAAGAGGTGTTTAACAGTTTCGAAATGCTCTTTCTAGCGATCCAAAACGCCTGACTTATCTGTCAAGAGAGTTTCACCATTTGCTGTGGAAATTGGAGCAACACCACTTTTCTGATGACCGAAAACGCTCTTGAGGCCAGCATAAAGAGCCTTTACCTACTTTCTATCTGAAGCTTCTTGAAGTTCAGTAGCCATTTCAGACCACCAACGCCCTTTCATGCTCTGACTTTTGCACTTTCTGTAAGCGATCTTCTGGACGATTTCCTGTTCTCAATCCCTGCTTTATGAGAAGAATACATTTGATGTATAAGCTGCTGAACCTCTGTATTATTGTCATCGAGCCGGTTTTGATGTTTACGATGTGGTAGGCCGAGAACCTCCAAGGATGAAGAATGTATTGCATCACGCAGAGCCTTCCAATATGATTCGATATTATTGGTAATGTTTACAGAATCAAGTGCACCATCAAGTTTGTCAGAGAGCTCAATGTTTGTTTAAGTCGATTTAACGGACAGTACGTTAATGCGCTTGGGCACCGCAGATTTTATAATGCTTCGCTTTTGCAGATACAGTGAAGACTTACTCCGAAGCAGAGCGTGAACTGAGAGATAGCATGTTGTGTGGAATGAACACGTAATCATATATATATATATATATATATATATATAGTATCTCCCTTCTTTTGGTGATGACCTAGACGATCAGATGCCAGTCTTTCGAAAGAGGGTGCATCCACGTTTTCTTACGACAACTGGGTTGCTGGTAGAAGGTATTAGTAATACTAAAGTCAAATTCCTTACAGATAATGAGAAGATGTTTTTCCATTCGAATTCACACGACCGATACCATGGCGACCTAAAACGCTCTTCCAAGAATGATAATCACTGCCAATACGAGCATTAAAGCCACCTGTAAGGATTAATTTGTCTTAAGTTGGACATCAGAGATGACAACTCAAAGGGGATCGTAAAAAATCATCTTTTTCGTGCTATGAACTACCTAAGGTTGGGGCGTAGCAGCTAACATTCGGCACACGGGTGTTGCACTACAGATTGAGGGCTGTGATACATCTTTAGATAAGGAAAGTAGTGCGCTAGGAAAGGTCTGACTTGATGGCGAAGCAAACACCAGATTGGCGTGGCTCTTTCTCAGTCTTGCCAACCCATAAAAACATGTATCCACCTTTTTCTTCCCTAAGCTGACAACCAGACGTGTTTCACTAATGGCCGCCATGTCAATGTTATAGTTCTTCAACTAGAAAGACACAAGAGCTGTTTTACGCTCTGGTACAGAATCATTGTCTTGGAGAATGCGAACATTCTAGGACCTAAAATGAAAATTCTTCTTGTATTTCTTTTGATCTTTCTTGCTGTTTCGACTGCGTTATTGAATAACCAGACAGCTGCAGCTGGCTGGCAAATCTCTGTGTGAGAAAACAATGTTTAGATATCCTTTTATCGATCCCTCCGCTATAGGGAAAAGAGTACTTTGTCATCAGTGGAGGACACGGAGATCACAATTGCTCATGGGTTTGTGAAAGAACGGTCATCACCCATCGGTCTGCCACTGTGTAGAGCTCCTGCTAGAGTCTCCCAGCAATATCTTTTACCCGACACCGTCAGCTTCACTCTATCGCCAGCGGACTTTGAACTGTGTGGATAAGAACGAAAGAATCAGGTAAACCGCCAGTAAAACCACACAAGTTATGTGATTTGATTAAAATGGTGAGGGGTTGTGCAGAACCATCCACACTTTTCGGCACTATTGATACACTCGGTGCAAATAATTGCCACAGACGAAGCAAACAACAGACCTCAGACTTTTCTCATCTCCTATACCAGTCGTTTTTTATAACACTAAACAGCCTAGTTAGCCCTGGTAGGCACTATTTTGCCTATAGCTGCGACCCTAGCAGCTGCTACCACCCCAGGTCAAGGTAGACCTGGAACAACAGCAATTAAAAGGTGGTTCCACGCTCCTCAAATCATACAGACTCTTGATCAGAAGACTTACTGCCGGATGTAGTTTTATCGTCATACCCAGGATATATATATATATATATATATATATATATATATATACATGCATAATTACATGAATCATTCATACAAAAAACAAATATAGAGGTTAATGATTTAAATGGCGAGAATACATCTTCGCAAACAATTTCAATAAGATACACTAACGCCGAACCTGTATATGAATGATATGATCCCTGTTTATAAATTGCAGTTTCATAAGGTCTTTTTTTAGTTTTTACAAGTTTTCGTCTGTTCCTACAGATATCCTCAGGTATGGAAATAGATTTGTTCTTGTTTTTTACTTCTCAGTAATAAGAGGACAACAAAAATATAGATGCAATCCGAAAAAATGGTATGAGAAATGTGTTATTCTTTTGGAACGTGCGGTCGCAACGCTGAGTTTGAATTTTAAATTTTAAGGTTGTGCGTTTTTGTACAAATATAATAATAAGAGAATTCTTTTGTACTGGTAGGTTTTCCGTCAATGTGGCATGAACAATAATTACAGGAATGTCACACTTATTATTATTATTATTATACACACGCACACACATACATATATATATATATATATATATATATATATATATATATATATATATATATATATATATATAAAGTATAAGTAAATGTTGATTGATGTTACCTTCAGCAGCCTGACTTCAGAGTTTTGTAGACGACCCGTCTTGGAATGATTCCGATCAATCACAGAGGCTACCAGCAATTAGCTGTTTATGACTCTCGATTTTTCTTTTTTGTATGTTCATTTCATTGGTACACTTTTTTGTTCATAATGTCTACAGGTACGTCCGTACGTTCTTTTTTTATTTTTTTTTTATTACAATAAGGTTCACCCTGTTCCGGGCCGATTGATGGTTACGTCAAGAGGCAGTTTAGGGGTACATGACGGTTAATCCTAGACTTTAATAGCTTAAAGTTGTAGTGATCAGTGAAACATTCTCATTGGAGTCATTTTCACTGAGCATTGGTTCGTGGGAAGAAGCTGATCGACTGACATTTCACCAAAAGGATATGGAGGGAATGTTGGTGGTTTCTCTCAATATAAGGGGCATGTCGACTCCCAGCCGTTATTTTAGACCTGGCCGACAAAGGAATGCTGTCTGCCCGTTCACATCCCATGGTAGTAGTAGTGATAGATCACCGAGAAACTCGCAACATACCGCCTGGTTGAGAGAAGTTTAAGAGTGGAAAATAATTCGTTACCCAAAAGGACTCGAAGATTTTGAACTCTATTTTTGGTCTGATCTAGATCTTGTAAAGGTAGAGAATAACATGAGTACTCAGATACTTACTGGAGCTCTGCAATATGTACGAGTTCCATTGGAAGTCAGATGCGAGTTTAAGTCCAAAGAGTTTCTCAAGGCACGGAATCTCCCCGACGAGGAATCTCAAGGCACCGTAACTGGCAGTACATCGGTCGCTGTTCGGTCGACGATGATGAAATATAACTAGTTTTGTTTTCGAGGCATTGGATGTGATTAGACAGTTTTTGTTTAACCCTAATGGCTAGTTAGCGTTAGATCGAATGAGAGATCAGCTAACCAAATTCAGATCATTAATCTCTTAGAGGTGTCCCCGAATATATTCCTGCAGAATGTCGTCGTTATATTTCCTTTTTGTAGTTGTTTCCTTTACACTCTTCCTTATTGTTTTCATCATTTCACTCTTTTTACTTTTATCATGCAGTTATAGGCACTTTGACTTCCGATTTACACGTTTAGTTTACTTAAATGCAATCGAGTATTTTATAAATAAACTCATACATTATTCAATCAATATCGTTCTTACGTAGATACGGAAGCTATATTGGGTTTAATAGTACAAAACACATTTCCTAAAAGTAAGGGGTATTAAAAAAGGCACCCAGCAATGGACGTTTTGCATTAAATGAAAGCAAATTACATTTTTCCAAATATAAGAAAAATAAATCTTTTTGAAACATCGGGAGTTCTATTTTACTTTTGAATTAGCCTTCTTTTACGCTAGATCTGTGCTTTTAATGCTTCTTATTACCTACGCTGAGATCCGAAGACGCATTGGAATGGGCAAAGACGCATTTCCAAAAGCTAGTTAGAATATTACAAGACAGGAGTATTTCTTTTGTAAAAAAACAAAAGAGTGGCTGAGTTGCTATGTGACATCTGTCCGCCTTTACGGAAACGAATGTTGGACTGTCTCCTCAAAGATGAAGAAGAGACTCGAGGCGGCGGAGTTATTGTTCTACGCAAGAATGCTAATGATATCATGGACCGAGCATGTGAGCAACGATGAGGCTTTGGAGAGAATGCAAACAAGGTGGACGCTTAAATTTAACATCAAGAACAGGGAGCTGAAATTTCCAGTTCACATAAGGAGAAAGGAGGGCTTGAAGAATCTGATACTCACAGGTCGAATAGAGGGAAAGAGAGACAAGAGAAAGTAAAGCATGGCATACCTAGCGGGCTTAAGCAAGTGGATGACAGAACATGACCTGGGGAAAGTAGCAAAGGGACAACACTTATTGAGAGCTACAAGTGATAGGGAGAAGTTGAGAGACATGACCGCGTACGTCCTGAAGGGACACGGCACATAAAAAGAAAGAAGAGTTACCTTCTCCTTGCTAAAACAAACCTCGACATTTGCCTGATATTATCATTTTCCCAGTTCATTAATATGTTAATATTATAGATATTAAAATCATTAGACTGGTGATACTGGTCCCAGAAAAAGTATTTCTGTTAAGAGTAATGTCTTGCAAGAGTTCCTTATGAGTAACCAATTCCAAGGGAACTCTAAACACTTGATATCAATGCTATTTGTAACATCATGAGCTTTAGAAAAATAGATCGATATTTCGTGTGGATTTAGTAAATAAAAGAGGTAAAACACAAAAATTAGTATATTCTTCAAATATGGAAATCAAGAATTAATTTCTTAAAGTTCGCTTACTAAAACGCCATCAGGAAATGAATTTTAAACTTTACTTTTGGAAGTTAAACTAATCGTGTCATATTTGTAAACATTAACATGTAAAAAGTAACTAACGATAACATTTTAATTAACGACTAATATTCTTATCATTTCACCCCAAACAAGGTAATAAAGCTCCTAAGACGCAGGAGGTTACTGGGTGTGAAATAATATGATTGGAACTGCATTTAATTTTTGAAGATCAAACTTGAATGGAAAGCCTGAAACGGAAGGGTGTTCCGCAAGCGAGAAGTGCGAAAGAATATTTGTAGTTTTTATTTATTGTAACTCTGAAATATTGTTCACTTGAATATATCGATTATTTGCCGTTATAACGCTTGTGGCTAAATAAACTTAAACTGAGAGTACTTAGTAAGTAAATATGTTTCTCTTAGTTCAACAACCTATCATATCAGACGTCAAAACAAACGAAACCTTTAAAATATAGCAAAGAAAGAATAAATCAAAAAGATGGTTTTTACGTATGTACATAAGAAGTCTCGCGTGAAATAAGATATTTTTGAAATAGAAATATTTTTTTCATCTTCAAATCTCAAGAGAATCACATATCAATAATTGAAACATGACCGAGTATTGCATTATTTGCGTTTTTTTTTCATAGTGTAAATAAATACAGCCGTCTAAGAAAACATTTACTTGATAATGATTTTGATGATGATGATGATGATGAAGAATTAATTATCTTGACATTTGCGCTAACGATATTGAAGAATCCGTCAAAATTACATTTATTAATAACGAGTGTATAAATAATATTTGCCTTGAATATTGCTGCCACTTTCTCGATAAAACATAAAGAAAGATCTACAATGTTATTGATCCTGATCTGGCATCTCGGTTTCATTCTTTTCCATCGACGTAACGTAGCTTCCCTGTGCTTTTTCTATAAATGCTTTCACCGTAATTGTTCTGTTGAACTTTCCTCAGTGGTAGATTGATTTTACTTATTTAAGCGCACTCACTACTAGGTTGGCGGTAAGGTCTCTTCTTTTTACAGTTAAAATATCTAGATGTAGCCATAAGTTCTATGCTAACAGTTTCTTCTATTGCACTTCTCGCTCGTGGAACACTCTTCCAGCTTCTAATCAACCTTGATCTTTAAAAATTTAAATCCAATTTCAAACGCTAACTTCTGTCTTTTTAATACTTGTTCTTTTATTGTTCTTTCTCCTTAATAAAGTTTTCTCATATCCTAGAACATTCAGTAACGCCTCGCACATTATTGGCTGTATTGCCCTGAGTATGGTGAAATCATTAAAAATTTTAGATATAATTATTATAAAATTACATACAGCTAACATTAACGACTATATAAATTAACGACTATATAAATACGTACATACGACACATGGTTAATAAATAAGGAATGAATAATAGTAGACATATGAAGATATTTGAAAATGCATTCAGTAGTATATATACCATGTGTAACAGCAAAATTGTCCAAATCGTGTAACGGCAAAATTGGCCAATTGTTATATTAAGATTTAAATCGTTGTATCTTAGAAATGACTAAAGATATCATACTGGAATTCTCCGAGGATTTTATAACATTATTGTATTCAACTTTGAGCAATAAGAATATACAATACTCTCTCTAAGATTAGCAGCAATCGATCATAAACGAAAATGACATGTTCATCATTAATAAATCATAGCTAAAGATCGGAAGCTCATGAAGTATTGAAATAGTATATATATATATATATATATATATATATATATATATATTATATTTGGTTGGATAGATGTGAGTTTGTGACCCTGGGTTTCACGCTTTAGCGATCGTCAGACAAACTGATTAATGTTTTAAAAAATTTATGAGTCCCGACGGACGACCAAGTGTGTATATGTGTCTGCATACATCGATGTTTGCGTTAGTACGATGAATGACAAAACGACGAAATTTCCCCCACCACTTCCACAATAACACCAATACACGCAATCTACATAAACCCAAATTTTTAAAACATTAATCAGTTTGTCTGACGATCGCTAAAGCGTGAAAGCCAGGGTCACAAACTCACATCTATCCAACCAAATATGTTAGCTCTATCTCTGATATTGAGCGCTTTCTAATAAGTACCGCGCATATAATATATAAATAATTATACATATATATTTGTTTATATTTATATACACTTTTCACACACACATATATATATATATGTGTGTGTGTGTGTGTGCGTGTGTGTGTGTGTGTGTGTGTGTGTGTGATTCCAAGACAAGTTTACAACTTATTCAAGATGAACTTCGCCCTTTCTAACCTTCTAACTTTCTGTCCTGGAGTAACAATTTCCCTCACACGTTTTACGTACGATTTCATATTCAATTATTTTTTCACTGCTCTTTTGGACTCTCATAGGTGAAACTCCTCTCTCATTTGCCAAAAGACATATGAATTGAGTTGGATCTTTTCTAATGGATATATTTAGCTCTAAGCTGAAATGATTTTCCTGTTGTGAGCTTCTGATCCAGTTTTCCTCTCAACTGTTCCTTTTTTTAAAACTTATTCTCCGTTCTCTTGATGATTCTTGAATGGACTTTGAAGATGGAAGCCAGTGTATAAATGTTGGTATCATTAGTGAAAGCCTGAATGATCATTTTCCTCTCACCATTGCTCAGTTGGGAAGACATAGCCGGTCTGACAAAAAAAAAAAAGAAACGATTTTAACCTGTTTCATTTGTAGGTGAATAACTCAAAGGGCTTTTCAGTGATTCTTACGACAAATGGTGTCAAGATGGTTAAACGTGTTGTTATCTGAAAACGGGAAAAAAAAAGAAACCCAAGTGTTTTTAGATATTAAACATTTTGTCGAATGGAAAATTATCACATGCTGTTACACGATTTACTGTCCCATGCTGCTTAGTGCCAATGTAATTCATTTGTAGTTATCACTACATCTAAATTTTATATGGTAAATTTTAAAGATGTGTAAAATTTATTTTTGTAAATTATCTTATAGATTTGAATTTAACCCGAAGATCTTCCTTTTGAATAATGAGATCTCAAATATGAATTGCATTCAAGAATGATCTCAAACCATTGCAAAACTTGCATTCTAATAGCTTGCATGTAAATTAGGTTTCTGTTTGGTCCTGACATGAAATAGGCATTGAAATTCAGAAGATGTAATTCGAAGAAACGTTCCTATTTCCTCTGTGCAATGCAAAAAGGAAAGCAAACACTTCTTTCATTAACAGAATGGAAAGATGGTAGAACATTTGAAATGTGTGCCGGTCTAAATAGTGATTAGTCTGAATAATAAATATATAATTTGGAAGGAAATACATATACTGCTTTTTTATTTTACATCAGTTACATTATTGTGTCTTGTCTAATACTTGTTTTTTAGAGTTGGGATCCTTGTTTATAAATTGACTCTCGTCATTTTGCAAATAAATACATTTGCTTCTTTTTTATATACCAGTTTCATTATTGTGTCAGTTTAATACTTGTTTTTAGGGTTGGGATCCATGTTTATCAATTGACTCTCCTCATTTTTTCAAATAAATACATTGGCTTCTTTTTTATGTACCAGTTACATTATTGTGTCTTGTCTAATACTTGTTTTTTAGGGTTGGGATACTTGTTTATCAATTGACTCTCGTCATTTTGCAAATAAATACATTTGCTTCTTTTTTATATACCAGTTTCATTATTGTGTCAGTTTAATACTTGTTTTTAGGGTTGGGATCCATGTTTATCAATTGACTATGCTCATTTTTTCAAATAAATACATTGGCTTCTTTTTTATATACCAGTTACATTATTGTGTCTTGTCTAATACTTGTTTTTAGAGTTGGGATCTTTGTTTATCAATTGACTCTCGTCATTTTGCAAATAAATACATTTGCTTTTTTTATATACCAGTTTCATTATTGTGTCAGTTTAATACTTGTTTTTAGGGTTGGGATCCACGTTTATCAATTAACTCTCCTCATTTTTTCAAATAAATACATTGGCTTCTTTTTTATATACCAGTTACATTATTGTGTCTTGTCTAATACTTGTTTTTTAGAGTTGGGATCCTTGTTTATCAATTGACTCTCGTCATTTTGCAAATAAATATATTTGCTTCTTTTTTATATACCAGTTCCATTATTGTGTCAGTTTAATACTTGTTTTTAGGGTTGGAATCCATGTTTATCAATTGACTCTCCTCATTTTTTCAAATAAATACATTGACTTCTTTTTTATATACCAGTTACATTATTGTGTCTTGTCTAATACTTGTTTTTTAGAGTTGGGATCCTTGTTTATAAATTGACTCTCGTCATTTTGCAAATAAATACATTTGCTTCTTTTTTATATACCAGATTCATTATTGTGTCAGTTTAATACTTGTTTTAGGGTTGGGATCCATGTTTATCAATTGACTCTCCTCATTTTTTTTTTGAAATAAATACATTGGCTTCTTTTTTATATACCAGTTACATTATTGTGTCTTGTCTAATACTTGTTTTTTAGAGTTGGGATCTTTGTTTATCAATTGACTCTCGTCATTTTGCAAATAAATACATTTGCTTCTTTTTTATATACCAGTTTCATTATTGTGTCAGTTTACTACTTTTTTAGGGTTGGGATCCATGTTTATCAATTGACTCTCCTCATTTTTTTCAAATAAATATATTGGCTTTTTTTTTTATACACCAGTTACATTATTGTGTCTTGTCTAATACTTGTTTTTTAGAGTTGGGATCCTTGTTTATCAATTGACTCTCGTCATTTTGCAAATAAATACATTTGCTTCTTTTTTATATACCAGTTTCATTATTGTGTCAGTTTAATACTTGTTTTTAGGGTTGGGATCCATGTTTATCAATTGACTCTCCTCATTTTTTCAAATAAATACATTGGCTTCTTTTTTATATACCAGTTACATTATTGTGTCTTGACTAATACTTGATTTTTAGAGTTGGGATCCTTGTTTATCAATTGACTCTCGTCATTTTGCAAATAAATACATTTGCTTCTTTTTTATATACCAGTTTCATTATTGTGTCAGTTTAATACTTGTTTTTAGGGTTGGGATCCATGTTTATCAATTGACTCTCCTCATTTTTTCAAATAAATACATTGGCTTCTTTTTTATATACCAGTTGCATTATTGTGTCTTGTCTAATACTTGTTTTTTAGAGTTGGGATCTTTGTTTATCAATTGACTCTCGTCATTTTGCAAATAAATACATTTGCTTCTTTTTTATATACCAGTTTCATTATTGTGTCAGTTTAATACTTGTTTTTTAGGGTTGGGATCCATGTTTATCAATTGACTCTCCTCATTTTTTCAAATAAATACATTGGCTTCTTTTTTATATACCAGTTACATTATTGTGTCTTGTCTAATACTTGATTTTTTAGAGTTGGGATCCTTGTTTATCAATTGATTCTCGTCATTTTGCAAATAAATACATTTGCTTTTTTTTTTTATATACCAGTTTCATTATTGTGTCAGTTTAATACTTGTTTTTAGGGTTGGGATCCATGTTTATCAATTGACTCTCCTCATTTTTGCAAATAAATATATTGGCTTTTTTTTTGATACACCAGTTACATTATTGTGTCTTGTCTAATACTTGTTTTTTAGAGTTGGGATCCTTGTTTATCAATTGACTCTCGTCATTTTGCAAATAAATACATTTGCTTCTTTTTTATATACCAGTTTCATTATTGTGTCAGTTTAATACTTGTTTTTAGGGTTGGGATCCATGTTTATCAATTGACTCTCCTCATTTTTTCAAATAAATACATTGGTTCATTTTATATACCAGTTACATTATTGTGTCTTGTCTAATACTTGTTTTTTAGAGTTGGGATCCTTGTTTATCAATTGACTCTCGTCATTTTGGAAATAAATACATTTGCTTTTTTTTATATACCAGTTTCATTATTGTGTCAGTTTAATACTTGTTTTTAGGGTTGGGATCCATGTTTATCAATTGATTCTCCTCATTTTTCAAATAAATACATTGGTTCTTTTTTTATATACCAGTTACATTATTGTGTCTTGTCTAATACTTGTTTTTTAGAGTTGGGGTCCTTGTTTATCAATTGACTCTCGTCATTTTGCAAATAAATACATTTGCTTCTTTTTTTATATACCAGTTTCATTATTGTGTCAGTTTAATACTTGTTTTTAGGGTTGGGATCCATGTTTATGAATTGACTCTCCTCATTTTTTTTCAAATAAATACATTGGCTTCTTTTTTTATATACCAGTTACATTATTGTGTCTTGTCTAATACTTGTTTTTTAGAGTTGGGATCCTTGTTTATCAATTGACTCTCGTCATTTTGCAAATAAATACATTTGCTTTTTTTTTTTTATATACCAGTTCCATTATTGTGTCAGTTTAATACTTGTTTTTAGGGTTGGGATCCATGTTTATCAATTGACTCTCCTCATTTTTTCAAATAAATACATTGGCTTCTTTTTTATATACCAGTTACATTATTGTGTCTTGTCTAATACTTGTTTTTTAGAGTTGGGATCCTTGTTTATCAATTGACTCTCGTCATTTTGCAAATAAATACATTTGCTTTTTTTTATATACCAGTTCCATTATTGTGTCAGTTTAATACTTTTTTTAGGGTTGGGATCCATGTTTATCAATTGACTCTCCTCATTTTTTTTCAAATAAATACATTGGCTTTTTTTTTATATACCAGTTACATTATTGTGTCTTGTCTAATACTTGTTTTTTAGAGTTGGGATCCTTGTTTATCAATTGACTCTCGTCATTTTGCAAATAAATACATTTGCTTCTTTTTTATATACCAGTTTCATTATCGTGTCAGTTTAATACTTGTTTTTAGGGTTGGGATCCATGTTTATCAATTGACTCTCCTCATTTTTTCAAATAAATACATTGGCTTTTTTTTTATGTACCAGTTACATTATTGTGTCTTGTCTAATACTTGTTTTTTAGAGTTGGGATCCTTGTTTATCAATTGACTCTCGTCATTTTTCAAATAAATACATTTGCTTCTTTTTTATATACCAGTTTCATTATTGAGTCAGTTTAATACTTGTTTTTAGGGTTGGGATCCATGTTTATCAATTGACTCTCCTCATTTTTTCAAATAAATACATTGGTTCTTTTTTATATACCAGTTACATTATTGTGTCTTGTCTAATACTTGTTTTTTAGAGTTGGGGTCCTTGTTTATCAATTGACTCTCGTCATTTTTCAAATAAATACATTTGCTTCTTTTTTATATAACAGTTTAATTATTGTGTCAGTTTAATACTGGTTTTTAGGGTTGGGATCCATGTTTATCAATTGACTCTCCTCATTTTTTCAAATAAATACATTGGCTTCTTTTTTATATACCAGTTACATTATTGTGTCTTGTCTAATACTTGTTTTTTCGAGTTGGGATCCTTGTTTGTCAATTGACTCTCGTCATTTTGCAAATAAATACATTTGCTTCTTTTTTATATACCAGTTTCATTATTGTGTCAGTTTAATACTTGTTTTTAGGGTTGGGATCCATGTTTATCAATTGACTCTCCTCATTTTTTCAAATAAATACATTGGCTTCTTTTTTATATACCAGTTACATTATTGTGTCTTGTCTAATACTTGTTTTTTAGAGTTGGGATCCTTGTTTATCAATTGACTATCGTCATTTTGCAAAGAAATACATTTGCTTCTTTTTTATATACCAGTTTCATTATTGTGTCAGTTTAATAATTGTTTTTAGGGATGGGATCCATGTTTATCAATTGTCTCTCCTCATTTTTTCAAATAAATACAATGGCTTCTTTTTTATATACCAGTTACATTATTGTGTCTTGTCTAATACTTGTTTTTTAGAGTTGGGATCTTTGTTTATCAATTGACTCTCGTCATTTTGCAAATAAATACATTTGCTTCTTTTTTATATACCAGTTTCATTATTGTGTCAGTTTAATACTTGTTTTTAGGGTTGGGATCCATGTTTATCAATTGATTCTCCTCATTTTTTCAAATAAATACATTGGCTTTTTTTTTATATACCAGTTACATTATTGTGTCTTGTCTAATACTTGTTTTTTAGAGTTGGGATCCTTGTTTATCAATTGACTCTCGTCATTTTGCAAATAAATACATTTGGTTTTTTTTTTATATACCAGTTTCATTATTGTGTCAGTTTAATACTTGTTTTTAGGGTTGGGATCCATGTTTATCAATTGACTCTCCTCATTTTTTCAAATAAATACATTGGCTTTTTTTTTATATACCAGTTACATTATTGTGTCTTGTCTAATACTTGTTGTTTTTTAGAGATGGGATCCTTGTTTATCAATTGTCTCTCGTCATTTTGCAAATAAATACATTTGCTTTTTTTTATATACCAGTTTCATTATTGTGTCAGTTTAATACTTGTTTTTTAGGGTTGGGATCCATGTTTATCAATTGACTCTCCTCATTTTTTCAAATAAATACATTGGTTCTTTTGTTTATATACCAGTTACATTATTGTGTCTTGTCTAATACTTGTTTTTTAGAGTTGGGATCTTTTGTTTATCAATTGACTCTCGTCATTTTGCAAATAAATACATTTGCTTCTTTTTTATATACCAGTTTCATTATCGTGTCAGTTTAATACTTGTTTTTAGGGTTGGGATCCATGTTTATCAATTGACTCTCCTCATTTTTTTCAAATAAATACATTGGTTTTTTTTTATATACCAGTTACATTATTGTGTCTTGTCTAATACTTGTTTTTTAGAGTTGGGATCCTTGTTTATCAATTGACTCTCGTCATTTTGCAAATAAATACATTTGCTTCTTTTTTATATACCAGTTTCATTATTGTGTCAGTTTAATACTTGTTTTTAGGGTTGGGATCCATGTTTATCAATTGACTCTCCTCATTTTTTCAAATAAATACATTGGTTCATTTTATATACCAGTTACATTATTGTGTCTTGTCTAATACTTGTTTTTTAGAGTTGGGATCCTTGTTTATCAATTGACTCTCGTCATTTTGGAAATAAATACATTTGCTTCTTTTTTATATACCAGTTTCATTATTGTGTCAGTTTAATACTTGTTTTTAGGGTTGGGATCCATGTTTATCAATTGATTCTCCTCATTTTTTCAAATAAATACATTGGTTCTTTTTTATATACCAGTTACATTATTGTGTCTTGTCTAATACTTGTTTTTTAGAGTTGGGGTCCTTGTTTATCAATTGACTCTCGTCATTTTGCAAATAAATACATTTGCTTCTTTTTTATATACCAGTTTCATTATTGTGTCAGTTTAATACTTTTTTTTTAGGGTTTCCATGTTTATTATTTTTTTCAAATAAATACATTGGCTTTTTTTTATATACCAGTTACATTATTGTGTCTTGTTCAATACTTGTTTTTTAGAGTTGGGATCCTTGTCGTCATTTTGCAAATAAATACATTTGCTTCTTTTTTTTTTTATTACCAGTTTCATTATCGTGTCAGTTTAATACTTGTTTTTAGGGTTGGGATCCATGTTTATCAATTGACTCTCCTCATTTTTTTTCAAATAAATACATTGGCTTTTTTATGTACCAATTATTGTGTCTTGTCTAAACTTGTTTTTTAGAGTTGGGATCCATCAATTGACTCTCGTCATTTTTCAAATAAATACATTTGCTTCTTTTTTATATACCAGTTTCATTATTGTGTCAGTTTAATACTTGTTTTTAGGGTTGGGATCCATGTTTATCAATTGACTCTCCTCATTTTTTCAAATAAATACATTGGTTTTTTTTTATATACCAGTTACATTATTGTGTCTTGTCTAATACTTGTTTTTAGAGTTGGGATCCTTGTTTATCAATTGACTCTCGTCATTTTGCAAATAAATACATTTAGCTTTTTTTTTTATATACCAGTTCCATTATTGTGTCAGTTTAATACTTGTTTTTAGGGTTGGGATCCATGTTTATCAATTGACTCTCCTCATTTTTTTTCAAATAAATACATTGGCTTTTTTTTTTATATACCAGTTACATTATTGTGTCTTGTCTAATACTTGTTTTTAGAGTTGGGATCCTTGTTTATCAATTGACTCTCGTCATTTTGCAAATAAATACATTTGCTTCATTTTTTTTATATACCAGTTTCATTATTGTGTCAGTTTAATACTTGTTTTTTAGGGTTGGGATCCATGTTTATCAATTGACTCTCCTCATTTTTTCAAATAAATACATTGGCTTCTTTTTTTATATACCAGTTACATTATTGTGTCTTGTCTAATACTTGTTTTTTAGAGTTGGGATCCTTGTTTATCAATTGACTATCGTCATTTTGCAAATAAATACATTTGCTTCTTTTTTTTATATACCAGTTTCATTATTGTGTCAGTTTAATACTTGTTTTTAGGGTTGGGATCCATGTTTATCAATTGACTCTCCTCATTTTTCAAATAAATACATTGGCTTTTTTTTTATAGTTACATTATTGTGTCTTGTAATACTTGTTTTTTAGATTGGGATTGTTTATCAATTGTCTTGTTTTGCAAATAAATACATTTGCTTTTTTTTATATGTTTTTTAGACTTTTTTTTAGGGTTGGGATCCATGTTTATCAATTGATTCTCCTCATTTTTTCAAATAAATACATTGGCTTTTTTTATATACCAGTTACATTAAATACTTGTTTTTTTTAAGTTGGGACTTGTTTATCAATTGACTCTCGTTTTTGCAAATAAATACATTTGCTTTTTTTATATACCAGTTTCATTATTGTGTCAGTTTAATACTTGTTTTAGGGTTGGGATCCATGTTTATCAATTGACTCTCCTCATTTTTTCAAATAAATACATTGGCTTTTTTTTTATATACCAGTTACATTATTGTGTCTTGTCTAATACTTGTTTTTAGAGTTGGGATCCTTGTTTATCAATTGTCTCTCGTCATTTTGCAAATAAATACATTTGCTTCTTTTTTATATACCAGTTTCATTATTGTGTCAGTTTAATACTTGTTTTTAGGGTTGGGATCCATGTTTATCAATTGACTCTCCTCATTTTTGCAAATAAATACATTGGCTTCTTTTTTATATACCAGTTACATTATTGTGTCTTGTTTACTTGTTTTTTAGAGTTGGGATCTTTGTTTATCAATTCCTCGTCATTTTGCAAATAAATACATTTGCTTCTTTTTTTTATATACCAGTTTCATTATTCGTTTAATACTTGTTTTTAGGTTGGGATCCATGTTTATCAATTGAATCCTCATTTTTTCAAATAAATACATTGGCTTTTTTTATATACCAGTTACATTATTGTGTCTTGTTTAATACTTGTTCCATTTTTTAGGGTTGGGATCCATGTTTATCAATTCTCCTCATTTTTTCAAATAAATCATTGGCTTTTTTTTCAAATAAATACATTGTCTTGCTTGTTTTTTATATTTTTTTTATCATTATTGTGTCAGTTTAATACTTGTTTTTAGGGTTGGGATCCATGTTTATCAATTGACTCTCCTCATTTTTCAAATAAATACATTGGTTTTTTTTATATACCAGTTACATTATTGTGTCTTGTCTAATACTTGTTTTTTTAGAGTTGGGATCCTTGTTTATCAATTGACTCTCGTCATTTTGGAAATAAATACATTTGCTTTTTTTTTATATACCAGTTTCATTATTGTGTCAGTTTAATACTTGTTTTTAGGTTGGGATCCATGTTTATCAATTGATTCTCCTCATTTTTTCAAATAAATACATTGGTTTTTTTTTATATACCAGTTACATTATTGTGTCTCCTTGTTTATCAATTGACTCTCGTCATTTTGCAAATAAATACATTTGCTTTTTTTTTATATACCAGTTTCATTATTGTGTCAGTTTAATACTTGTTTTTAGGGTTGGGATCCATGTTTATGAATTGACTCTCCTCATTTTTTTTCAAATAAATACATTGGCTTTTTTTTTTATATACCAGTTACATTATTGTGTCTTGTCTAATACTTGTTTTTTAGAGTTGGGATCCTTGTTTATCAATTGACTCTCGTCATTTTGCAAATAAATACATTTGCTTCTTTTTTTTATATACCAGTTTCATTATTGTGTCAGTTTAATACTTGTTTTTAGGGTTGGGATCCATGTTTATCAATTGACTCTCCTCATTTTTTTCAAATAAATACATTGGTTTTTTTTATTTTTATATTACTAATACTTGTTTTTTTAGAGTTGGGATCCTTGTTTATCAATTGTCGTCATTTTGCAAATAAATACATTTGCTTTTTTTTATATACCAGTTCCATTTTTTAGTTTAGTTTGTTTTTCTTTTGTTTATCAATTGACTCTCCTCATTTTTTTCAAATAAATACATTGGCTTCTTTTTTATATACCAGTTACATTATTGTGTCTTGTCTAAACTTGTTTTTTAGAGTTGGGATCCTTGTTTATCAATTTTCGTCATTTTGCAAATTACATTTGCTTTTTTATATACCAGTTTCATTATTGTGTCAGTTTAATACTTGTTTTTAGGGTTGGGATCCATGTTTATCAATTGACTCTCCTCATTTTTTTTCAAATAAATACATTGGTTTTTTTTATATACCAGTTACATTATTGTGTCTTGTCTAATACTTGTTTTTTTAGAGTTGGGATCCTTGTTTATCAATTGACTCTCGTCATTTTGCAAATAAATACATTTGCTTTTTTTTATATAACAGTTTCATTATTGTGTCAGTTTAATATTTGTTTTTAGGGTTGGGATCCATGTTTATCAATTGACTCTCCTCATTTTTTCAAATAAATACATTGGCTTTTTTTTATATACCAGTTACATTATTGTGTCTTGTCTAATACTTGTTTTTAGAGTTGGGATCCTTGTTTGTCAATTGACTCTCGTCATTTTGCAAATAAATACATTTGCTTCTTTTTTATATACCAGTTTCATTATTGTGTCAGTTTAATACTTGTTTTTTAGGGTTGGGATCCATGTTTATCAATTGACTCTCCTCATTTTTTTCAAATAAATACATTGGCTTTTTTTTATATACCAGTTACATTATTGTGTCTTGTCTAATACTTGTTTTTTAGAGTTGGGATCCTTGTTTATCAATTGACTCTCGTCATTTTGCAAATAAATACATTTGCTTCTTTTTTTTTATATACCAGTTTCATTATTGTGTCAGTTTAATACTTGTTTTTAGGGTTGGGATCCATGTTTATCAATTGACTCTCCTCATTTTTTCAAATAAATACATTGGCTTTTTTTTTTATATACCAGTTACATTATTGTGTCTTGTCTAATACTTTTTTTTTTAGAGTTGGGATCCTTGTTTATCAATTGACTACTCGTCATTTTGCAAATAAATACATTTGCTTTTTTTTATATACCAGTTTCATTATTGTGTCAGTTTAATACTTGTTTTTAGGGTTGGGATCCATGTTTATCAATTGACTCTCCTCATTTTTTCAAATAAATACATTGCTTTTTTTTATATTTTACATTATTGTGTCTTGTCTAATACTTGTTTTTTAGAGTTGGGATCTTTGTTTATCAATTGACTCCGTCATTTTTGCAAATAAATACATTTGCTTTTTTTTTTTATATACCAGTTTCATTATTGTGTCAGTTTAATAATTTTTTTTTTAGGGTTGGGATCCATGTTTATCAATTGTCTCTCCTCATTTTTTCAAATAAATACATTGGCTTTTTTTTTATATACCAGTTACATTATTGTGTCTTGTCTAATACTTGTTTTTTAGAGTTGGGATCCTTGTTTATCAATTGACTCTCGTCATTTTGCAAATAAATACATTTGCTTCTTTTTTATATACCAGTTTCATTATTGTGTCAGTTTAATACTTGTTTTTAGGGTTGGGATCCATGTTTATCAATTGACTCTCCTCATTTTTTCAAATAAATACATTGGCTTTTTTTTTATATACCAGTTACATTATTGTGTCTTGTCTAATACTTGTTTTTAGAGTTGGGATCCTTGTTTATCAATTGTCTCTCGTCATTTTGCAAATAAATACATTTGCTTTTTTTTTATATACCAGTTTCATTATTGTGTCAGTTTAATACTTGTTTTTAGGGATGGGATCCATGTTTATCAATTGACTCTCCTCATTTTTTCAAATAAATACATTGGCTTTTTTTTTTATATACCAGTTACATTATTGTGTCTTGTCTAATACTTGTTTTTTTAGAGTTGGGATCTTTGTTTATCAATTGACTCTCGTCATTTTGCAAATAAATACATTTGCTTCTTTTTTATATACCAGTTTCATTATCGTGTCAGTTTAATACTTGTTTTTAGGGTTGGGATCCATGTTTATCAATTGACTCTCCTCATTTTTTCAAATAAATACATTGGCTTTTTTTTTTTATATACTTGTTTTTTAGAGTTACATCCGTCATTTTGCAAAATTGCTTTTTTTATATACCAGTTCTTGTCTAATACTTTGGGATTTTTTAGAGTTGGGATCCTTGTTTATCAATTGACTCTTGTTTTTCGTCATTTTGCAAATAAATACATTTGCTTCTTTTTTATATACCAGTTTCATTATTGTGTCAGTTTAATACTTGTTTTTAGGTTTGGGATCCATGTTTATCAATTGACTCTCCTGATTTTTGCAAATAAATACATTGGCTTCTTTTTTATATACCAGTTACATTATTGTGTCTTGTCTAATACTTGTTTTTTAGAGTTGGGATCCTTGTTTGTCAATTGACTCTCGTCATTTTGCAAATAAATACATTGGCTTCTTTTTTTTATATACCAGTTTCATTATTGTGTCAGTTTAATACTTGTCATTTTTTTAGGGTTGGGATCCATGTTTATCAATTGTTCCTCATTTTTCAAATAAATACATTGGCTTTTTTTTATATACCAGTTACATTATTGTGTCTTTAATACTTGTTTTTTAGAGTTGGGATCCTTGTTTATCAATTGACTCGTCATTTTGCAAAGAAATACATTTGCTTCTTTTTTATATACCAGTTTCATTATTGTGTCAGTTTAATAATTTATTTTTAGGGTTGGGATCCATGTTTATCAATTGTCTCTCCTCATTTTTTCAAATAAATACATTGGCTTCTTTTTTATATACCAGTTACATTATTGTGTCTTGTCTAATACTTGTTTTTTAGAGTTGGGATCCTTGTTTATCAATTGACTCTCGTCATTTTGCAAATAAATACATTTGCTTCTTTTTTATATACCAGTTTCATTATTGTGTCAGTTTAATACTTGTTTTTAGGGTTGGGATCCATGTTTATCAATTGACTCTCCTCATTTTTTCAAATAAATACATTGGCTTCTTTTTTATATACCAGTTACATTATTGTGTCTTGTCTAATACTTGTTTTTTAGAGATGGGATCCTTGTTTATCAATTGTCTCTCGTCATTTTGCAAATAAATACATTTGCTTCTTTTTTATATACCAGTTTCATTATTGTGTCAGTTTAATACTTGTTTTTAGGGTTGGGATCCATGTTTATCAATTGACTCTCCTCATTTTTTCAAATAAATACATTGGCTTCTTGTTTATATACCAGTTACATTATTGTGTCTTGTCTAATACTTGTTTTTTAGAGTTGGGATCTTTGTTTATCAATTGACTCTCGTCATTTTGCAAATAAATACATTTGCTTCTTTTTTATATACCAGTTTCATTATCGTGTCAGTTTAATACTTGTTTTTAGGGTTGGGATCCATGTTTATCAATTGACTCTCCTCATTTTTTCAAATAAATACATTGGCTTTTTTTTTATATACCAGTTACATTATTGTGTCTTGTCTAATACTTGTTTTTTAGAGTTGGGATCCTTGTTTATCAATTGACTCTCGTCATTTTGCAAATAAATACATTTGCTTCTTTTTTATATACCAGTTTCATTATTGTGTCAGTTTAATACTTTTTTTAGGTTTGGGATCCATGTTTATCAATTTTTATTTTTGCAAATAAATACATTGGCTTCTTTTTTATATACCAGTTACATTATTGTGTCTTGTCTAATACTTGTTTTTTAGAGTTGGGATCCTTGTTTGTCAATTGACTCTCGTCATTTTGCAAATAAATACATTTGCTTCTTTTTTATATACCAGTTTCATTATTGTGTCAGTTTAATACTTGTTTTTAGGGTTGGGATCCATGTTTATCAATTGACTCTCATCATTTTTTCAAATAAATACATTGGCTTCTTTTTTATATACCAGTTACATTATTGTGTCTTGTCTAATACTTGTTTTTTAGAGTTGGGATCTTTGTTTATCAATTGACTCTCGTCATTTTGGAAATAAATACATTTGCTTCTTTTTTTTATACACCAGTTTCATTATTGTGTCAGTTTAATACTTGTTTTTTAGGGTTGGGATCCATGTTTTTCAATTGACTCTCCTCATTTTTTCAAATAAATACATTGGCTTCTTTTTTTATATACCAGTTACATTATTGTGTCTTGTCTAATACTTGTTTTTTAGAGTTGGGATCCTTGTTTATCAATTGACTCTCGTCATTTTGCAAATAAATACATTTGCTTCTTTTTTTATATACCAGTTTCATTATTGTGTCAGTTTAATACTTGTTTTTAGGGTTGGGATCCATGTTTATCAATTGACTCTCCTCATTTTTTCAAATAAATACATTGGCTTCTTTTTTATATACCAGTTACATTATTGTGTCTTGTCTAATATTTGTTTTTTCGAGTTGGGATCCTTGTTTGTCAATTGACTCTCGTCATTTTGCAAATAAATACATTTGCTTCTTTTTTATATACCAGTTCCATTATTATGTCATGTCTTATTATGTTTAGAGACCTCACATAATAATCCAATCTCTTAAAATTGAAGATGGATGCCTTTACCTCTTTATTATGAAATTTTTATTATCGTCACTTGTATTAAAAACGTTTTTATCATTCAAACTTTGAACTATTAGTATACTGCTTATAATAATATTTATGACGATTTCACCAACTGATACTAATTTTAAACATAATACTCATCCCCTCTTCATATAAGCGAAGAAAACTTCGAATGAAAAGAAAAGAAAACTAGAAATGGGTAAAGAAACAAAACACTTCAAACATCGAAGATTCTGATTGTAAATTTTTTATTTATGCCTCCAAAGGGACACAACAGAAAACGGAACTAATGAAACAATAGTGATATGAATACTGATGAAAACCAGTTTATGATTCCAGTAGTAGTCACCAGATAATCAAATAAACAACATGAGTAGACAAGTGCATAAATTGTAGGAAAAAAAAGCCAAACCTTTCATTTAGAATAAAAAAACTAAAATATTTTGAGACTGTAAATTCCAGGCCCATAACCCCATCCAAGCAAGATAACCAGTGATAATGATTTTGAAGAATGAAATTTGTCAAATATTAAATATAACTCGGTTAATAGATTATCGCTTGGTAATCTTTGGAACTGCTAGGTGACCGTAACATATTTTAGAAGAATATGAGAATAAACCAGAACAACTACTGGGAGGAAACCGATGGATCTGAATAGAAAATTAATTCAGTAAATATGCTATTATTTCACTCCAGACTGGGATTTTTCTTTTTTCTTTTACTCAGTGCATTTTTTTTACTTTTTCACCTATTATTTCTGCGATCGTTGCCGATGACGCGTATATAAGACGATTAATTCCTGTCAGGTTCATTGGTCTTTACTTTTATTTTTTTCTAATTTTTTATATATTTTTGTTTTTTATTTTTTTATATATTTTTATTTTTTTATTTTTTATTTTCTAATTCCTTGGTTAGCGAGTTTAATGGTTTCCCTCACTTGATGGTTCTTTCTTACTTTTAGAATTGTTGGCATTTCCTTGAAAGACATTTCTTTACATTTCCATACTGATGCCATCACATTATTATTATTATTATTATTATTATTATTGTGTTTATTTTCAAACCAACGTCATAACTGAAAAAAAAAATAAACCGATCGATGTGCATCCAATATTTTTTTTTAAGTATGTTTGCTTTTCCAAGCAGTTGCGCTTCTTCTAATGGCTCTATCTTCCAAATTACAGTCTAGGACTTGCAATCTTTTATTCATGCTTTTGAAAAACATCTCAGTGCTCCAGAGATCACTGGTACTATAAGTACATTCTTTGCTAGAATTTCTCAAACGTTAACAATATCGTATTTTAAATCCTTGTAGTTGTCGATGTTCTACGTTTTTCAGGGGACATTTACCAGGTAGAAAATCTATCATAATTACTTCTGCCAGTGTTATGTGATGACCATCGCCAGGTATATTTTTTAGCTTACAACTTAAAAATGCCTAGAACCTTTCAATAAAAACCAAAACAAAACATATAACAGATAAATAAATCGGCAAGTTAGAATGAATCTTGTTATGTTTCCCACATACGTAAAAATTATTTTCATCTACACCACTGAAGAGTTTTCTAAATTATTATTTATCTTAACATGGGGATAACATGAGTAAGACACTCCTGAAAATATGAGGTCACCTTGCTTGTCGCAAAATTCGATGTAAACTAAAATTACTGATATTGGAAGAAAGTTGGAAGGAAAAAAAATGTTTTGTCCGTTAAAAGGTTTTCGATGGCTATTTCCTTTAAGGGAATAAAGTGTTTTTTTTTTTTTCTTATGTGAAAGGGGAATTTTCTTGCATTGTAATGGCAACATGAATGCGTGGATGCATCTTCGGAGAATTCCTTTTCGAATGGGAGTTCAACCAGATAAGAAATGGTACCTACTTATATACAGAGCGCACTGATGCCATCACATATATTTGTAGATGCTTTGAATGGTAATAAATATGTATCTACTGAAAGACAATCATAACAAGAAAATGAGAAACTGGTAAGCGAAACAAGTGAAAAGGAAAAAGGACCACTTGCAGAAAATCTGTCGCCGAGGAAAGATCCTAAATTTCAAATATCAAAAGCCATATGTTTGAACACGATCCGTGTATGTGATCAGGATTTGTGTTTGCCTATTAATTTTCCCGTTAGACTGTAAATGGAAAAAGTAAGACAAAACGTGTTTAAAAACATACCTACTGGCTGCATATATATATGTGTGTTTACGTGCAAGATGATGCACGAATCTGGGCTTATGGCGATATCACATTGAAACATCAGTTCTTGTACGATCATAAGAGTTAAGCAACGTCGGGTTTGGTTAGTAAATAGACGGGTGATCTCTTGGGAATAGATGGGGGTAAATCTTGGGTGTGCGTGTGGTATAATGGATAACGGCTCCGAAATGGAAATCGGATAGCCAATTTCCAATTTCAATTGGGTTTGTTAATATTCACTTACGCGTAAATACCCTTAAGAAATTTATGAATCACTTTCCTCTCCTCCAGCTATGGGTTAATTAGTAGAATATTAATCGGTAATTCATTACTATCTAAGCAAGAATAGTTACAATTTAAAAAAAAATCTGGTTTTAAATAAGCAACAAAAGATGGTTAAACCTTATAAAACCAATCAATCTATCAGCGTGGGTACGTGTATGCGCTTCCATATGTGTGTGTTTATTTTTACAAGGCATTTAAATTAAAACTATAATAATAGTCTTCGTTTTGGCGAGGTCATTTGTGGAGCATCGTGACTGATTGTCGAAAGGGCTGTTTTTTATTTTCTGTTTGAAAAAAATGAAGTGCCCAAGGTGACTTGGAAGTCAAATGAAGATACTGCGGAACACCCCCAATCAAATGCGGTCTGAACAGACGGGTTTAACTGAAATTAAACTATTTTTAATTGTGTCACACTGCAAGGCAATGTACACATTTTGCTGTGACACATGGTATATATGTCTAAGATTGAGTGTTATAATGGATATATTCAGTCAAACATTTAAATCACAGCAGTTCTTTCTGGGTGGACTGATTTTTCACTGTTTGTCATATAGGAACAAAATGAGTAACTACCGACACCGAGGTTCGAGCTTGACACTCTCTACTTATGAATATATGTTTTCCGCCAGGTGTATAAGTGGCGGTGTCAGGCTACTGACTGGAGTGAGTATTAAGCAATTATTAAGTGCTTCTTAAGTGACTACTGTGTTGAATTAGTGTGAATGGTATTTACTTGACACCCACAAAGTCAGGATGTGACACAAGGTCGTTTAATGTGGGAGACCCGAGTATTTCCACTCAAAGACCACTGGTCCAAAACTGGTCATAGCTTGTCCAAGCTGGTCAGAGCCTAGTCAAAGCTGGTCATGACTTGTCCTAGCAAGTCCAGGCCGGAGCCAGTCCAAGCTAGTCGAAGCCTTGATCGATTCTCAGCCATAGGCCAAGAAACGATCCAATATTTGTCAAAAACCCCAACGAAAAAATTCGTCGGGAGAATTACTGAATTAGTGTGAATTATTGAGCGTCGATGATTTGGGTTTTGATTTAGGATTTAGCGGACGTTAAGCCGAGCCGCGCTACTAACAAGGTATTCACTGAAATTGTTAATTATCTTTGGTTGACTTTTACTTCTTTGTTTTTGTTAAGTATTTATTTGTGGTTGTAATTAAATACTGTTTTATCTTAACATTGAAATATTGGGTTATACTTAATTAACGGTCGCCATACGTCACAAAACTCATATTTCACAATTTGAATAGATGAAATGTATGTATTCTGGTTCGAAAATTTTCATTATTACAAGTATTTCAGCAAATTGCAAACAGTTTAAATAAGAGGTTTCTAAAATAACAAACCCGAGAAAATATTTTATCAAAATCAAAAAAAAAAAAAAAAGACAATGCGACAGAAACCTTGGACAGTATCACATATTATCTGGTGTTCCTTCTATATATTTAGTTATCTTTAAGAAAATTCTATCATTAGTCCTATCATGGAATCTTGATTTCAGATACCACCCACCGCACAGTGATGTAGTTTCCCTGTGCTTTTTCTGTAAATAATTTCATGGTAATTTTTAGAATGAACTTTCACGTATGCTACGTAGACTTTATTAATTTAAGCGCAGTACGAGTTTGGCGGCAAGTTTTACAGTTGAATTCGATTTCTGTAACCCTAAGCTAACAGTTTCTTTTCGAGCACTTCTCGTTTACGGATTTCTTTTCCGGCTTCTTGCTTTCCAGTAAAATTTGATCTTCAAAAAATTATATGAAATTTCAATCGTTATCTTCTGCCTTCTTAATTCCTGATCTCGATCATTAATAATGTATTTTTCTTTTTCTCATATTCTTTCACACTCAGTAATACCCCTTTGTCTTAGTAGCTTTATTGCCTTGACTGAGGTGAAGTTATTAAAGGAACTTTCAACTATTTATATGTAACATCCTGATAGGACACTGCAGAGGAAGTTTACTACTCTATGGAAAGCAAAGGATTACCAATAAAATGATAGAAAGAATACAAAAGATGACACAAAAACCAAAGCATACTGCATGCTCTGCATACAGCTGGAATCTAGAAGCAGTGGTACACTTTATAATTAATATTTCATTGATATTGTACTCCGAATGTTTAACAGAAGAGTATAAAAGAGTAAATATTTCGGAAGAGTATGTCTTCTTACCTTTAGGAAATTTCTTACTCGGAAAAATTCTGAAGAATATTTCCAGTTCCAAAACATGACGGAAACCAATCAATTACAAAATATAGCTGGATGGATTATTTCTTTCCACAGATTTATATGAATGCCTTGAATAAAGCATTTTATATTATAACGAGGTCATTCGGTACTGGAAATATATTTCTATTACCGCAGTTTGGAAGTCACAACACAAAAGAGAGTAATGTACTATCAACTAATAAGGCGATTAGGGTATTGAGCACACATAATCGAATGTGGATCTGCAACGTAGATAAACATGAATGGAAGTATGAAGAGGTATTTAAATATACAAAAAAAGAGAGTATTAATAAGTAATATTGTTGAAAGTAATAATAACAGTGAGATACAGACAGAGACATTAAATCTTGATCGGTTACAAACGCAAAAGATAATTCTGTTGTTAAAATAATAATAGAAACGGTTAATTGTATTGCATTGGTAACAAGAAAAATATCGAATTGAATAATGAAACACGTAACGATATAAGCCATTCATTGTTATGATTGGTAGCAAATGTTTGAATTTGTAAAAGGATTCTTTTTTTTCAGCTCCACATGTGTTTGCGACTGTAATGCAAAAAGAAACTTATTTTGTGTGTGTGAGTCTCTCTCTCTATCTCTCTCTGTCTTTCTGAGTTCATTTTCATCTGAATTTTCTTGCTTCAGCCATTGTGAACATATTTGTGTGTATAGGGTTGCAGTTGTGAACCGATGTTTTTAATTGTCCATTGTGAGGTCGAACGTTCCTGTCCGGGTAAGCATTGAGTTTTCATCGATTGGCAATTAGGCCGTCTTTCTCTTGATAAACAATTCTTTGAGGGTTCGAAACGGAGATATTTATAACTGAAACGCACAATTGAAATATAAGGAAAATATAGAGAAAAGAAAAATCAACAACGAAAATTATACCAAGAAAAAAACGCTTCCAACGCATTCTCTACAAACATCTGCGTTTATTCGCTTTTTTTCGGGTAGTCTGATATAAATATATGCAGATTTCTGGGGATTTTGTATGTGAATATTTACAAAAAAAAATTAAAAACAAGCTGAAGCCAATGATAGCTAATTTCTAATTCAAATGAGTAATAATTTAAATAATATTATTAGATTAATTATTAATGTTTTTGCAAAATCAATTTTTACATAATGTTTATGTTGTTAGAACAGGTTCATTTTACACGTCTTTGAGAAAGTGAACATTAAACTCATTGTGAAAACTGAGGAAGTAGTGACACTGAATATTAGATTAATAGCTTTTATTAAATTCTAAGCATTGATTTCTAAATAACCTCTGAAAAAGTGTACAGAAATACATAATTTATGCAGGTTTTTGCTTACTGATGTGGACCCAAAGTCGGGACGACAGAAGGAAAATACGGAACATGGATTAGAGGTAAGAAAGATATATTAAACAAAAAGGTTACAAAGATAGTGTAAGTGTAAGCGGAGCTTACTATGTGCTAGTGTCCAATATTGGTAGTCGTACGCGGCTGATACTACTGTATTAGAATACTCTCTCTCTCTCTTTCCTCCTCTTCTCCTAGAGTGTTATATCGCATACTTTATATAGTCCTGGAAGAGTCCATGTTGTAGGTATGTTACGGTCTCACAACACTTACAAAATTTACATTTGCAAGAATAATTTTATATCTTTTTTATCAGATACATTGAATGGAAATATATATTCAAACCAGAATTCTAATTCTGAATCATCACCAACAAAATATAATTTTTTTTACTGTATTCGATCAGTAAAAACTGTAAAAATTTGTAAAATATTAAAAAAAGACTACTCAATGAATAGAATTTGTTAACTCACTTGTTAGATAATAATTAATAAAAACAAAAAATAGATAAAAGTATATATAACACTACAAAATGCTGAGCGCAAATTATGAGACAAAATGTTTAAAAGCTGTAGTGTTTATTGAAAGTGCATAAAAATTACTGCACTATGTAAAATATTACATAATAATATAGCTAAACTGTTCAGTATAATTTCCATTTGAGTGTAAATGAAGGTCTATTTGATGGCACAATAATTTAATAATAATGTGCTTATGCCATTCATCATGTCCATATATGATTTGTAAAGCTTCTGTAAATTATAAATTTTATGAGACTGTGCTTTAAAGTTTTCACTAATCAACGGAATTAAATTTCAAAGCTACCATTTTGAACCTAAATTTAATCTTTAAAATGATATCCTCATAAACCGGTAACAATTTTGAAAAAAAAAGTATTCTGTCATTATTTATCATGTCAAACCTCAACTTTCAAATTGAGTGGGATACCAGGGTTCCAAAATCCGCCTCCCCTATTATATCGGGGCAAAAATGATTTTAAATGTTTTCGGTTTTCAAATGTTACGATTACTTCCATTAAACATCTATTAATCTTCTCATAAATTATCTGATATTATAGAAAAGACTTATAATGTCTTATATTTTTAATAATTCTGAACTAAGCTATATTGCCTAAACAAAATAACGACAATAATGCCAAATTTGTTACTATGAAGAAAATGTTTACTTTTTTTACGGCTATCCGAATAGATTTAAATCTACAATTTCATTTTTGAATTCATCGATTTATTCAGTGACTAGCATGTAATGAAGGGGTAAAATACTGCTTGTTATTTGTTTAATAAGTAACTGTAAATCAGTTCATGACCGAGGGGCGAAAGTGACGACAATATAATGTTCATTCAATATACATATTTCTAAGATAAAAAAAGCATCTATTTAATCTTGAAATTTATTTTGCATACTGTCACCTGCATATTTGTAGATATACTCACAACAGCAAAAAAATTATTTCTGTGAGGTTTCTTCCAAACCAACAAATATCGGCATTTAATTTAAAACAAATTCCCTGTTTGCTGATCGTCAATACGCAAATGTCAAATTTTCAATATTGAATTTACAGTCAGTTTGCCAACTGACCAAAAGAATGAAGCTTATTCGGTGCGGTTATACGTTTATTTTACAGTAAGTTACAGGCTAATACTACATCTGTGTTCTCGATATAAATGTGGTTATTGTTAATAAGAGATATTGCTTAATAAAGAGGAATTTATTCTTATTTTAGTTTTGCTTGCTTTTTTATTCATCGCCTTTCTGTAATTTTTATTCATGGGTTATTCTTTTAAGTACATTAAGAGGGCATAAACAACAATCAAATATAATTATTGAAATGCAATTCATCCGCAACTCGATATTTCATGTAGATATAAAGATGTATTGAGGGCTTGCAACACTTGTCCAGCACCGAAACCTCGAACATACAATATTTATCATTTACAAGCAAGAATTCGTAATAAAGACAAAACTTGATTTAACCAAATTCAAAACAATATTTATTAAAAAACGAAACGACAGCAAGTATTAACCGTATGTGATTCGGTTGTGTACGGTATTAGTGTTCGTGTATATAGGTAAATATGGTTTTCACAGTTGTGCACATGGTGAAGAGTTCGAAATGTCTTTTCCTTAATTACATTTGCGATTACATTAGTAAGTACTTAATTGGTGCCGCTAGTATGCATTGTTCCATGTTCTTGACATGGTTACTTTGGCGATGTCGTGAATGGGTGGTAACGTTCTTTGGTCGCAGTTGTTGAAGGAGCAGAAAAAAATGGATGAGTGACTTCTTTACTTTCATCTGCCGACATAAATTTCAGTAGCTGGCGAATTTCTCCCTCCTAAACTGAACATTTTTGCGCTATTTATGTGTTTAAGATGGATGTCGATGACGTAGGGTACGGACGTAATTATAAGCTGAAATTCGCACCTACTTGAGATAAATACTGCCTGGATGGCTCGCTATACACTGGAGCCAAATGGGGGTTATATTTTCAGCCGACTCCAACGGTTTTGATTGTAAACATTTAAGCTGCAACCGGTCTATGTTAGTCGGATGCGACTCGATACAAATTTCTGGGTAATACATGCACTGCATTACACCACTTTTTCGCCACAAGTTTTTATTACCCTATTCGGCTTTTGGATACCAGCACACTTGAGGAATCTCTTTAAGGTAACAGCAGCAAATTCTCTACAGCCAACCTCAAACGGCATTAGGGTGCAGTCGTATCCTCTCTCACGGACTTCAGACTTGAGTTTCTTATACTGAAGCAACTTTCTTTCATGAGCCTCTTCAGTCCCTTCTTCCCATACCACTGTCAGCTCGCCAAGTAACAGATTTTGTTCTCGCTATCAATTACCACTAGCTCTGGCTTCAGTCCAGACACAATGGCCTCCAATGGCAGTGTAGTATCAACCAACATTCTCCACTTCCTTGAGTCCTCCGACCTGGTCTTCTGCCTTGTGTCAGTCACACCTTGCTTCAGGAAGGCAATCTTTCGCAGATCCGTCGAGGGTATACTAACACTTCTCGCAGCTGCTATCACAACCTCCTGAAGTAAGTTATATCTGACTCAGCAGAGGCTAGCGAATTAGTTGGCATGTTATTCTTGTGGAGAATTAGATTTACTTTGATCATTAAGAACACCGTACTCTATAGAGGTGAAGGTGTAATTATCCTCCGTAAAACAGGCCCACGAAATATAGATCGATCTTTCAAAGGTCGTGAATTAAATATTAACACTAATACAAGTGCTAAAGTGATAAAATTTCCTCGATATGACCTTAGACTCGAATAATGGATATTACAAATCGTATTCCAAAGATCTAGAAAACGATAAAAAAAAACATCAGTAAATAATCTAACCACCGCCACAAAATTCGAGATAATCTATACAAATCAGTCCAAGTTAGATTATGTGGCAACTCCAGCAATAATGGAATATTTGGTAATAATAAAATAAAATATATAACGGCTTTAGAACTAAGTTTTCATTAAGTAAATTTAGAGTATTTAGAAACTAACAAACAAAAAAAAGTATAAAAATAGAAGAATCCGAGGCGCAGATTCATATTTTGATAAGATTCAATAGGGCATTTTCGAGAATTTTCCTTCGAAGTAAATTTTTTCAATAATATAAATCCTGCTTTAATCTTGAAATATTTTTTACGTATTGTCATCTGCATATTCACGTATAAATTGATGTGGCATATTCGCTTACTATTTCAGAAATTACAAAACATCTAGCCAATAGAATATTAATGTTTGATTTCCTTGAAAAGAAATGTTATCATCACAAAGTAGCATTTCTCTTTTTCTTTTATTTGGACTGGAAAACTAAATATATTAAACGAACATGATAACGTGTACAATTACATCCCTAAGTCAAGACTTCATTTGTAGTCTTGGCATTGATCATCCTATTTGAACATTGTGGATTGGCGCTACAGAATGAGAAACAAAGAACTGTATCAAATAACAGAAACCACATTAATTGAGGACTACCAACAGAAGCGAGAACTAAAATGCACATCTAACTTGAAGAGAAAGTAATGACATAATCAAGATGTTAGTATTTCACACTATTTCAAATAGAAAATCCGGAAGGACCTCCCCATCAATACTCGAAAGAAACTTAAACTTGAGAAAGCTGTTTTCCTACAAAATTGTTTCAAGAGAAAGATTTTATAAATTTCAAAGGATGTAACTACTGACATTTCGCTCAACGAATGCCAAAATGTTTCCTTATACAAACAGCTAATAACTGACCACTCGTATTCGAGGATACTCGTCTGCCAGGACGGAAAGGCAATCCCTATTGCAAGCGCTTGCTCATGAGCATTTGTGTTTACTCAATACCCTCAGGGCCCACCTGGGGTTTATACTGCAACTATACTGAACAGACCTTAGTTACAGTTTCTGGGAATGAGCATGTTATCTAGCGTGATCAACAATCTGATCAAGACCAGCACGCCCAAACCTTGGACACGATTACTCGTGATTCGTGCTAGCATACCGACGCACACTCCTCCAGATTACCGTCTACTCAATTTCACTCACAAGGCTTGGTTTGGTTTTCAGGTACTTTCCAGAGGTACTGCACGCTGGGATTATCATCAAAAAGTCCCCTTACTGATAATTCGACAACCGTGAGATACGAACCCGGGTCACATTGTTAGAAAGTGAATATTTTAACTATTCGGCCATAGAAACAGCTAATATTGTCATTACCATTGAGCAAATAGTAAGCAAAGTCTTATAATAATTTATCGAGGTGTTACGTGTATATAAAAAATAGCGATTCCTGTCTTGTATTTTTGATTTCGTTTACTTTACTTCATTGTTTCATTGCAGAGGTCTCATTGTTTTATGGTTTTGAATTCCGAATTGTCCTTCTCGTAGACCGGTTACCAACCACGGCTAAAGAGCCCAGTTTACCTACTATTTAAACGACGGTTGATGGCAGAAAAGGTGGATTCATATTTTTCCCAAGGGTATATGTGTATACGTGAATGGAATGAACACGACTGGATATCGAACTCAGTTTTCTGATGTCTCATTCAGAACTGCTATCCATTACATGACACTTATAACCTTCCATACGTTTCGAACACATTGATTTAAAGTTATTCACTTAAAGAATGAATCATCTCAAAGATGCATTGAGATTGCTAAGAAAAATAGCAGGGTAATTAAAATATCAAAAAGTGTTCCTTTTTGGTAATAATATCACCTGATGTCCCCTTCAAATATATGAAATATAACACCCAGCTATGTTATTTTTTTTTTTTTTTTGCACCTGCGAATAATGTAGATGTGTGAAATTTCAATTTGTTAAACAATTGCACCTATTGCCGTGCACGTGTTAAACTTGTCACATTTGGATTGATGCTGTTTGATGCAACGGACAATTTCAACTGCTAATGATGTTTATAGAATTATAAGGTTCTAAAATATGATTCTTAATAAAAAAAATAATGATAATAATTATGATGACTGTGATAGTGATACAAAGTAAAAATAATATCAAATGAAAAAGGATACACACACTCAAGAATTGAAAATTTCAAACGGATCCCTCAAAGCTGTTGAAAAGAGTAGAAAAGAAAAATTCCAAAAAATATATCCATATTTATAAGTTGCTGAAAAATAGGTTGAAGGAGAGTAGAAAGTATAATAAGAGTATATGATATATATATTTGTGAAAGATATTTATTATTTAATTATTGTTCGGTATAAGGGCCAAGATCAATTCAGTATAGATTCTTTATTGATTGATTGATTTTTTACGCATTATCAAAGCTTTTGTTTATTTAAAGCCGAAAAATATTTCGAACACTAAAAATAACCATTTTTTGCCTAGAGAATTAACAATTCTTTTTGAAAATAATTATTACGTTTCCAGATACATTCGTCTATTTAACCCATAGATGGAGGTTCAATATAAAGGGCTAATGAATGAGGCCTGTGATATGAATGTCAGAAATAGGAAGTGAAGTTTATGATGATAAGGGGGATACATAACAACTAACTTTTGATTTGAAGGGATTCAAATCGTTGTGTCCAGAGAGTCTGTTCTCTAATCTGATTGGAAAATTCTTTTTATAATTGCAATATGGGGTAAATGTGGAGGATTTGACTACGTGTAGGTAGCAAGACGTCCAAGCTGTAAAAGTCTGAATTAGTGGAACTACAGAATAGAGTTCATCTGAACATTTAGTATGGAACTAGAGCTGCAGTTGCTGATAAGCTTGCAACGTTGCGTCTGTGTGAAAGAAAGCACAGAATGAAGAAAAAAATCATAACCCCACAAAACTACTTAAGCGAATTTGAACTCTGCCCAGCCTGGATCCTGTGGAATGTTCAGCTCCAGCTCAGATAAAGCATTTCTGCATTCAAGCCAGGCGGGAGTGCCACTAGCACGCAAGGAGATACAGGATGTCAGAGTAAAAGTAAAGGGGGGGGTGTTTGAGGAAAGGATAAAGAGAAGGACGGGGATCAAGCTAAAGGCATCAGAAGATGTCGATTGTCATTACATTTGAATATTTGAAGATTATAGCTATCAGAGAAGCAATAAGAGGAAGGGCGTTCCACTGTCGATAAGAGCGAAAAAAATCTGTTGGAGTAGAAGAGGCGGCTATATTCAACTGTTTCGACACTAAAAAGGTGGAACCGAGTTGCCAATCCAGTAGCAAGCTTAAATTCATGCAATTTGGGTAACAGTGAAAGTAGCTCGTTAGAGCAGTTGCCATGAAAATACTTGTAGAAAAGACAGAGAGAAGCCACATCACGTCTGTGATGAAGTGAATGTAGTTGAGATGCCAGGTTAGGACCTTTCCTATTGCATATGGCAGCAATACTCCATTTTTGTTCTTATCTGACTTTTGAAAATTTAATGAATGAAAGACGGAGTAAGGTACATTATGAAACGATAGATTAAACGGAATATATGACCACCACCTTTAGCAATGAATCGTATATATGACACCCACTTGATATCCTTAGTCAACGGAGACGTAATAGACTGAAAAATCATGGTGTTTTATTGGAGCATTCAACAATACTGCAGAAAACAAAGTATCTGATCAGTAATTGTGATATGATATTAGCTTGGTATTTGGGGTACAGAAAAATTACGAGTTACTTTCACACTAATGAGATCTATTAGAACTAAATGTATTAATGATCACAAACCCTGAATAACTTCTTTATGATATTCGGGCATATAGTATTTATCTCTTTAAGGTATGAATGTTATTTTTGAATATGACAATAGTCAGATTGATTGAGATGTACTTTGAACTTTTTAGCGATGTCATTAAAAAAAACCAAAAAAAAAACTCTAGGGTATTTTAAGGTGATGATTGTGAAATGATATGGCGGTGATTTCTACAACAATACCTGAAGAGATAGACTGATTGCTTATTTATGGAGTTCCACATCAACATGAAATAACCTGTCGAAATAATATTAAAAAATATTGAAAATAGCTAATGTAAAATATATATAGATAGAGATTGTTAGTTTTTTGATAAACTACTGTAGTTTGAAATGAACATCGAAAGAATAAAAACAAACATCGCATTTCAACTGTAAATAATATTAAATGCGTAAAATTCACCATAGACCAGAGAAACTTAAATGATTTCAGCATGATAATCTATATGAATAAAACGAAGTTTACGTGTATTCGTCTGTCCGTCCGCTCGTCTGTTTTTCGATCTTAACGAATCATAAACGCGGCACACAGAAGAAGCAGATAAGCCGAAAACTCTCGTGGCAATAATCAATATGGTGAGTTTGACACAGTCTAAATACACATAAAAGAAGAATTTAAGAACACTACAAAAATTTAAGATAAAACTTTAAAAAATAGTCCTTGTTCGTCGTATCTAATAAAAGAATACAACAATATGCATGAAGTTGAAAATGTGATCACCTTGGAATTTCGAAAAGAGATCAGATATTTATTAAAACAGATATTTATTAAAACAGATATTTAGCTAAAAGGGATCCATTTCCTGTTCCGCTAGAAATAATAACATCCTGATTTATTTGGTTTGAAGAAAATTAACTTTAAAAAATTGGTGGGGGAGTATAATTATTTAGGGAGGATTCTATGCATGAATTCCAGGTTTTGTTTGTATCCATCATATCAAATATGGATAACAAAATATATTAATTTTAACAAGATCATTCGTTTTGTCATTCCATTTTGGAAAAGAAAACCAAGAAAAATTTACAAACTAACAACCAAACCAAATTCCTTATGTTATATTTTATAGATTATAATTAGATGCGTTCTGAAATCCTCAAAGTATTTAGTCGTGTTGGAGTTATCGCGCTAACAGTTTCTTTCCAGATTTGCAAACTCTACTTTTCGTTCAAGTTCGCAAACCAGTCGATGAAATTTGAATAATTTGGAAACTTTCTATGAAAAAATCCTTTGACAAATCCCCTACTTCGCGTTTTTACACACCCTAGTAAAACTAAATGTACTTTGTATCCACTTACCTGTTTTCACTTCTCTCCAAAATCTATTGGTCAATGTATGTGACGGGCGTGACGGACGAATTAACGGAAGTCACAGAATTTTATAGATAGATAGATTAGATTGTTTTTTTTTTTCAGTTAGTTATGTGACATGCGTGATACACGCTTATGCGATAATGTATCTTTCGATACATGACTGACGAGGCAGATTTTTTCCCGTAGTAGGTTGCCATTTCTTTCTACGATAGACCAGTTGCCATCCAAACCTATAGAACTGCTATTTACCCATAGCTGAAGGGAGAAGAAGAGGATTCATACCTTTCTCTAAGTGAATGTAAAGGATTCGACTGGAATTTGAACTCGGCTCTCCGATTCCTCAATCCGAGCCATTATCCATTACTCCAACGTGTTTTTTTAAAAATTTTAATTAAAAAAAAAAAGAATAAGAATTTATTTTATCAATCTACGTTCCCTAGTAAAACTAATTGTACATTACACTTCCTTTTCTCATTGTACTTCTCCCCCAAATTGGTTTCTTGTGGTCATTATAAGGCTATTTTAGAGGATGTGACGAAAGGGAAGCCACAGAATTATATATATATATATAGATTTTTCTCTTTCAACAAATTGAGATTCTTCATCGTATAATGTGTTATATGCTCATCTAAGAAGAACCATACTGTACTATATTTACCCAAGAATACAGTTAGAAAAATGTGATAAAAACTAAGTGGTTATTAAGAATTATGGGTAATCCATGGTTTTATAACCCTCACTCGATATCTAAACAGAAATGACTGACATGATTGCGTAAAATAAAATCTTGATTGACATAAATATGACGACAAATTCTCATAATTATATAGTGAATGCAAAATTATATTAAAAAATAGATAATAAACAGAAGAGACTATGCTTATAATGGGAAAAAAAGCTAGTAATATTTGCAAGCGAGTAATAAAATCCTCATTATATAGAGATTTTTAAAGATATAATGGAGGGAAAATTAACAAAGACCTGTGGATGATACTATTCTCATGGGAAATTTACCATTATTGGTCACAAAACGCTTACTGGATTTATCAGTAATTTTAAACTAAATAACATCTACTATTTTAGTCCCTGCCTGAGGGCAGACGATATGACCATCCTTTCAAAGACATACAAAGAAAACAGATTCTCAGCTTCAGTAGGAATATAGAACTGTTTCCATCAATAGTTGTGCTTCTATATTTACCGCCTGTTTGAGAGTTCGGTTAGGCAAATAAAAATTAAAATTTAATTAATAGTTAGGACAAATAATTATGCTCCATTATGAAAGAAAATTGGAATAAAAAGGACACTTATAAATAAGATTAGAATGAGACAGTTGAAGCTTCTAACTAATATAATGAGAAAAGACGCATTGGAACATTTGATCTTGAAATGATGTATAGAGGGCAAGAGAGACAGACTGAATCATCGATTTCATGTAAATTAATATATGAGAAAGAACTAGAAAGGATAGTAAGTAAACATAAATACAGCTACAAAGAATAAGAGGTTGTGAAGAACCATAATTATCTAAGTCGTGAATGGATATGACACATAATAGTAAACGTGCCAAATGTAAATACGAGAGTGTATCAATGGATCCATTGTCCAACATGTATTATTTCAATATATTATATTCCTGTGACGTGGTATGGTCAAAAAGAATCGGGACTGGTGCTATAAAAAGAAAACTATAACATATATCAATTCAACATTTAATCTCCTTTGAAATACTTCTCCTTTTGAAGTCACACATTTTATCCAGCGTCTTTTCCTTTGATGGACGTATTCTTGGAACTCTTTTATTGGGTTGGCAAGCAGCTGCCTCGTCGTATTTTCTTGGATTTCTTCGACGTCTTGATATCTTGTTCATTTTAAATGGAATTTGATTTTTAAAGAGGAAAATGTCTCAAATGGCGAAATATAGGAATATGGTAATTATCGGATCTGGGGAATGTTTGCATTGGCTAAAAACTGCTACACAAGCCATGGTCACTGATGCAAACACTGTGGGGTGGTGTGACGACCACACTCTACACACCTTCCTTTCAAGCACTGTTAGAAACAAAGTAAGTGGGAGAGAACGTTATAAATTAGTTATAACTTATATGCGCAACTGACGTGTGCTAAATCTTTGCCAAGTGGCTTCTCTCTGTGTACTTTATCTCCGTTACCATAGCAACAGTCCTGATACTTTTTTTTTATCAGAGCTCGTATGTTATTAATGGTGAATATCTATATTAATTGCACTGACAAGGTGATGACGCTGAAAAATAAATATTTTGGTGAGAAATATTTTCTATATGTACATCTACGTATATTTCCTGAGTTCAAGTTGGTGCAGCCGAAGTTCAAATGGTAGTAAAGAAATCTGGATGTAGAGAACTTTCGCATGTGAAAAGTTTGAGAGGAAACAGCAAATATTATTTATTGAGCAATCGGTCATTTTCTAGTAATGAAACTCTGACCACGGACATTAATTGCAAATACCCAAATCTCTACCGCACCAAACAGAAAATTACATCAATCAATTGAAGTAGAAATAAAATTAAAGTAAAAGGCCCTTTTTTAAAATGTTGTAGATCTCTATCTATTAAAGGCAGGATGTGTGTGTGTGTGTGTGTGTGTGTGTGCGCGCGCGCGTGTGTGTGTGTGTGTGTGTGTGTGTGTGTGTGTGTGTGTGTGTGTGTGTGAGGAATGCATGGCCACAATTTTCGATGGATTTGCACCAAAATTTACTTGCACATGCTCCAAGTTAGCGGGAAGGCCAAAACTGACTTTGCATTTCCAATCCCTTCGATAGTGGAAATAATCGATTTTATCATACTTCTACGGCAGTTTTCATGTAGTTTGCGGCCATTTTGTACTGGTCAGAGTGTGAGACAATAGCTGGCTGCCACGAATAGGCAGGAAGATTCTATTGGCCAGCGTGAGAGCCAATAGCTGACTGACATGAATTTTAACTAGCATGCTAGCATGCAAAAAAATAAAATAAAAATAAAATCGATAAATGCATTCGTTACAAGTGGGAAAAAATTAAATCTGCAAGTCACTTTACTCCAATTGGTTCATTCGCTTGCTTAAACTCAACGTTGATTCTGATTCCGCAGAACTGGGTTGGGTGTGAAAAAGTATTTGTTGTTAAAATTCTTTTTTTATTCGGTTTTTCCAGTTACGAGTCCTTTTTTAAAGCTGATCGTTTTGGGTTCATTTTGTCTAATTCTTTTCTCGTAACAGATTTAATGTTTAGTCTAGAGCTTAGAAAAAATTCGCAGTGTGAGATAGGCAAGAAGTAAGGCATGTAGCAACATCAGCACGGCACAGGGCACTCCTTTAAAGACAAGGAAGGGTAAAAATATTTTAAGTCAAGTAATAGCGATTGCTGTATGAGTCGTACGATTTTTGAATCAAGCACGGGCAACGCCGGGCCATGCTGCTAGTTATACATAAAATGCTTAGCTGAAATTACATATGAGCTAAAACATGAAATCTAGCATAAGTGTTTTTTTTTTCTAAAATATGAAGCCATAGAAATTGTCATTTAAATAACATCAACATCTACGGCAGGATTAAATACTATATTTAGTTTATCGAATATTATTTGTGATATAAAGAAATACGGATGGATTTTTCTGAAGGAAATACATAGTAATGTTGAGATTAGTAGTTTTCCTGCAGGAAACATTCAATATTAACTGACCAACAATTTAGCGCTACTGTCTGTTTGAAATTATATAAAATCTTTTCAGAAAAAAAAAACGACTTCTCAAGTCCAGTTACTGTTATCGCTCTTTCTAGCATTGATGTAAGTTTCCTTCTCAAACTTTTCTTCAAAACTAATATGCAGATAATCTGGATTATATAATTATTTCCTCTTCTAGTTACATATGCTATCCATTTTATTTGTTGTTACTGTTATAGTTCATCAAGTGATGCGTTTTCGTTTATTTGATAAAGTGCTATACGATTGCGTAGCGCCTGTATTTATGCTCTACTGAAGTGTTGTCTTTTTTTTAAAACATAGAAGATGAATTCATTTGAAGAATTTCTTAACGATGGATCCGAGAAAACGGTTCTATATAGATAATTTATAGACATTAATATTCTAGCTGGATACCATGGATGACATCAATATAAGAGCCGTGATATGAGGAAGATATTTAAAGGCATTAATCAAGTTCCCAGAATAATATATTGGAATTGTAAAAATCGTATTGAACAGTACTAACATCAGCTCAATTGAACCCATTTTCATTTCCTTTCTATACTAAATTGATTATATCTGACCAATATACCGAGTTTCAAGTCTAGAATTTCAATTCCAGATAATACATTGTTTTAGAAAAGTTTATCTTAAGTCCTATTTCTTAGAGCACTTGGGAAAGAATTCTGTCTATCTTTTCCCTCAAGACCATAGTTACATCAACTATGAATACCTATGTCACCAGTATAGCCTTCCACATCCATTGGTACACTGACCACTGAAGGCAAATCAAAAACGCTATTTTCTAATAGTAGATTCATTTGGGATGTACAGGGTGCCCAGTAAAAAAAGAAAAAGAAAAAAGTGATACATTTATTATCATTGTTTGATCTTTCAGGAATAATTGACCCTGAATAACCTTGAATAAATTTCTTGAATATTTATGACCTTGAATAATCATTCGACTCTTGCGTAATTATTTAACACTAATTAGTGATTTTATGAATGATTAATTGCTGCTTGATCTTATGACTCGCCATTTAAAGGTTATTTGCAGACAACTTTCGCCTTTCGTTCTGCCTTTCTCGTATTGCTAAGCAACTCATTGATTTGGAGCGTCATATAATCGTATTTTTCAAAGAAGCACATCCGACGTGGGGATTGACGAAATGTGCAGAAATTCTTCCTGAATTTTTCAGTCACATCAGTCGTCACCAGTTTTCAGCGGTTGTCTCACGTCTTTCTGAATTTACCGCTTTTTTTACTGGGTACGCTGTAGTATGGAATGTTTAACTGATAAACTGCTCTCAATTCATATCTTCACCGCATAGTATAAGATGAGATTAAAGTAGATTTTGTCTCTTTGTTCATCTTTGTTGCACTGACGAGGTTTGAAATTGGTTATACATTCTCTTTAACGAATTAGTAAAATAGATGAACTCACTAAACCGTTGGTGCAGATGTTCACTTTAGGATTCAAAATGGCTTTTATGCTTCATTACAGCTGAGGATTTTCATAAAATAATAATATGGCTGTCTCTCAAATAAAAGAATAAGAATTTTGCATTAAATATTCCCTCTTGAAGATGGTTTGATAATGTTACCGAGGATTTGAAAAGGATTTTAATAAATAAAATATCCTGATGACAGTTGAGAAATGCGTACGCATGCAAAATAATATTCATCAGTAGAATTGTTTAGCTTTGTACAGGGTGCGGCAAAATGATCTGACACATTTGTAGGTTTAATAAAAGCGAAATAGAGTAAAGAACAATAAATATGTTTTTATTTTTCTGATAACACTTTCTACATTTTATACTTGTCCAGTTCATTAGCTATTCGTATACAGCCGGTGTTTTTACTAGGAAATGGGTTGAATTATTTTAATATATTTTCTTCATGTCTCAAATGTACCTTTCGGTGTAAACAGATCTTTGTTTCGTACTTACGTATGAAATAGTTTTGAGTTATTTATAAAACATAGGTAGACGTTAATCTGCATCTGTATTGCCTGTCTGAGTGCATATTGATCACAATCTTTGAATATCTGTAGACGCACCCTTCCTGCGCCTATTTCAAATCCAATTTTGTTATGCGCTCAAGTCATTAGAGCCCCAACGATAATCTTACCTATGTGATGTTTGACTAGCGAAAAGGTCCTTCATTCACAGATGGTAAGGTTATGTGGATACATGTAATAATCGTCACCTGGGATTAAAATATTCTATTTGTATTTTTCATTTTCCGAGTTATGTCCCCTGTCATCTGTTAATCATGTTTTATATATATATAAAAAAATGAATATCCGTTTAGTCCAAGCAATATTGGCGAAAAATATACTATCTACTTTTGTAGTAAAATTTAATATTAAAAAGTTATCTTTTCAATATTTGGTGAAAATAGGTTTCACTCTATTATTTGCACCCCCCCATTAAAAAAGCCGTTCACAGAGATATACTTTACCCAACACTTGTGTTAAATGATATCAAAAGTCTAAGTAAAAAGAATAAAAAAAGATTAAATGTTTTTCTTTTGATTTTTAACTATGTTCATTATGTACGACTTTATATTTTTAATATTTTTTCTAGGTAACCACCCAAAAATTAATACTTAATTCTTAAATGCGTTAAAAAAATGAAAAAAAAAAGTTTCTGGAAGCTCTAACCTATGTCTTGATTCCAAGCTAATAGATGAACTGTAACATTCTAAATGAGCAAAATAATTCGATTGAAACCTGAATTATTATTTTAGGTTTTACGATGTGCATTCGGTTTTATATTTTAGGTAAAACATGTTTGTGTTAATTTATGAAGAAGCTATAGTTAACAAGACTTTAAAGCGACACATCTCAAAACTAAAACGTGTAGATAGGTACTTTTTAAATTCGGGTGACGTAATGTTTCCTAGATATGGCGTACATTTCATTTATTATTTCCGTAATCTTGTCGACCTCGTGACACTTTAAGACTAATTGTATGTTTTTTTTTGTTTTTTTTTTTATATCTTATCACGTTTTCTCTGCTTAGTTTCTCTTAATCTTGTCAAGTTCCAATCTTACTTCAGATTCTAATATCTCCGACCTTTGCCATTTTTAGTGTATTTCGGATTAAATTTTTTCGTCTTGGAAGAATTCTCCAATGTCTTCGTTCCAACTTTAACTTATTTTAGGTTCACTTTCTGCCACTACCAGAAAATTTTGAGTGATTCTTTTTTGACGTATTTTATCTATCAAGCGCAATATACACTGCCGTCGATAATGGAACGTTAAAGTCAATAATGGCATCACAAAATTTAAGGAAACAGTTCTATAAAGGCAGGTAATCTTTAGGAACCTATTCTGCTTATTTTCCTTTCAATCTGAGAATGAAAACAAGTCATTTTATAGTATCAAAAATAATTAAAACATTTAATAAATTTAATTTAATAGAACGTTTTTATTTATTAAGCTATTTCTAGATTGAAATTTTATTCTCTTCATATTTCTGTTCAGAACTGTCATGCTTTTTTACTCTAGTGACTGCAGTGATTTAGTTAAGAAACCATAATACTGGTTTCTTAACTAAATCACTGCAGTCCCAAAGATGCAATGGAAGATCTATCAAATTTATAACTAGAAGATTTAGCACATTTTTAATTTCAAGACGATGTCTTTATTCAGAATAAATTATGATCATCACAAAAACAAAAAAAAAACTCTTTCAGTCATCTCGGAACTTACAGAAATGCTAGTAATTATATTTTTAAATCTTTGGATAGTTTTGAGTACGACATTTTTATAGTAATTTTTCGTTACGTTTTCAATGTAATCACTGAAATCATAAACAGAGATCCAATGGCGAAATAATTTACAAAATTCAAGTGACTTCTTTTCAGCATCATTCAAAGGAACTACCGCTTCTTACATATTCCAAAGATCTAGGTTCACAATATTAACTAATTCATGAATTTTATGATTTATATTATGAGAGGTAATTGCTAAGGGGGGGCGGGGCGTGAGTCTCTTAGAGTTTCACTAGAAGAGCGCGTAGTGAAACTAAGATTTTACCTAGACCATCGGCTATTAGGAATTTTTTCTCCCCGGAATCGATCCTCCAGATCTACAAATCAACAATTCGCTCTTGCATGGAGTATTGCTGCCATATATGGTCTGGAGCCCCTTCTGTTTGCCTCGGGGTTCTTGATAAGCTCCAGAGGCGGATATGCAATATAATTGGCCCTGCTCTGGCATCTCGTCTACAGTCACTTCCTCACAGACGCGCCGTCGCCTCTCTCTGTCTGTTTTACAAATACTTTCATGGCAATTGCTCCGAGGAGCTGCATTCGCTAGTTCCCAGACTTCATGAGTTCAAGCGCCCTACGAGACTGGCATCCCGCTTTCACCCTTTCACTGTTGAAACTATTAAATGTAGCCGTCTCTTCTACTCCAATAGCTTCATGTCTCGCACCTCTCGCCTGTGGAAGTCCCTTCCCTATTCTAGTTTCCCTGAGAGCTATAATCTCCAGCTATTCAAATGTAATGTCAATAGACATCTCCAGTTGCCTTGATCTATCCACTATCCTTCTCCTCATCCTTTCCTCTATCACTCCTATCTGATCTTGCTCCAAATCTTCTGTAACCCCTTGCGTCATAGTAGCTTCCCGCCTTGTTTGGGGTGAAACGCTTTAAAAAAAATACAACAATGGGATCGCTAATCTTTTTTAATTTTAAGAATCGGTTTGCGGCAAACCAGTGCGAACCAGTGCGAACCGGTAGGATTCTACCATCGGTTAAAGTGCTATTAATATGCTTACAACTAGTAGTTTACACAACCCAAATTTGAAAATCCCTTGAATGGAAACTTACAAAAAGTTAATTAAAGAGCGTAATATTTTTTTCGAATAATGAGACAATGTTAAGGATTTTCCGAAAAAAAAGAAATAAGTATGTAACACTTAATTGACTGTTTCAAGTAAGTTTTACTTCAACGCTATCCATAGTTTGATACTTTGATACTAACAAATATATTACTAGAAGATTTACTAGATTTTAAATTTCAAGACGACTTATTTAGTCAGAATAAATTATGATCATCACAGAAAGCCTTCTTTCAGACTCTTCAGAACTTACAGCGATGCTAGTAATTCTATTTTTAGATCTTTGGATAGTTTTGAGTACGACATGCTTATAGTATTTTTTTCGTTACGTTTTCAATGTAATCACTGAAATCATTAACAGAGATCCAAGCTAATAGGTTAACTGTAACATTCTAAATGAGCAAAATACTTGGAATGAAACCTGAATTATTATTTTAAGTTTTACGATGTGCATCCAGTTTTATATATGATGTAAAACATGTTTGAGTTACTTTATAAAGAAGCTATAGTTAACAAGAATTTAAAGTGAATCATCTCAAAACTACTAAATGTATCGATAGATACTTTTTTTAAGTTCGGGTAATGTAATGTTTAACTGTCTCCAAAGTAATTATATTTTGTTGTTTTCATGAAAATATCTGATGGGAAAATGTTGGGTTATTTTATTTAATAATAAAAAAGAACATTCAGTTGATAAATATAAATTGTAGAAAATAGAGCCCGGTCTGTCCTGCTAAGGGGAGGGGAGAAGAAGATTTATACCTTTCCCAAGTGAACGTACGTGTATGTAAAGGATTCGACTGGAATTCGAACTTGGCTCTTCTATCCCTTAAACTGAGCCGAGATCCATTACTCCAACGTGTTTCCTAACGTGTAGGTGTACATCATTTTGCATTTGTATTGCTCTTTATGATATCATTCAGGGTATACATTCCTTTTATTGTCTTTACCGAAGCCGTACTGTTCGTGTTATGTTTCAGATCTAATTCTGTTGCGACGTTTAACTATCAGAATTCAGATGAGTTTTATGTGGTTCATTAGGCTGATTGTCCGATGGGCTTCCCAAGCGTTTGCACCTGGCTTCATTATACTCGCTATTAGGAATGTCACGAAAGTTTATGGACGTAAACGTTCTCACGTACACTTCTGATAGTAAAATGAAGCAATCGTTTTAACGTTAAGAAAATACACCATTGCTTGTTCTTGAATGTAGACTGTTGTTGTCAGCAATCAACTTTGCGAAATTTATTATATCGCTTATGCGTTTTCAAAAATTAATCCTTATTTATTTCGTAAATAAACAATAGGCGAGTGTGATGAAACAGGCACGTGTAAACTAAGATATTTAATATCGCATGTTATATACACATGGATTGACGTCAAGACAATGTTCATTGAAACATATGCCAATAATTTGGGGGAAATAAAGACGTTTGCCAGGTTGGAAAATTAATAACGAAAATGTAATATTGTGTCGTCAAGTTAAGATAATAAAATGTCGTATTTTTCACGCATGCTCATCGTGTTTCAGTGAACCAACTTCTAAAGAATTTATCCGAGAATATTCCTCTCCCAAGCACTTCACGACACGTCACGTAGAGCGATAGTGAAACAAAAAGAGCGATGTCATCAGTTATCGGTGAAGAAGACGAAATAAAACTGGATTAAGAGACGAGGCGACAAACGGCTTTTAGGGAATGTGATTAATGGGAACTGGAATATCATGTAACGTCTGAGAAGGACGCACGCGTTCCATCGACAGACGAGCGAAGAAACCGTACAATAAAGCAAGAAGCCACACAGCCTCCATTGATAAAGTGAAATACATTCGGAGTGCGCATTTTCAGTGAATCATATTAGATACTGTATAATATGTGCGCTGGTTAGATTTATGGATTCAACATTTTCCAGAGTGTCAATCGCCGCCATCATCATCATCATCATCATCATCATCAACATTTTAAACCCAAATTATTATTCTCATAAATATAGCCTCCAGTTGGGCATCTGCTTATCTCGCGAAGTAAAAGTAGCGTCCTGTTTTACCAACATTCAGCCTTTTGGTAGTGAAACTGGAGTTATCCCTCCAGGGAGCGGGACTCACATTACCTCCCCAAGGAACAGGACTAGGCTATGGTATATAGATGCCATGCGCTGTCCAGACTAAACTTCCTCACTTGTACCGAAAAATATAAAAGAAATAGAAGGCATTACATTTGGAGTCGTCTTGGCTGCATGAGTTAGAGTAATTTTGTCAGTGTTGACAGCCAACCGCCTTCGGGGATCCACCCGAGTATTCTATGTGGATTTACTTCCATAGGCTTTTCGGTATTTGGATATATTAAATTATAGCATTTTAGATCAGAAAATGAAACGCGGCCTTATTAAAACAATCATACATGATGTACATATAAGAAATAAGTTCAACGCGCCATTATTACCTATGTAGATTCTATTTTGATATGACGTTTTATGATGTTCCGCAAGCTATATCGGAAAGACTTCCAGATGTGTATATCACAGCAAGGTCTTTTGGACGATTGTCCAACACAACTGAGGTTTATGCAAATTGGCATCTAATCAAACGAGGCCTTACTCTGCATATGTAATCAGGTAATTTTCGTGAGGCTGCTTGATCGGCAACGAGACGCTATTGAGAAAACTTGTTTATTGTTTTGTTGTTGAATTCACAGAGATTATGCAAAGGTGGGATTGAAATTCGTTGATATAGAGTTTGGTCATAAATAATAAATCCTCTTTATATTATTATTATTATTATTATTATTCCTCTTCTTCTTCTATGTCACGTGCTCCTTCAGGACCTTAGAGATAATGGCTCATCAAAATCCTGTTTTGCCATCTATTTACACAAGCTTGAGAGGTCTGTCGGTTATGCACTCTTTTCATCTGTCCATCTGGACTTTACAATGTCCTGTGGGTATCAAATTTTCTAAGCCTTCTTTCCTCATTATGTGCCCAGCAAATGTCAGAGCTCTCTATGTGATGTTAAATATAAGTGTCCTTTTTGTTTTCATTTTCACTAAAACTTCATTGTTGCTCGCCTGTTCTCAGTATCCTTCTGTAGATACGAATTTTTGTCGCTTCAAATCACTTCCCCGTCTGTGTGGGGACTGTTCAGTGGCATGTAGGAGGATTGAAATTACGTAAAACTTCAGTACTATTTTCTTAATAAATAGCTTAGATTTTGAAAAGCATAATTCCCGATTCACTTTCACATTTTACGACCTCCATCTAATTTTTTATCATCTAATTAAATTTTCTTAATGGATTTTGGCATCTCCACTTTCTTGCCTGTTCGTTTTGTGAACAACCATGTGTTCTGTTTTCTGACAATTGATGTTTATGCTATTCTTCTTGATTTTCTTCACTACCTTCTGTAGTTGTATTTTTATTTCTATTTCTGCTATCAGAACTGTATCATCTGCATATTTTGTTGTTAACATTATGGTCGTAAATAATAAATCCTGATTGGACTTCTAATTCCCTCAGAATCACCTCAATGTGTTCGTTGGTGAGAAGACATGTCCTTGTCTTGCACCCATTTCAATCTTTGTATATTTAGCGAATTAATATTCTATTCTAATATACGTCTCAAATATTTCAAGCAGATCCAATCCCAATAACGTCGTGTATATATGAATTCTATGTGTGACGTAATTTAAGAAACGCTTTTGCGAAACATAGATATACATCATTTTGAATTTGTATTGTTGTCATTCGGCGTATAAATATCACATTCCTTGTCCCAATGTTTTTAAAGATACATGCAAAAATTAACAGAGAATTTTAGAAATTTTAATAAAACCAACAAGGGATGTTTTAAGATGACTTCAATAAAGCTGATATCTTTGACGTGCTTATAACATTTCTAGAATTTAATCTCACCTTTTTCAAACTGTGACTACTTTCAAACGGTATATATAAAACTGATTCGATATATCCAATTCAGATGAGAGATTTGACAGTAGTTATATTGTGATACATAGAATATAATCTGATTAGAGATATCGTTATATTGGTCTGCCCACGTACGACGCTAATCTCTGTACCACGGTTGAATATCAATTATCATTGCTGAGAGTCGTTCAACATATACAGCTGCTGAAACGTTGAATATATGACAAATATAATTAGGATACGAGAGTAAATAAATTAGCAATACGCAGTCTTTATACGCCACTCATTTGATGATGTCTCGTTTTATAGAGGAAAATGTAATTAAATGTGCATGTTGGTCATGATCAATGACATATATAATCGGGAGTTTCGTACTATAGTTAGGAAGGGCGCATGGCCGAGTGGTTAGAACGTTCGGATTCTGACAATGAGATCCGGGTTCGAATCTCAACATGGTCATTTCTTCAGACTTCCTTATTGGACTGGAGGAAGTGAGTGAAATTGGGTAGACAGAACCTTTAAGTGCCGTCGATAGCTGTGCTAGCACGAAGGGCTTGAGCGTGCTAGCCTTGTTCAAATTGTTGATCACGTTAGATAACACGCTCTTACCCAGAAACTTTAACTAAGGTCTGCTCAGCATAGTTGCAGTATAAACCACAGGTGGGCTCTGTGGGTGTTGAATAAACAAATGCGCTGAGCAAGCAATAGGGACAGCCGCCCTAGTTGACAGATATCCTCGAATACGAATGGCCAGCTATGCTATAGTTAGGATTAAGTATTATAATGTTGAAATCCAATAACATTCCTCTTCGATGAACAGATGTTACGGTAAAACATGTCGGAATTTTAGTCGGGAAGTGATCAAAATGTTGAAAAATCTCTTGCCTACATCAAATAAACCATTGTTGATATGCCGTAAAACAAACCAGATTAAACCATCATAACGGAGCTTTCCTGTGCCTTTTATATAAATACCTTTAATGTAATTTTTCTGATCAACTTACGTCTTTGTTACCTTGATATTACGAATTTAAGCGCGCAGTACAAAATCAGCAGCAAGGTCTAATCATTTTACAGTTTAAATGGCTAAATGTAACCGTAAGTTCTACGCTAACAATTTCTTTTATCGCACTTCTCGTTTGTTGAACACTCTTTTGGTTTCTTGTATTCTAGTCAACTTTGATCTTCAAAACTTTAAACGCAATATCAATCGCAATATTTTCTGTGTTCTTGATTCCTGTTCATTTACTGTTCTCTCACCTTAATGATTTTTTCTCATATTCTTTCACACTCACTAGCTCCTTACATCTTGGTGTCTAGGGAAGAAATGATTTAAGAAAGAAAATATATATATATATATATATATATATATATATATATCCCTTGGTCCAGGGCGTGAAATTAACGTTGTCCGGGGGAACAATAAAACATTTACATTGTTTATTTTCGAAATGGCAGTCGAGGTTCCATTATACAGATAAATCATTCGATAGTTTTAAAAATTAACTGTAAGGGAAAAATATAACTCACTCTAAATTATTTTAAAAATGGTGTTTTCTCTTTTAGCCTAAAATACTTGAGACTAAGAATTTACACGAATGAACGGCGTGTTTAAATAAATATAAAATATGTTTCTTAATTTTAAATAAGCGTACAATTATCTTTTTCTACTGGGGAGAAACATTCCACCTTGTATTCGCTTTGTTACGTTTCTCTTGGGTCGGCTTATTAAAAAAAAAATTAAAAAAATAAAGCCCCCATCTCTTTATTTTTAACACACTGGATTTTGATGCGAGAAATATGTATAGGTGATAATGACTTAATTTTCTTTCTTTCTAGGGTTAATTTTAAGTCTATTACATGTCGTTGTAAAGGTTTAAAATGAAGTAATTAACTTGATGGAAAAGATAAGAGAGTTATAGAAAGCCAGTTCTCCCATATGATTATTAATGCATTCTCTTCATGTCAGACATCGTCATTCAAAAGTGACAATATAGTTTGTGCTGGTGACCAACGATAGAACCAAACAAAAGGAAAATTGAAGCCATGCCATTTTCTATAGTCACCAAATGACCAGAAGAAGCCAAAACCAATATTCAGACTACAAACAGTAACGACTATTTTTAGCAAGTAAAAAATGTCTTGCGTGTCAGTTTTACGGAGACTATTTTAAATCGAGTTCACCCCAAGTATAGCAATAAATTCACTAAGCCTCAAGAGGTTACTGGGTGTAGAAAATTTGTAACAGAAATATTAAGAAAGTAGGAGAACAAAAGAAGAATAATCAGGAGGACAATAAAAAGTGATTGATATTGCATTTAAATATTTAATGATAAAAATTGGTTGCAATCATGGCGCCGGGAGTGGTTGCTACAAGTGAGAAGTGCGAAAAAAGAAACTGTTAGCATTTCAATTTAAATTATCGCGGCATATTTTAAACTAATGATCCAGTCGATCTCTCCTCACGGTTTAATAACTGTGTGTCGTATCGGAGTCTCTTATAAGGCTTCACTTGAAAACAGACGATCAAGAAAAGATGCATTTAAAGAAAGTTAAATTGTCACTATGATCATGATCTTCTTTCGGTACGTTAGGCCTTAGTGAACACCTATAAAAAAAAAGAAAAAAGAATGAACATCTGCAACAATGATTTTTTTGCTTCTCTTGCAAAAATCAATGAAATATTCTCGGCATTCTGTTAAAATTTAATTATTTAGTCATTTCACTTTGCTTTCATCCTTTGTTCGAAAAAATAACCAATTATTTTCTGTCTTTCTATTTTTTTAATTTTTTTCTAATCGCATTTGCTAACCTTGAAAATTCATTATAGTTTATTCTTATTATCTGAACTCAATTTTGGAAGGTTTAATTGTGTAGGGAATTTCTTAGGTTATGATCAAGGTTTTAGTTACAAGTGCCTCAATAATTGTCGGATATCCATCACAGTGAAGAAAGCAGATCAAGTGCTAGACTGTTGCGCATGGAATAAAACCGACATTCAAATAAAGTGGGCAATTTCTTTGTACAGTAATATTACTTGCAGTAAAGTGGATGCAGATTTACTTTACGATGCTTCCCGTAAAACTCGTCTAGCCATGCCTTTTGCTATAGTCATTACCTCAAAATGACCAGAAGTAGCCCAAACCAATATTCAGACTACAAAAAGTAACGACCCTTTTAACCAATTAAAAAAATTTTTTTCCTTTTCTGCTTTACGGAGACTATTTTAAATCGACTCACACCCCAAGTATAGCAATAAAGCCACTAAGCTTCAAGAGGCTACTGGGTGTAGAAAATTAGTAACAGAAATATTACTAAAGAAAGAGGACAAAAGAAGAGTAATCAGTAGAGAGACTATAACAAATAAAGAAATCGTTGTTAATAGAAAGAACGTACATACGATCCATCGGTAAAGAAAGGGAAAATGGTCAGTTCCTTAGACATATCCAGTTCGCAACTGGTTCCTTCTGCATTCCTCTACCTTTTAAAAGGACGTAAATCAAGTACTGCATCCATATATGGACAAGGGCTGTCCAGACTTCACTTTCCTGTCTCAATAGAGTCCAAAAGAACATTTGCTTGCTTGTGGATGATTAATTATTTAGCGTCCTACAACCCTTTTATCACAGACGAAAGGTTGCTTCTAACTGCACTATCGCTATTTCGATGGAAAGTGTTCAGACGAACTAAATTCCTTAGTTCCTCCAGGTCTAACTTTCACAACTAAGAGCCGTTATGCCATACACATTGTAGCAAACCAACCTCATTCTTTTTGTATTCCAAGGATGTGGTGTAAGATCCAATCGAGCAGCTTCGTCCCACGAACTACTGCTCAGTCGAGCCGACTCCTAAGTGGGTCTTTTTCCGAGCACTACAATCTAAACCTGCCCAATTCTGTGATTAACCGTTATCTTCCCTACATATCCGCATAAACTGTGCCTCATAGTCAATAACCCTCTAGACTGAGTGGCTCTTGGATCTTTTAGATGCTGAACATTAATATAAAAATGTTCTTAAACTCTAAATGGAACATAAAGCTGAATTCTTTTAATGTTTTCATGAGTCAAGATTATCCTTTTGTACTGAAGAGAAATCAAAAGCTTATAATAATAATAGTAATAATAATAATAATAATAAGAAGAAGAAATATGGTTGATTAAAAAAAAACGTTTTAAATACGAAATCGAGCAGCTAAGGGCTTTCGAGAATATCTGAACGAGAGCGTGTGTTTTTATTAAAAAGGTAAGTGGAATGTACTGCGATAAAATGTAATTTGTGGCCTAGTAATGTAAAGCACCCGGGTGGTGTCTGCAGTGTGCGAACTCTGCTGGAAAGCAACTTGGCTGTATTAAGTTTGTTGAATGATCAGATGGGTGAATATTATATGCAGGGTTGAAAAAGTAGGGCGTCTACTTAAACGTAGTTATCCACAAATAATAAAGCTAATATATATATTAATCTATCACAATTAAATGCAATGGATTCCTCTGGAATATCGAAATCGGTTCTCCGATTTCTCAATCCGAGCCGCTATCCATTACTCCACCGTTCATTTACCATTACCAAATTGAGCGTTACCATCCACATTTTTCCAAAATTTCTATAAAAATCTAAATTAAAAGCAAGGCGATAATGCTTCTAAAACGCAAGGAGTTACTTGCAATCAAGAAAAGTTAATAAAAGTACAGGAAGACTTAAGATAACGGCTGACATTGAAATTAAATTTCTTTAGATTTAAGGCGACGGCGAGCAAAAAACCGGAAGAGAATTCTACAGGGAAGAAGGGCGAGAAAAGAAATGATTGGAACATGACTTATGGTTGAATCTATTTTAATGTTAAAAGGATAAGATCATTTGCCAAGCTAGTAGTACGCTTAAACAGATGCTGTGGAGCAAGAGAGTTCATTATAAGTGCCATGGAAGAAAAGGGCGAGGAAAGCCTTGTTACGGCCATGGGAAAGAGACTGAAGTCCACATGCCAGGTCAAGACCGATAAAATTACTGACCATTCTTTTAAATTTGTCAACAATTTCGAGATATATAGCAGGAGCACAAGATCAGATATGACATTAGTATTCAATGGACGGACGCTTGGATATTTACAAATGTGCGCAATGGATTCTGACTAGAAACAGTTTCTGGTACGACACAATGAACAAACTTTTCTAGCAGCAAACGCCACAGTTTTTTCAGTATAATCATTCCTCTTTATGCCAGTAGAAAACATGAGACGTCAGAAGGCACAATGAATTGCTTTCCTTAAGGTTAACTTCGCACTGCTGATGAAAGAGAAAAACAAATTTTTCTATGGGAATTAAAATAGCAAATTCGCTTTGGAGGCGTTGAAATATACAATCGATTTTTTTTTTGGCACTGCTAACAACAGATTGGTCGTCATATTTCGTGAACAGCTGCTAGTTTTCCACTGTCTGACCTATCGGGAATATTATTATGACAAGAGTGTATAGTTGTGTCATCATCATAAATAAATAGTTGTGAACTCATAACCTCGGCAAGGTCGTAGATGAAGATATGATAAAACGCACTTGCGAAACACCAGTATTAATGTGAAATGATCTAGAACCGTGACCGTTCAACAAGACCTTCATTTGTTAAGAACGGTTGGATTAACTCAAATATCCACCCAAAGACACCATACCAGTTAAGCTTAAATTCGCAATAGCACCTTATTAAAATATTTCACTACGGATGATTCAATTTACTGGTTTATCAACCTATTCGTTCTTCTCAATTTACTTTTTGTGATATTTTTAAAAGCATATATTTTGCTTGATTCTATATCGTCATGATTTTATTTACGTCTTTAATCGATATATGATAATTTTTTAACAGATTTCCACGCTGTGTTACATCATTAAATATGTTTACTATATCTTGTTCCTTTTTGGAGTTTATATCTTTCTTGTACACATGACAATATTTATAAATCTGAAATCAAAAAATATATCATTCTAATAAAATATTAGGTGTAATGGAGCGGAAAAATCAAGAATTTTTAATGAATCAAACTGTCATAAAATTTTAGGGTAATTGTTCTGTATAAATGCCTACATGTATGGAAATGCATACAAATTTCTAAACTCCTATGCACTAATATATGCTAACGCTAGGTTTCACGCCATTTGTGATCGTCAGACAACGGAAAGAGCGTGAAAGACATGGTCACAAACTTTCATCAACGCTACTAAGGTGTTAGCTCTATCGTTGATATTGAGCGTTTTTCAAAAGTATCGTGCATCATTATGCACAAGTAATATATCCCCATTTCAGATAAAAATAGTATCTAATATTTGTGTTAAGGAATATATGTATAATACTTTTAAATAACACAGATGCATACTTAATATCATATATATATATATATATATATATATATATATATATATATATATATATATATGAGCACATGCACATACACGCATATATATTTATATATGAAGAGAAAGAGAGGAAAAATATATCTAGTAGAGAAATAATATATAATATCCCCAGATAATATATATGTGTGTATGTATGTGTGCGTGTGTGTGTGTATACAGAGATATAAATATATTTACAGGTTGCGATGGATAAACTGTCGCCATTTTATTTTTAATTTTGAGCATGCTCGTTATTTTTTGGTATTTGGAGTGATTACAAGTGATGGCGACAGTATGCTACCATTCATTTTCCCATAGGACCTCAAAAACAACACAGAGGTCTACGTCAAGTGCCTTGAGGAGGTAGTGTTGCCATGGTTGAAGAGGTTGCTGTAAGGCCCTATGTCTAGTCACAGGACTCTGCACCATGACAGACAAGCAGGAGAAACTAGACATGGCTGTCAGACAATTTCTCCGACATATCATCATCCTTCATCTTGCCACCTAACTCCCCAGACTGGCCTCCTTTATATTCATGTGTGGGGTGCAGAGACAGGAGACCAAGCCTCCTTTATATATATATATATATATATATATATATATATATATATATATATATACTAGAGCCCGGCGTTGCCTGGGGATGTAACAGTAAGAGATAGATCAAGTATCAACCATCATAAAGACTGAAAAATAAAATTGACAAAGATTATTGTTTAAGGTCGACGGACACTTAATTAGTTTTTTTTGTTTTGTTTGTTTTGTTTTTTTTTTTTTGTTTTTTTTTTTTTTACGAATTGGTCAAACCCAAACTCAAACAAAAACATTGTTTTCAATCGTTATGAGTCTACCGATTGAATAGAGTTTTTATTATAAACAACTGTCTTGTAAATGCAATTTTGAAGCATTCTGAATGTAAAAATAAATAAAAAAAAAAGTGCGCAAGACAATAAACACTACCTGCCAAAAAAAAGTGAAGTTTTGTTGAAATCGTTTGAAAAATGTAGGAAATCCGATCCCATATATAAACGAACGCGCACACACAACACACACACACACACACACACACACACACACATATAGACACACACACACACACAACCCGGGTTTTATAATAAGTATAACTCGATATTAGTTGTCCCCCTTTCATTCGCGAAAGCGATGCCTCTTAATCGTGTTTCAAATTGATTTCGGGCAAAAACAATTGTGGCGCTGTCAGAACCACCGCACGGTAATTTTACGTACTCCTGTGAAGTTTTGTTGGAATCGGTTGAAAAATGTAGGAAATCCGATCCAATATATAAACGTACAGACACACACACAACCTGGGTTTTATAATAAGTATGATATATATTTTCATTTTTCATTTCAACTTTTGTAAGTAAAGTCTGATGATCCAGAGTCCTTTAAAAGGGTTGAGGTGAAATAACTTATTACATGGAACCTTAAAGTGGTCTGTTTTTATTCAAACATATTTGCTCTGAATTTACATTGAGCTCTCTGGATATCATCCACCTTGGGTCTACCCATACGGATTACCTAGTTTTGCATAAACTCTCTCTCTCTCTCTCTCTCTCTATATATATATATATATATATATATATATATATATATATATATATATATATATATATATATATATATATATATATATGTGTGTCTGTGTCTGGGAGGGTGTTGGTGTGGATGTGTAAGTTTTCAAAGAACTTTTTAATCCGACATTTTTGCTCACCATAAGAACTTCCTCTGTAGATTTAATAAAGGGTTCAGTTTGGAATTCCCTGTAGGTTAACTGGGTTGACATACAGTTTTGTGGGTTATTTAAAGCTGAATCATATTTTGGATTGTAAGAATAGTTTTTGACGAGGGGAATGCATATTGCACTTACAATTCTTACTATTTAACCCATAGTTGGGTGAGAGGATGGATTCATACATCTCCCAAGACTACTAAATAAATATAAAGAACCCAACTGTAATTTGAACTCGGCTCTCTAATTTCTCATTCTGAGTTGCTGTCCATTATACCACCGACACACCTCAACTGAATGAAAGAAAAATGTGGATTAGGTTTGAATGAATAAAATTTGATTGATTTATTTTTTAAGACTAATCAACCTTTTGCTGGTTATTTAAAACCAGAAAATATTTTTAGAATGTAAGAATATTTTTAAAAAATTTTTTGAGATAATAACATAACATTAACCTTATTTTAGCCGGTACAAATGTTTATGTTTCTCTCTGTTTAATTTCTTGTAACAACTGGACTTGATCTAGAGGTCCAGTCGAACAGATGTTTCTTTACCAGGCGTTCTTCATCTAAACCGGTTGGGATTAGTTAAAATATTTAAGGAAAATCTATAAAGAATGAATAGCAAACACGTGAACTGACCAAAAATATAGTTTACAAGAAATACATGCATTTACACAGAAATACACACACACACACACACATATATATATATATATATATATATATATATATATATATATATATATAATATATATTGTGCATATTTAGGCAGCAGTTTTTCATTTATGCATGTTTCATTAAATAATAGAGACAAGTTTTGTCTATTTATTTTATCTAAGTTCCTTTAATATTGTCTGATAAGCTTAATAACGTTATCATTGAATCACGATACACTTTATCCGCGTCCTGGGTATTACGATAAACTACGTCCAGCAGTAAGGCCTCTGATCATGAGGTTTTGAATAGCGTGGAACCACCTTTTAATTGCTTGTATTTCCAGGTTCACCCTGAACCGGGTTAATACCATCATCTATGGGCAAATAGTTAACCCCGAAATTTGGGTCAAGACACAATGAAAGTGTAAAAATAGGTTTTAATACCAGAAATACTTTAAAAAATTATTACCATCAATATTTTTTCAAAAAAAAAAAAAAATTACAAACTATGTTTTTAACCCTAGAAAACTAAGCATCAATTAAAGTTACACCATTACTAACCATGGGTATATCATATCCGATTTTGGAAATATCGTACAAAATATTAAATATGAATCTTTATTTGAAATATTTTACATTCAGGCACTTCAAACTTTGTACTTTGAGTTAACATTAACAGGAACTGAAAAAACATATTATTTAGGTAAGAAAATCAGGTACTGAAAATTGTAATTAAAAATAGGAAAATTTGCGCTGGCTACTATATACCCATGGTTAGTGTTCTAGGGTTAAAAAAATAAATATTACTAGTA
>CAHIKZ030000600.1:867500-872500 GCA_903632075.3 Acanthosepion pharaonis
ATATTGAAGTTTTCGGATCTTGTTTAGAAACATGAGAACTCTTATGTAGCGTGTTGGAATCATATTTTTAAATAAATAATTATATTTATGCTCTACATTTCTATCGAGCACTATTTTTAAAAATAATAACAAAAATACTAAAGAACTTTGGATTATTTACCTAACGAGTTCTTTTCCTATTTTCTGTATATTTTTCAGCCCCCATATATATATATATATATATATATATATATATATATATATATATATATATATATATAAACATAAACATACACACAAAATTCAGGTAGCATCCGAGACGAAAAAATTAAATGCGAATCGAAATATGTTTTCTTTTAAATGTTTCATTGCTAACGGATATAAACGCTTGGAGCGCGCAGTCGCAACTCTATGGTGGAAATTTTTTTTTTTTAAATTTAAGAAGTGCGTTTTTTATTAATATAGCAATTTGAGAATTTTTTATTCTTTTGTTGAAGGAGTTTATCAGTCAATGTCGCATGAACTAAATAGTTCAATAAATAAAGTAATGTCTCAGTTGTTATTCCAAAGATTTGCACGTCGGATCATTTCTTTTAAATCATATATGTGGCACATTTCAATTTATATTACAATGAATCATTCATACAAAAAGTAGATTAGTAAAGTTAATGATATAAAATGGCGTCATTTTATATCATTAACTTTACTAATCTACTTTTTGCATGAATGATTCATTGTAATATAAATTGAACTGCACCACCTGTATGTATGTATAGTGCAAATTTGTGACTGGTAGGCAGCCCTGAACTAATTCATAAGTGATAAACCGTTTAACGTACGTACATCTCTCTCTCTCTATATATATATATATATATATATATATATATATATATATATATATATATATATATATATGAAGAAAAATTTTGAAAAAACAAACAAAAATCCTTAAATGTAGTTAAAATGAATGAAATGTCGACGTCTGACGTTTCGGTTTAATAAACCTTTTTCAAGACAATATTCATTAAAATACAATTCAGTTCAATATGACAAATACGATGGACATAAAAACACAAGTCTTATCCAAAACAGATAACTGAAATTTTTTAAAATGATCAGCCTTCCGTCTAACATGGTCACGCCGTCGTCACATGGGCGACGCTTTCATATATATATATATATATATATATATATATATATATATATATATATATATATATATATTATTGTGTGTGTGTGTGTTTAAAGTTGTTACAGAGAGGACAATCTGTTTCATGCTTGAACTCAATCTTCAATCCATAAATATAACACATCCTAAAAATATTCTTACCATAAATTAAACACTACTCCAAAATCTCTCTTTCTCTCTCACACACACACACACACATATATATATATATATATATATATATATATATATATATATATATATATATATATATATATATATATATATATATATATATATATATATATATATATATATATATATATATATATATATATATATATATATATACCAACATAAACTAAATAAATTCGTCCGACACAGGTACATGCACACGTGTACATATAAAAAAAAAAAATGCATATGTACCAACCAACACACATACGCAAAAATGCATATGAACACAGTCATAAACTGCATATCCACACACGTGCACAAACGCCTAAATCTCTCTCTCTCTTTCCTTCTCTCTCTATCTCTCTCTCTTTAAACACATTTTCTCTAAAATCTTGAAATAGACACATCAGCTCAGTTTCCTTTTCTAACGTAATCAAAGCAATTTGTAAAGAAAAGGATTTGTTTTGATTTATTATTTCGACATATTTTCATTACTTAGCCATTATTTTTAGTGAATAATATTAAGTGAGTAAACGCTCCGTTTTATTATATTATGCCATACTAGAGATGGCCTTGTCGATTTAATTCTTACGCACGTAACGTTTATATATATATATATATATATATATATATATATATATATATATATATATATATATATATATAAATTAATAGTCAAGTATATAAGCACTTGCACACACATACATATATATTTATATGCGTATTGTGATAATTATGTTTTATTAGATGTTTACACGCAAATATAATTGTACACATACGTATTCATTCGAACACTCACACACGCGTAATATTTTTTATTTATTAGTAAACTGCTAATACTTTCCTACGGAGATTATTTTCTACAAAGTGAGAAATATACATAGAAACGTTTCTACTTTTACAAGTATACACACATCTACAGGATGTAAGATGAAATATACAATCATAGATAAACCTCATATAAAGAACGAGCTAAACACACACACACACACACACACACACACATAGACTAACAGTCAAATGCACACACACACACACACACACACAGAGGAAGGGAAACGTCTGCCCACTTGTATTCCCACATACCCTCCTTGACAGACTGAACCCCGTATCTTGGCACATCAACACTGGCACATTAGCGATGGTGTCGACTCATAGTTTATGCAGAGGCAACGTTGGCCGCGGCGTCGGACGCCGGTAGCTTGCTTATTCATGTCACATCAAGCTTTTCTTAGCACGTTCAAACACGGTAACTCTGTTGCATTAATAATTGAAACTCACACTCGCTTCTACCGTCTTCTTCCTCTTCTCAGGCAAACACTTTTTATCTCGCCTTTTTCCGTTTTTAGTCATACTTTCTCTTCCTATACACAGTTTTATTTTTTTTTCACTTTACTATCTTTTGTTTAATCAGTCGTCATTTTTTTTCTTTTCTCTTTTCCTTACGCACATATATATATATATATATATATATATATATATATATATATATATGTGTGTGTGTGTGTGTGTGTGTGTGTGTGTGTGTGAGAGTTTGTTTGCGCGCTCGTGTGTGTTTGTGTGTGTGTGTGTGTGTGTGTGTGTGTGTAGTTTTACATAAGAGAGTTTTGATAATTTCTTGGATTCCAAAATTTCCACCAGGCTGTAGAATTTTTCGGGAAATATTTTTTTTTTTCTTTCTGGGTAGGGAACTTTTCACCATCAGTCATATGTAGATAAAACAATGAATGAATCATGAATTGGGAACATTCACTTACAGCCATTAATTCCAGCTATATCGATCTTTATTTAACGACCACTTGAAATAAATTCACATTTTCATTTTTGTATTTATTAATTCATTTGATTCGTTTCATTTTGAATATTTCCTGATTACAATACCTTATTCCTTTTGTCGTTCTTTATTTTGAAGCATCTCCATCACAGTCTTAGTTCTTTCTTTCTTTATTTATTTGCACCGTCTATATATCCTTTCAGATATTTTTCCTCATCGTTTTTTTATATTTGCCATGCCCTTTCTCTTTATATTTTTAATTTTTTTAAATTTTCTATATTATATCATGTTTGTCGTAATTTTATTGATTCGCTTCGATATCAAGAAAGCTTCAAACCAAAAAATATAAATTAATATATTAATTTAGTTTTTTGGGGCTTTCAAGTTTTCTATTTCGTATTATTTACATATTTCAGATTTTTATCGTTAATATTTTCATTCGCTTTTTGGAAAAAATAAGAGAATGAAAATATTAACGATATTAATACTGATGATTTTCTTCGTTTTCATTCTTCTCAATTATTTGTCATTCTTGTGGCTTTAAATTTTTACATTTTATTCTTTTTTTCTTTTCTTATTTTTCCGTTCTTGTTCCTTCCACTTATTTTTCAGTTTCTTTCCTTTATTTTTCTTTTTTATCTTTTCATTCATCTTTCATTCACTTTTCTGCGATTTATTTTTTATTCCCTTTCGTTTCACTTATTTTTCATTCTTTTTACTTTCATTTTTTATTCTTTCCTTTTATTTAGTTTTCATTCGCCTTTCTTTATTTCATTGTTTTCTTTCATTTATTTTATTTCTCTTTCCTTTATTTGTTGTTTTTTTTTTCGTTTTTGCCTTAATTGATTTTTCTTTCATTTTGTATTTTTTCCATTTATTTAGTTTTCATTTGTCTTTCTTTATTTTATTATTTCCTTTCATTTATTTTTCATTTTCTTTCCTTTATTTTTCATTTCTTTTCTTTCATTTATTTTTCATTCCGTTTTCATTCATTTATTTTTACTTTTTTCTTTCCTTTCACTTATTTTTCATTTTATTTTCTTTAATGTATTTTTCATTCTCTTTCCTTTTAACTTATTTTTCATTTTCATTCTTTAATGCATTTTTTCATTCTCTTTCCTTTAATTTATTTTTCATTCTACTTTCCTTACCTTTATTATTATCTTTCATTTCTTTGTACATTGCTACATATTTATTAATTATTTAAGTTTTTTCCCTGTCAAAATTTGTCTCCTTGATTCTTTCAAGCGCCAATGTGGAAAGAATTTTCATTAAGTAAGCTTTTTCGCCTTTGTTTCATTTTGTCCTAATGTATTTTTTCCTTAATTTGTGTCTTCTTTTTTTGCATTTAATTCTTCTTCGTTTTTTTCTTCTTTTACTTCTTCTTCGTCATATTTTGTCGAATATCATCCTATCATCAATTATGTCCCTTTCTTTCTTTTCTAAATATAACTTATTTGACTTTCACTATTTCTTTTTCTTTATTCGCTTTCGCCGAATAAATGCGTATTTTTTTAAAAGATTTCCCATTCATTGATATCCCGCTTTTCGCCGAGTTCTTTTTTTGCTTTTGAATTTATATGACTTATAATTTCTATTTTGCCAGTCCATTCAATTTTCTTGTTTCTCTCCAACTTTCTTGCCTTTTACAATTTTATTCTTCTATACACAAACCGCTTTCCTCATTTCTCAGACCCATTTATAAAGAATTTCTTTCTTTTTTTTTATCTCTCTTTCTCTCGCCAGTTGTAACGTTATCCTTCTGTTCTTTGCTGTAACTCTCATTTCCCTTGTTTCAATACTACCCTCGACACCACACCCATCACGTATTCTCACTTCATCCAAACAATCCTTCTCCGTCCTCTTATCCTGATTGGTCAACCACGTCAGCCAATCCCCTTC
>CAHIKZ030000600.1:877500-930000 GCA_903632075.3 Acanthosepion pharaonis
TAGTCACTTGGAATTCACTGAAAATCAACACTGCCCCCCCCCCGCGAGTTAGGGGACCAGCAGGGAACCCCGAAATTTTCAATTAAGTCTACAGCCTTGACCATAAAGGCGATTAAATAAAAAAACTCAAAAATGATGAGCTTTATTATTTCAATTACTATTAGTCTTAAACCTGTCCTTTGGCTTGAAATGTGGGACTCCTAGGGTGAACCAAAGGGACCCCCAAATTTTCAAATTGCTTCGATTTCGCCGGAATTTTACGCGTATGTTACAGTCTTAAAATGAATCAAAAACGATTATCAGATTTTGAAAACTACATAAGGGGCCCCCAAGATGGCCCATCAACACCTTGCCCCATTAGTCTTTCAATTGTAGTGGTTAGCAGCATTCCGATGAAAATTTGCACATAATTTGTGTTTAGATCAATCAACTCAAAATCAAAACTGACACTCCATGTGTCATAAATACATTATCAAAAATATCAGTTTTTCCCATGGATTTCCCGTTTTGGTACTGAAATAGTTTAGTTTGCATTTACTTGACGGCAAAAATTATATCCTTCCTTGAGAAAAAAAGAATAAGTGCAAATGAAAGTGTGCACCGATGAGATAAGTGCATGTATGTATAAGACGTGTGTGCGGGATCGATCGAGATGTATAGTGTGTACAATTGATTTTCCTCCACGTGCAATGATCGATCGAGTTATGTAGTGCATGATATCGATTTTGCTTCACGTTTAGAGTTCATTAGTGCTATGTGATGAAATAAATGCAACAAAATCTCATTCGCATCAAAGTTGACATCCAGTGAAAACATAGGCTGCCTTTATGCATGTATATTTTGAATTTTTGATACTTTAAATTTAAATTGGTGAAAACCATATTAAAAAGTTCAAGCGTAAATTTCAATATTTAATCAGCGTTTAAATAATGCTTACTAACTCATATATTTGGAAACTTGAGACCTAAAACTTTGACAGTTTTATTTTGAAAAATGCACTTATAATAATGTAAAGACCTTTCGATTCATTTATAGTTATGCTAAACTTAGCGTGTAAGATTTAACGTTCATAGTGAATAGGTTTCTACCTGCACGTTAATTTTCATTTTTATCACTAAAACGTTTTTTTGGTAGTCAATTTTTAGATAAATCCTAACTTTACGAGCTTGCTTATAATTGTTTACCACAGCAAAAGCTGTCAACAAAGCATTTCCCCTCAACAATTTTCGAAGATCGATTGCGATTAATGTACTCTTCATTTGCTGACAAATTTTTTGTATCTTTTGTGCTTCCGTAAAAGACAACATTCTTCTGTTATAAATGTTTTCACACTTCATGTTATTATAATTTTTCGCCATATAGATAAGAAGCACTAAAGAAAAAATCTTCTTTATTTTAACTTTACAGATTGGATGAGGTTTGTGATCCTTTTTTGAATAACCCCAGGCAACGCCGTGTAGTGCTACTAGTATATATCAAATATATATATATATATATATATATATATATATATATATATATATATATTGATTAGTGTTGAGAGAAACTGAATCAATCGCGTTGAGCATAACAGAAAGCTGTTCAAGGGCTATGTTCGTTATGGTGTGGACATAAACGGGATTCCTCTCTGTCTTTCAGCAATCCTCATGTTGTGTTTCGCCTTTCGTTCGCTCCGGTTTCTACAAAGACTGAATAAGATTCGTGGTACGTTCACAAGAAATGGAAGAATAAATCAAGATTAAGAAATAAAGACAGGAATCCGATTCTGAATAATTTGGTGTTTATCTTAATGAGGTTCCCTGGTCGGACATTGCAATATCTCTGGCAATAGGTAACTAGCAAAAAGGTCCCTTTAACACTTGTTACTTCAGCCAAGTAATTGCTGACGAAGTCCCACTTGAATCCGTTTTTCATTTATATCATTGTTATTTACTAAACTTCAAAAACAATATTCAAGCTGTTAATAAAGACCCGTCAAATCTTACCCCAATAATATTATTCAAGGTGCGTGTGCAAAGTATATCAATTTAAATATCTGGGACGCGTTCAAAGAGAATACTAAAAGTAGGACACTGAGATCCGAAAACGTATTGGAATGGCCAAAGTGCATTCCAAAATCTAAGCGGAGGATTAACAGACAGAACAATTCGTTAGAAACAACGAAAAGATCACTTACGTGATATCTGTCCTCCTCTCTGGCAGCGAATACTGGAAAATCTTCGCAAAGATGAAGAGACTTGTAGCAACAGAATTGTGGTTCTAGAGAAAAAAATGAGCATATCATGGAACGAATCTGTGAGCAACGACGGAGATTTGGAGAGAACGGAAACAAAAAGGAAACTTCTACTTACCATCACGAAGAGTTAGCTGAAATTTCTGGGGTTACATAATGAGGAAGGAAGGCTTGGAAAATCTGATACTCACAGAAGAGATTCAGTGACAGAAGAAATCATCCTGTAACACAGTTGATGATCTTGAATTAATGACTGGTAGAACAAGGTTTAGGAGAAATAACAAAAAGACAAAACATCATAAGAGCTACAAAGAACAATATGTGGGATGACTTTGCTCGCCAACGTTCTGAAGGGACACAGCACAAAAAAATGATGGTTTCGTGTGTGGTCAGCCGATCGTATGGTGAACCTATTTTTGCCATAATGGTCTTAATGGAAACCTTTCTGAGAATGCTGGTTTCTGAGCATTTGATATGATTTGCAATGAATGTAGTGACTTCTCTCTAAGTATGGAACACATGACGAACCATCAAATTCTGTCTTATTTTTAAATGAACCTTCGAGGGCCCTTTGGATAAAAAAAATATTAATTTTTATGTTCTGATTATTTATTCTTCGTTTACAGATTACTTAATATGAGAGTTTATGTCACACGCTTGTTGTAGCATACCTACGGAAGATAATGGGCATGCCCCCATTCACATAAATACAGTAGTAAATACTGTATGTTAGTCTTCAGTTAGAGATTCGTTTCAAGCTAAGCAAGTCGAACTCTCTGCCTTCGGGTAGAGATGAACCCAGACGAGGCTATGTCTAAAGGCAGGGTGGTAGACAGCCACCAGACCCCATTTTTAAGGAGTCTACGAGGAATTTTTGCCTGAGCCTACGGGCTCGGATACCCCACATTAAATTCGGCCTTGTGCCACATATGACCGCGTGGGATGGTTGGCAAATATCCTTGTTGGAGATTCGTTTTCAGCTGTACTGGTCTAACTCTCTCCCTTCGGGCAGAGAGGATCCCCAGACGAGGCTTTGTGGAAGGGCAGAGCCTCGTTTCGGGAATCATCTACCCGTCCCCTTTTTTATACGGGGAATATTTGGCCGAGCCTACGGGCTCGGCTACCCCATATTAAATTAGGTCTTGTACCGCATCTGACTGCATGAGACGGTTGGTATATATCCTGCAGTTGCAGATTCATTGTGGAATTCACTTGATTAAGATTTATGCAGTTGACTACTTCTACGTGCTGCTGGCGAATCTTACAGGTGTTGTTAATTTCCTAAGTATTATCGTTCATTACCAACCTTCCCTAGGTTACAACAATTCTTATACTGTATGAATTCAAAAAGGGCTTAGCAATGGAACCCATAAGAAATATCCGTTCTGTCTACTGAAAATAATATTTAACTGCCTATGACATCAATGGTTCGGCGAATTTACATGGCCGACCATCTTTTGTTAATATTGAGCTCCTGCAAACTATAATTGAGAATTTTCTAAATGCAGGAGAATTAGCTTAAAATTTCAATATAAATCACGTTTATGAACAAAGAAATGCGTTTGAATATGACCCCTTAATTATCTGACTGCTTCTCAGTTTGATCGAAGTTTTGCTCTCAGCTAATTGTTGAAGTTTAGATTTACTGCAGAATATTTTCTGGCCAGACACGTGATGTAAAATAGGTTCTGTTTAATCATACTCAACGAAAACAACAACGGTTAAATCCGACCAAAAAAGTGCATTCATTCAAACTAGTATAATACGAGAAAACATTATGCTCTTTGTTTGGTGATATATGAAAAGGTGTCTCGGATAAGAGTTAAAACAAACTTGAATAATCAATCCAGATTAATATTGTAGTCAATTGGATGAATTGCACAATAATATGCTGAGAAAGTGCTTGCCATTGGTTAAATTTAAAAACGTGTTGCTCTTGCACGATACCACACAAACACACAAACACATACACACAAACACACACACACACACACACACACACACACACACACACACACACACACATATATATATATATATATATATATATATATATATATATATATATATATCAATAAATGAGTAAAGGTTATGGCATTAAATATGGAAAACTTAGTCTGTTTTTTAGCAATCTTAGCAGCTTTTTTTTATTTCCAGGCTCCTTCATTTAATCTTATATATATTTCTTCGTCATCTGCCTATTTTACTGTGGCTTGGTATATTACGCTGTTATGCAAGCATTGTCCTGCTGAACAATGTAATATACCAAGGCTCTGCAAAATCAGCAGAAACAAAGATACTACGAGCACCAAACATCCTTTGCAACTAGTAGATACGCAAACATCGAAATGCTTTCTAAACATATTTGTGAGATTGAAATGAAAAAAAAAAACAAAACAAAAAACACATCACACCAAAAATGTCATGGAAAATAAGGAGTAGATTATCAACCTAAAACAATCATTACAAAAACTGTAAAAAGATAGCTATAATTCCCTTCCCGGACGAGAAGAAAAATTATAACATCAAAATCTGAAAACGGGCAAGAATAAGTCAAAATAAAGAAGTAAATTAAAATGAATAAATAAAAAGAACTAAAATAGCTGTTATAATAATAATATAGGCTGTACACAAAGAATTATACCTACAGTGCATCACTGACCTGTATATAAAATCTCGTGCAAAAACAATACAGTTAGCCTGATAATTGAAACAGACTGTCACCTCCAGGTGTTGGCTTCAATCTCCACACACACACACACACACACACACACACACATATATATATATATATATATGGAGAGAGAGTGAGAGAGAATGAAATGATTCCTGAAAAAGATTTGATTGAAAAGCAATTGATAATGCATTTCACAATTAAAGGTTTCATCAGATCCGGAAACGAAAGAATGAAATTTGTGCATTTTAACTGCATTCTCAAATACACATATTTCATTATATCGTTTTTGTGTCTGATGAAGTCTCGAATGGCGAAATGCTTTATCGAATCTATTTTCAATCAAATATATTTCATGAAAAGATTCAATTTCTCAAAATTTAAAAACGATGTCGGTATTTCTATTTTCTAATGTAAACAAACACATACACACACACTCACATATATATATATATATATATATATATATATATATATATATATATATATATATATATATATATTGAGCCTAAATACAAGTAATTATAAAGTTCAAGTATTTGTTATATATTGATAGAGGAATTCGGGTGAAAGAATTATAATTGAATTTAGCTTTCTACTCTCCCAGTAACGATATCGATAATATATATGCGTGTGTGCGTGCGTGTATGTGTGACTATGTGTGTGTGTCAGTGTGTGTTTGCATATATATATGTATAATATATATGTATATGTATATATAATTTCTATATATATTTTTATTATATTTGTGTCGTATGTGACACTTTAGTGCTGGTAGTGACTTGAATACAACTCCACATCTTCTACACATCGAGGATCTTGGGACATAGCCACAGAGATGTTTGCTGGCACTTTTCGCTGTTGTCTTTTGTCACTTATCCGGTCAATACGAAATTTCCGATACCACTCTAGCGTAAATATCTCCAATTATTTCTATCCAGGGAAACTCGCACGAAGTTATTATAAGGCATATTGACAGTTGAGAGGGTTCTCCATGTCGTTCTTTTTATGCTGTCTCTAATATATATATATATATATATATATATATATATATATATATATATATGAATAAATATAAGAAATATGCTCTTAATGTGTGCTATATTTATGGGATAAAGTGCTCAATATCAGAGATAAAGCGTGTGTAAACATAAAAGTGAACATTGATGTCAACACTTACAGGCGACAGACTGTTTCATGCTAGACGCAATCGTCAGGCCTATATATATATATATATATATATATATATATATATATATATATATATATTCAATTTTAGTCTAATAGGTTAATTTCAAGGAGTAAATTATTCCAGAGAGAGCGCAATGTAAACTACAGAACATAATAGTAATATATCAAGTAGAAAACATTAAAGATTCAAGATTCATTTCGGTTAAAATTTATTTCGTGAATATATCTATATATTCATCTCTTCAGATAGAAAGGTTTTAATAAAGAAATACATTTTTCCCCCCAAAAAAAATACATACATTTTTTTTATTAAAGTCTTTTGGTCTGAAGAGATGAATAGAGATATTCACGAAATTAATTATAACCGAAATGACTCTTTAAGGTTTTCTTTTTATAATTACTGTTAGCCACTGATAATATGATAAGATACTTGCTAAATACGTTTAAAAGCCACACACAGAAACAGAAACACAACACACACACACACACACACACACACACACACACACACACACACACACATATATATATATATATATATAATGCAAGATTCTTCGGTAAATCGAATCGTTTTTTTCTCAGTAACTGTGAGTTTATCTAAAAATAAATACGCTTAAATTCACCTTCATCCATGCCGTGCACCAAAGGCTTAGTGGTAGAATCCTCGACTGACGCCAATTCAGTCGGGTGTCAGTCTTAAATAGAGGCAACAGGAAGTCTAGTCTCACTGATGACCTGTGACACAGCGAAACAGTATGTCTGTGGATGACAATATATATATATATATATATATATATATATATATATATATATATATATATAATTATTACATAAATATATATATATATATATATATATATATATATATATATATATATATATATATATATATATATATATATATATATATATATATAGATATATTATATTATAAGAACCAAATATAAAAAAAAACTGCGACTGAAATAGTCCGTTTTAAATGTCCTTTTCTTTTAACTAGAATGCCATAAAAAACGAATCATCCCCGTATTTGTTGGAAAAACAGTTCTATTCGTCCTTATAACAAATGTGTTTATTGAAGTAATTAAGAAATAATGAACGTGATTTTTTTTTGATACATTAATGGAACTAATCAACACGATTGAAATAGCAGTGCGACTAGCGTTAATTGTATCCACATCATTCATCCCAGTTCTCCAAGTCTGATACAAGAGTTAAGGAAATAGAAGAGAGACTTAACTTCGATCTAGAAATCGAGTAAAAGATCATGTGTTGCATGTATTCTTGACTGTGTGATAATGGCAGGAATTGGGATCTTGTCAGAAATAGAACAAAAAAAGAAGAAAAAATGCAGAGAAACATTGGTGGGTGTGGGTGTGAGAGAGAGAGAGAGAGATAGAGTGTGGTGGGGAAACAGTAGTGGAGGCCGATGAACAATGAAATAAAAATGAGTTGAGAGAGCTCAGATGGAGAGAAGACAGTGGAAAGCTATTAGCGAAGGTGCGAATGATGTGTCTGAATAGAAAGATGAATATAAACTTGAAATACAAGGAGAAGCCAATGGATAAGAAGCGTTATATGAGTGGGCACATATCGACACACAGAAAGAAATACACCGAAAAGTAGAAATATTTTAGGAAACGGAATCATTCAGGTATTTAACTAAAAATGACTGACAGAGTATTACCGTTATGGCATAGAACTATTTTTTCTGAATGTTGGAGTGTTAAATACCGTGTTTTTGTTTTATGTTGGACAGTTCCGACTTCTGGGTCGTGTATTTTAATCATTCGGTAATTCGGCGGCAAATCTTCTATTATGAAACTTTAATTAAAACGGCTGAAAAGGTACCGCGGTTTTGTCATAAAACAAGGTATTTTGCTAAATGCGGAAGTGTTAATATATTGCTTTCTCTCTGTATCTGTTTGTAATGCAAATAGTGCTTTCTCTCTCTCTTAGGGCTTTCCATGTTGTCAACTGTGTCTTGTAATTAAACGCTACAGCATTCAGAAAGAAATCCTTGCTTACGACCTTGTCAGTTGTTCTTAATAAAACTTATATAAAAAGTGATCGCTGCCAGAATACACATATATATATATATATATATATATATATATATATATATATATATTATATTTATTAATATTCATATCTATATATCTATCTCTAGTGGTTGTCGAATCACAAAGCGAGTATAACAATCACTGACATGTATATTACATCAGTTAAGCACCCCAAAACCAGACTGCATTCATTTGTTGTGTGAACGACAGTGGCTCATAAAGCCAACCATCGATCTGTAGTTTTTTTTAAAATATATGGTATGTCAAATCATCTGGAAGTTGACTTTGAAAATCATCACTTCCAATGTGTCTTTTTATATGCCTTGTCAAGCCCGAACTGAACTTGCACTCTCTAATGCAGGTCGGGCATTCAAAGCATGCCAATATGAAATCGTCATATGCCATACGCTGTTGGTGTTGGTATGATTTCTTGTGACTGAGATGGCCTGCCTTGAACAGACATAACCGATTGCATTGGGCATATATCCCGGTTGGCACCTCATCGTAATTCAGGAATCTTTTTCCGAACTTTTCTCTTCAGTTCTGTATATTTTTGAGATGCTGGTATTGCTGATGGTGTCAAGATCTTCAATATATATATATATATATATATATATATATATATATATATATATATATATATATATATATATATTTAGTTTATGAAAAACTAGGTAATCCGTATTGGTAAACCCAAGGATGATAAAATCCAGAGAGCTCAATGTAAATCCAGTGCAAATAATTTAAATAAAAACAGACCACTTTAAGTTTCCATGTAATAAAGGTTGAAACAATTTTCTTTTTTGTTTCAACCTTTGGAAGAAAATCTGATGATTCGCAGTCCTTTAAAAGGGCTGTGCTGAAATAATTCATTACAGGGAACCTTAAAGTAGTCTGTTTTTATTTAAATTATATATATATATATATATATAAAGAAAGAACAGTAAGATATATAATCCGGTGTTCTTATAGATATTTTTATTTTTTTACAATATTATAAATTAATTGATTTAAAAGCGGAAAAAAACATATTTTAAATCATTTAATTTATAATATATATACAATATAAATAAATGAAAACATGTAAGTTATTTTTTTGTTAAATTAAAATTAAAGCATAATCTTACAGTTATACACCAGTCGACAGTATGTTTTTTTTACAGACAACACGTGGTGTTCGTGTTCCTTGTTTGTATTACTGATTGTTGACATTAGTTTTTTAAATAATAATGCTTTCATTATTTTTAGTCGTTTTTCTCCATCACTATAGCTATATTCATATCACTATCCCAACCTTTATTCCCCTCACGCTGCATCTACGGCAATGAAGATTGTGTAGTGTCAGATTGTTTTTCTTGTCAGAGTCCATCTTACACAATTTACAAATCTACCATTCTACTGTGAAATTAATACTGTTGCCGTTTATTGTCAGGTGCCTCTGCTGTTCATCTCGAGGCTCTTGACAAAATCCAAAGAAGGATCTACGATGTAATCGATCTTGACTTGCCATCTCGACTTCAGTCTCTTTCTCACAGAAGTGACGTAAATTCCCTCTGTCTTATCTACAAATATTTTCAAGGCAATTGCTCTAACGAGCTTTTTTACTCTGGTGCACCGACTACGGGAATTTCAGCGTGCTACTAGATTGGCTGCCATTTCTACTCCGACAGTTCCTTTTCTCGTACTTGCGACCTGTGGAACTCCCTTCCGTTTACTTGCTTCTCTGATAATCACAATCTTCAAATATTTAGACACAGCGCCAATCGCCATCTTCTATCTTCTTGAATCTCGTTCATCTTTTATACTTTCCACAATCCCCACTATAGCCAGTCTTTTCTCTCTCTTTCAGTTTATGTAACCCCTGCATACTAGTTGTATTCTTTCCGTGCCTGGAGGTAACTGATATATATATATATATATATATATATATATATATATATATATATATATATATATATATCATCTGGTGTGCTTTAACAGCTCGGCCATGGAGAGATTTTTTGTCGATTAAGGGTCCATTTGCTTTAATGCACATTCCCATGTTTTTCTCGTGTTATATATCCTCTTGCATCTCCGAGACGTAAACAAAGTATTCTATAAAGAATTAATGGATTTTATTTTGAATCCGACATATATGTATTTAAAATTGGTGATGTCGAAATGAAGCAGGTGCAACAATCTTAAATATCTGCGACACTGAAATCCGAAGGCGCAATGGGATAGCTAATGACACATTACAAAATCTAAACAGAAACATTCCATTATAAACAAAGAAAACAGTACTGAAGAGTTAGGTAGTATCAGTCCTCATCTACGGCCGTGTATGCTAGACAATCTCTTCACAGATGAAGAAGAGATTTAAAGCAATAGAAATATGGATCTGCAAAACGATGCTGTTAATACAACGGATCGTACATATGAGCAAGGAAGATATTCTAGAGACAGCAGCAACAAAAAGAACAGTTACATTTAACATTAGGAAGAAATAATTGATATTTCTTGCGCACATAATGAGGAAAGAGGGCTTAGAAAATTTGATACTCACATGATAGACTAAGGGCAAGAGGTCCAAAGGAAAGCAACGCATAATCTACCTGGCGAGGTTGAGCGAACTAATGGCGGAACAGGATTTGGAAGAGATGAGAAACAGATAAAAGTTATTCAAACCTGCAAAAAACAGGATATTATGGAGAGCCATGATCGTCAAAATCCTGAGGTGAGAGAGCGCATAGAAGAAACATCGTATGTTCTCTGACAAAATCTTCACAAAAGGAACCTATCCTGTATTCACTTTCTTAATCTCCTATAATAAATTTCGTCCTGGGTAAGATGATAAACTACATCCGCGTCCTGGGTAAGACAATAAAATACGTCCAACTGCAAAACCTCTGATAGGAGGTTTTGCGGAGCGTGGAACCACCTCTTAATTCCTGGCATTCCCAGGTCCACCCTGACCCGGGGTGGTAGTACCTGTTAGGGTCCAAGCTATGGGTAAATAGTTGACAACTAAACTAGTGTAAAAATAGGTTTTAATACTAGAAATACTTTGTAATAATGATAAAAACGAATTATTACCAGCAATAATTTTTGAAGGAAAAATTATTATCAGCAATACTTTAAAAAAAACCAGCAATACAAACAGCTATATACTTTTTTAAAAATATGACCCGCTATATATTTCTTCAAGGAAAAATATTCCTAGAAATAGATTTTTGAAGAAAAACATATTACCAGCAATAAAAAAAATTGTCAGCATTAAATAACCCATTGAGGTTGATATGCTGTAAAAGAAACCAAACCAAAACTATATTAAATTTATTATAAATGTTCTATACACCGAGGTATTTGAATGGGATTCTGGTTCGACAGAAGCGTACGGAAATTTCCATGGAGAGAACGAGTAAACAACAAGTAAGTTTAAAAGAAAATGGTAGCAAAATTACATTTTCTATTCAGAAACAGAAAAAATGACCGTTGAAATTGCTTGAACATATACGGAAAGAGGATTTGGAAAACTAGACACATTGAAGGCAAGATAGATAGAAGTCAGAGATCCACTTACTTGACAATCTCGTGCGAATGGATAGCGAGAACCGGCGGGAGGCCCCTAAGCAAATGTAATAGTAATCAATTATTGACATTTATAGATAAAGCTTAATTATTTTTAAGATGGCTTCAAACGTAATTTTTTCATCTTATTTCTGAGTCTGAACAGACTAACAGAAAGAAGGTGTAGCACTCTAAGAGAGTTTATCTGTTTTTGAAATACGTCAGCTCATTGCTGAAACAAGTGAAGGTTAATTTTACAATACCAAGTAATTAAATCTCATCTAATAGTCATTAAATCATTTTAGAGCGTCCAAATAGAAGTTAACAATAATCTGTTTGTTGTGAGATGATCGACTATCGAAGAACGCTCCAAGTTGCCATTTTATTAATGAGAAAATCGTTTTATCATCCAAATATTATAATACGATTTAGAGACGTACTATTAATCCTCATTTAAGAAGAGAGTGGATGATCTGACGTCTGTATTTACGGACGATTTCCATAATAATGCAGAATTCATTAGATATTGTTAATATCAAAGAACAATAAATACTAGTGTTAAAAATGATAAATACAATTTTGTCAATGTAAATATGACAAAATATTCTCCAGGAATCGATATAAAAAGCACATTTGATCAGAGATCTGGCGAAACTTTACGCCCATAATTGATGGGGCAATGTTAAAATAAAATGAATTACATAAAATCATAAAAAATAATTAATAAAGGAAGCATTTTCTTTTATTAATTTGAGATATCGTATCAGGAAAAATTAAAATTTAGCTCATGCTGATATAAGCGGAAGAAAACGGTTAATCCTAGATTTGTACAGGTCGACTCCCAAAAGGCTGCTTTCCGGATCTTTACAATGTAAACCTGTTCAAGTCTAGGGTTAAAACTTGTCAAACGCACATATACGCATAGACTATATCTCTTACTCAGTCACCATCTACTTCGAGTGGCTGTAGGGTGTTGCACAAGATGGACGCGACTGTAGAAAAATAAAGGACATTTAGTCATTATTTTCATATTTAAATGACTACAATTAGATGTTCATATTAAGACGAGTTCCTTTTTATTGTAGTATTTGAAAATATATTTAGTGAAGCAATGTTGAGTTAATAAAAGTTTTAGACACGGTTACATTGTTGACGATATTCAGTCACCCCCCCGCACGAGGGTGTCATGTGGCACAAGGCCTTTTTAACGTGGGCAATTACATTGTTGACTAGAGCAAACTGGGATAATTGATAGCGCTGCTGTTGATCGGCGGGTATTAAGATACCCGTGGTTAGCAATAGCGCGCTTCGTGGTGTAATCACCCATTCATTGTGTTTTTACGCTGATTATTTGGTTTGTATGTATTTTGCTATTTATTTAAAAAATCGAAAAGAAAAATAACATCTTCCTTAAAAGAATTCCTTAAAAATTACTTAAAAACATTTCCATGAGGTTATTCCTCACAATATTCCGACTACTTATATCGATATATGTAGTCAGCTTACGTTGCGAAAAATAACGTTATCAAAATATATGTTTTTTACCCCCTTCAAAACTTAGGCAAACATAGCCTTCCACAAATTCTCTCAAGAAACCCGCATTACTTACTATTAAACACATCGAAAGAGAGAAAAGTGATTAAGTGCGAAATTGAATGCAACTGACGAGTTTGGAATTTGGGCTTGATTTTCTTATCCCACTTTATGTATTCGATAATCCTGACGTTAATCGCGTTAATCAATTCCACTCATACAAATCAATAAAACCAATGAGTTTGAGAGAATATGAGAAAATAATACACGGTTAAGGAGAGAGAAAAAAATAATAAAAGAAACAGGAAGTAAGAAGACATACATTAACGATTGACATTGGATTTACATTTTGGAAGATCAAAGTTGTCTGGGAATCAATAAACTGGAAAAGGGATCCACAAGCGAGTAGTGCAAGAGAAGAAACTCTTAGCATAGAAATTACGGTTACATCTAGCCATTTCAAATGTAAAGCGATTACACCTAGACACCAATCTAGTATTGAGCTTAAAGTCCTAAAATCAACGTTCAATAGATTGAAAGTTCATCAGAACAATTAACCATGAAAGTTCATCAGAACAATTAACCATGAAAGTATTTATAGAAAAAGCACAGTTACTATTCGCGGAATTAAAGTAACATCTGTTATATGGAGACAATTGCGGTCGAAAACTGTTGTGACCAAGTAATGTTTAAGAAATAACAAAACAAGAGATTGCAAATAAATAGTGTATTGAACAGTAAATACAACAGAAGTGTGTTACACGATTTGGGATCGTGTGTTGGTTGACCAGCATTCAGTCTATGCTACTATTCCCCCCAGGTTTATTTTCCTACTAACTTTATAGTAAGTGGAAGAGTCCAGAATAGATGGAGGAAACCATAACGCTATTTTATAGTGCCATGTATAATGAAAAGAAAAGGGTATGTTATCATTCTTCTGACCTGAGGATAAAGTGTAGAGTATGTTATCCGTTTTTTTTTCTCCATGTATTTCTCTCCATCACTTCTTCATTTGTGAAAGTTTTACAAGCTCAACTTATTATTGCTCAAGATCAAATGTTGGAAATTGAATGAACTATCATCAAGAAAATCGGTATTTCAAATCATTGCGTTTCTCAAGCCATGAATCTAAAAAAATAGTACAAATGGATATACGCATTTATTTTATCTATGTAGCGAGCGGATTTAATCATACGAAACATTTGCAAACTATTCCAACAACATGGCCGCTTCATTTCTACCAATAACTTATAATTTAATTTGGTTTTCCATTATGCCCTTTGTTTCTGGAGCTAAATGAATTTATTATATTAAAAATAATATTATTAACAGAAGCATTAAAATAATTATTATGCCAAATTGAAATTCTTGGGCTTAAACACAATTAACCCATTTATGTGAGAAACAACATTTCTTCATAAATATTAGATTTTATAAATTTGTATTAAATGCACAGGGAAATTCGTTTCTAACGTGTCCAAATAGAGAATATGGACGAATATACATGCATATATACACTTATATAAATATTTTATTACAATTAAAATAGTTTATGTATATAAAATAGTTTATACATATAAAATGGTCATATATATATATATATATATATATATATATATATATATATATATATATATATATATATATATATATAAACGGCCAGAAGATCGAGTTCAATAGCGAAAAACACTATCGTCGCTAAGTGTCGGCCTCAATGTTTACATGTATATTTACATAAGCTGACACACACACAGATATATATATCTGTGTGTGTATATATATATATATATATATATATATGTGTGTGTGTGTGTGTGTGGATGTGTGTGTGTGTATGTGTGTGTGTGTGTGTATTGTGTCAATTTGAATGACTGTTTTTGAAGCCGAAATTGCTGGTTTTTAAGTGGTTTGCTGATGAGGAAACATTTAAAGTAAGCAGGCTTTGTGGTAGAGTACCCGATATCGAAGATAGAGCGTTAATAGAAGTAATATCATAAATTTGTTTAGTTCGAAGTTTCGTGGCTATATAGACATAACCACTCGTCCGAACGGAGTTAAACTGTTGATATGTTTCGATCTTTATTACTTATACTGTGCCATGATTGTGTTTCTTTATTTTTTGCTTGATGGGTGTTGATTGTTGATATCTCTTCCTCTCTGTTCCGTTTTGTTAAAATATTTTTCCCTTTATTTTATCTTGATTCTTTCTTCACCTTCTCCGTTGATCACAGGTTTATTATTGCTCATAAATACATCTCTTCCTCTCTGAGATATGGATTAAATAGCAGGACGGACTGGCCCCTATAGTCTTGATTGGAAACCAGTCTACCTAAGAAAGAATCGCCACGCTGCTGAGGAGTCACTTATTTTGAATTAAATATTCATTGATTCGTTTTCTACGGCTTATCGAAATTATTTAAAGCGAGAATATATTTTTATATTGAACTAATTTTTTCTTTGGAGATAATAATGATTTAGTGATACAGTTCTTATTAATTAACTGTGGTGTGAGTAAGCATGCGCAAAAATAAATAACTGAATTGTCCAGCAAACATAATTGATAAAGTTTGCAAAAAGCAATAACATGAGAAAGAAAAGAACAGATAAAAAAGAATATATTGCCAGCAAACAATATATGCAAGACAAATCAACAGGCAAAATTTCACAAACTAAGAATTGGCGTTGACACACAAAAGCAAGTTCGGTCAAAAAAACTTAATGTTCTGATATGAGAATAAGGCAGACCGAGATTGAGTGAGAGGAAACTGCAAACTGGCTTCAATTTATTGATTATGAAAAAAAATCCTAGCATGCATTTTTATCCTTCTGCCTATAAAAGTGTTTTGCAGCCATTAAGATTATGATTGAAATCAACACAAACCCATAGGGTTTTTGAGCGTAAGTGAATATAATGAATCCAACAGGAATTGGAACTCGGCTCTCCGATTAACAATTCCGAGCCATTATCCATTACACCACCCACACATCCAAACTTACATCATCTGGTATTCTTAAGTGGTCAACCATCTAGTTACTGACTAGGTTAGGCATTGCCTAACTTCGATGATCATACGAGAAGCGCCTTCTCAATGTGATGTGGCCATAAGCATGGAATTAAATAATAGAGGATGATTAGTATTGGTGAGGGGTGGAATGGAAATATAGTTGACTAAGCAGCAACTGTGACTTTTACTTACTAAGCTCACGTTTGGACTAGACCAGAAATTTCGGACAACTAGCAAGGATCGAATTTCTATTAATCATCAGCAAGATGACATGATTAACGATTAACCTCCGCCATGAACGCTAAAGAAGAATTTTTTGTTATTATTTTTTACAATAATTTCACTCCAACCAAGGCGGAAAAGCTACTAGTAAGAAGTGGGTTAGAGAGAGTGAAAGTGAGAGAAAATACTGGGTATAGTTGGGATTGTGTAAAGGATAAAAGATGAAATAGATTCAACAAGATAGAAGATGGCGATTGACGTTGAATTTGAATTTTTGAAAATTTGTATTTATCAAGGAAGCAGGTAGACAGAAGGGAGTTCCACGGTGAGGAGGTGGCCGTTGTATTTAACTATTTCAACAGTAAACAGGTGTGACCTAGATGCAAATCTACTGACGCGCTTAAATACACGTAGTCGGGAAATCAAGAAGAAGCTACTCAGGGCAGTTGCCATGAAAATATTTGTAGAATGGACAGAAGGAACCTACGTTACGTCGTTGAGAAAGTGAATAACGTCGAGATGCCAAGTCAGGGTTGATTACATTGTTGATCATTCTTTGGATTTTGTAAAGATCCTCATGATAAATAGCAGATCAGATATGGCAATATTATTCAATGCACGGACGAATGGTATGCAACATGGACTCTAACGAGAAAAACTTACTGGCTCAGCACAGTGCCCAAACTTTTCTTGCAGTAGATGCAGCTATTGATTCAATGTAGTTGTTTCCTTTCAAGTCAGTTGAAACATGAAGCCAAGAAGGTGCATTGTATTGCTCTGCAGGAATCGAATATCCTCTATACTGATGGCGAGCAGTCAAGTTTCTCTATGATGGTGAAATGACAGCACTTTCGTTTTGGAAGCATTAAAATTTACATGCCATTTCCTGCCCACTAAACTTCTTTCATGAGCAGCGGCCAAGTTAACTTTGTCAGCTCTGGCAGAATTGCTATTGAGACAAGAGTAAATGGTAGTGTCATCAGCATAAATGCCTACTTGGGATCTAATGACATCAGATGAAGAAGATCGGAAACAGCGCAGTACCCAGGATAGAGCTTTGGGGTACAATCGTCTTCGTGTGAATGGATCTGCAAGCGAACATCTTCAAAATGACCTTCATTTGACAATTTGATAGGAACGATTGGATTAAATCAAACGATCATCCTGTACTACCATAGCGCTGGAGTTTACGTAGCAGAACAGCGTGTCGAATCCTGTCAGACGCCTTCGAGATATCTAGAGCCACAACTCGAGCTTCGGCGTTATTATCAAGAGCTTGTTATACACATTCAGTGGTGGCCGTTAGCACATCAGTACTTCACCTGGCAAAGCAGAAACCATTTATTTTGTCAGAGAGTAGGTCGTGAAATGTAAGATTCTTAACCACTTAAGTATTGATTAACGTCTCCAGCACTTTGCCTAAAATCGTTAGGAGAATAACAGGGAGATAGTTGTAGGGACCAGAAGGTTCTCCAGAGTTCTTAAAAACAGGAATTACAGAGGAGGACTTCCAAAAAACTGGAAAGCAGGAAACAGCGAGACAATAGTTGTAGACTATTTTGAGAACTGGAGCCAGATCAAGAGAACATTTCTTTAGAAAAACGTCTCTGTTCTCGTTACCTCAGTGGGAGCGTTTTGCCCATATCACTCAGTACAGCCTTTGCTCTAGGGAGGGAAATCAGGTTGGTACTCCAAATGAGTCGAGTGTTGAATTGGAAGAGATTCTCCGAGAAAAGCCTTCAAACGTATCTGCTGTAGATGTCAGGACTTTGAAATGATTGAATAGATAAAGAATTGATGATTTGCAGTTGTTCAAAACTCTCTTGCAAAGCAGCCAATAATCCCTAGAACCGAACTTGCTAGATGCTATACATTGTTTCATTCTATCAGCAAACAGTAACTTCGCTTCATTGAGGACACGCTTACACTCATTAGAAGCAGAGACAAAGAAACGTCTGTTGCAATCAGACGTGTCACTCTGGTACTGCTGGAAGAAATAATTCCTGTGGGCTACAGCGGTTGAACATGCAGATGAGAACCAAAAATACGAACTCGATTTAAATTTATTTCCTAGCTGGAATGAAAGCATTTATACCGGCCTTAACATAGGAAGAAATATCAGACAGGCATTTTTTAACAGGATAATTAAAAACTTTATTCCAAGTGATGTTACTAAGGAAATCCTGAAACGAATCTCAATAGGCTCATTAATAACAGAAAGATGTTCTGTTAGCAGAAGGTTCTTTGTTGGTGGAGGAGCAGAAAAAGATGTTTACTGCATCATCAGACTTACCAAGAGGGCAGGATTTCATAGTAGGATACGAATCAGGGATAGAGGTAAAAAAATATCTAGAAGAGAAGCGTGTCCATCACGATTACTAAGGTAACGCGTGGAGAACTCCACGACTTTCATTAGAGATTGAGATTTTCAAGGTTTGGGGATAATGGACCGGGCGATACGAAAACTGTTTTCTCCTATTAAACAAAAGTTACTAATTTTTAACTTAGTTAATGTTGTGATGTCCATTAGAATTTCAACAAAGAATTAAAACTGGCCGACACCTACCTCTGAAGAAAACTTTAAAAAGGTCTCGGGTTTGACTTCGACTTAAATTAATTCAAAGAAACTACATTCAGATAACTTATTTGGAGAGTCGATCTGCAGCTCACAAAACTTTCTGACTATGCGATTTTTAACAGATATTCTAGTGTATTAAGGGAGAAAGAAGTTACTGGGTAGTAAATGGGCAGCGGTCTGTCCTTAGAAGCATGGGTCAATAGCCAGTAGGTCAAATCGATATCAGCACGATCTATAAGGGAAAGAAAAAACAAAACAACAACAAAAAAAAAGTTGGCTGTTAATAATTAGATTTAATGTAAATCAAAATGATGAAGGATTCAATCGTGAAATTTAAAATGAAATTCAAACAATCAAATACCACGGAGCGCCTCAATTAGGAAAATTAAAATCGAATTCAAAAGGAAGATTAGTTGGTGCAGGTACTTCTGGGAAGTTCATTTTTTTTCACGTGTTAAGCATTGCAAAAGAAACTAATAATCTGGTTTATATCCATTCGAAGTAATTCCGTATCAGTTGATTTTCTTAACTTGATTTAGTTTTTAACACGTGCTGTTCTAATTAGTAGCATTTTGCAAGTTTTGGGAGGAAAGATTTTTCTTTGTTTTGACAAACGTTTAAACAATAGGACTTAAATCTACAGTAGTCAACGCTACTGATTTCTGTCACTTTTATTTGTATCTTTGCAGATAATGCAGGCCGCTGCAAAAATATAATATACTGTCGGTGACAAGTAAGTTATTTTCCTTTATTCTCTAATATTTTTCAAGGAAACTCCATCGATTAAAAACTGCATTCAAAAGTGTTATTAGTTAAAATATTTCAATCATCTTATCTCTTCGTAATTCCTGTTCTTTAACTGATCTCTCCCCATAATAACTATTTTCTTTTTTTTTATAATATTGGAAAACTCAGCAACCCTTTACATTTTAGTAGCATTTTTGCCTTGCTTGGGATGGAATTCAAGATTTGTTTATTTTGAACTGTTAGTTCATGTGGAACTGAAATTGTCCCTGATTGTCTTACCATGTTAAATACCTCTCCTAGAACATGACTTACAGGAAGAGTAAAATAACTGAATTTATCGTCAATCGGTTTATAATCCACAAATTATTCAAGACTGAAATCATTAATATTAACATGCAAAAAATATTTCTTTAATTTTTGAGAGCATTAATGTTTTCATATAAAATCAACATCCTTATCTTCGATTTTTTGTTTGATCCTTTGATTGCAGGTAAAACTATCAAATCTAGATCAGTGGTTCCAAATCTTTTTTTTTTTTTTCTCTAAGCCATATTTTCGGAATGAAAACTAGATTGGTGTCTAGGTCCCACCAGTTTACTGTTGAAATAGCTAAATGCAACCAATTTCTCCGCCAAAAGTTTCTTTTCTCGCACTTTCCGCCTGTGGAAAACACTTCCCTTCACTTGCTTCCTTGATAACTACAACCTTCAAAAGTGTAACTGCAACATCAATCGCCATCATCTATCTTTAACAATCCCTTTCATAAATGTCTCATTTTTGCGTACTAGTAAGTCTTACTTGTGGTGAAATGTTGATAAATAATCTATTCTTTATTCAATCAGATAATATTCGAAATTAAATGTTGTGGAAAAATATATATATAAAATCTTTAAATCTTCTTATATGGATATCTATTAAGTCAACTTTAGTTGAGGTTTTACGAGGTCAAAAGTAAGCAGTTACTATTGCTTTAGTTATTTAACTTATAATCTTCGATTGACACATTACCAATTTTTAACCTTCCATAATTTTGTTATTATCAGATGGTGCATTTTACCTAAAATTAACTAACCAATACACCTCAAAATGTCACTTGTCCTGGATATGAAAATAAACACCGTCCGGCAGCAAGAACCGGGAGGTTTTGAGTAGTTTAGAAACAACTCTTAATTGCTGTTGTTCCCAGGTCCACCATGAACCTGGGTGGTAGCAACTACTCGGGTCCCAGCTATGAACAAATAGTGAACAACCAAGCTGGAGTCAAAATACTATAAAAGTATAAAAATAGATTTTTATAATAAAAATACTAGTAATATATTTTCGGAAAAAAATTACCGGCAATACATTTTACAATGAAACTAAACTTTCAACAAATTTTCTTTAGAATAATACGTCAATGAAACCTGATCCTGAAACAAATTTTTTTACAAAGAATAAATATTAAATCCATACAAGCTTATCCTAAAATGCTTGTCGGCATTTAATAACCCATGGAGGTTGATATGTCTTAAAACAAAAGAAACGAAATCAGATCAACATTTCACGGTTTTCGGCGATTTATGATTTTCTGATGGATTATAATTCTTAATTTAAGGAATCGATAATTTTATTGCTATTTCCAGGGCTATGAAATACAAGTATAAATTAAATATTGAATCGCTAAATATTTCACTTAACTTCAGTAAAATATTGCAAGAAGGGTAATACTAATGAACATAAGTCAGTATTTAAAAATCTAATACTTAAGAGTGTAGAAATGAAAAGATTCAAAATTGAATTTATCATTTCACTGGAACAAATATTAGGCACCTGCTAAAGTTATCGCTTTATCTATCATCCATTTTTTTCTTCTTATTATGTATGCTTTTCATGATTAAAAAAATACAGCGTTTCTAATGTCAACAATCAGTAATACAAACAAGGAACACGAACCCAACGTGTTGTCTGTAAAATAAAAAACATACTGTCGACTGGTCTATAACTGTAAGATTATACTTTAATTTTAATTTAACAAAAAAATAACTTACATTTTTTCATTTATTTATATTGTATGTATATATATATATATATATATATATATATATAATTTAAATAAAAATAGACCACTTTAAGGTTCCATGTAATAAATTATTTCACCACAGCCGTTTTAAAGGACTGCGGGTCATCAGACTTTACTTCCAAAGGTTGAAATAAAAAAAAATTGTTTCAACCTTTATTACATGGAAACTTAAAGTGGTCTGTTTTTATTTAAATTATTTGCACTGGATTTACATTGAGCTCTCTGGATTTTATCATCCTTGGGTTTACCAATACGGATTACCTAGTTTTTCATAACCTATATATATATATCATATTTCCGTTGCAATCAAAACGGAATAGTTCCTTATTTATATGTGGTAATGGCATGGTCTCACTACAGAGCGAAAGAAGGAATTATAGCTTGATTGTGACAAGTAACCTCCATTATTTCAGTTGCATTCTATCGCAATTTCCCCGAACGTCATTCAATGGCCAGAGTAAACATTGTCGGTCGGAAAATTTATTCCTATTTTGGAATAGTTGAAACAAAAAAAAAAGAAGCAAATAAAGGATATATTTGTGAAATATATTTTAGGAATTGTCCACACTCTTTTTTTTGTTTGTTCTCTCAGAGGACACTTTCCAAATTAGAGAACTGCATTAAGATAATTTTACCTACAATGTGGTGAGTAATTGATAAACGAAAAATATTCAAATTTTCAAACAAATTGCTAATTGAAATTTCGTAATGAAATCCAAATTAAGAGTAATTTTAAACAAATACATTTTTATAATAGGGTTGAAATTAAAGATCTGATATTACAAAATTATTGTATCACTCCTGAATTTTTATCTTATTTTATTCTTGAAATATAGTATTTGTAATAGGTGTACATTTTATACCAGTACTACTGTATTACTCTACGTATGGTTGTTTCATCAGCGACTAAAACATTTCTGCCTCTAGGCTTTTCTGTCGAAGAGGATGGTTGCATCCTCACCAGGAGTAAACACCAGGCAGATTATATACTCCTTGTAGAATCAACGGCCAGCAAGCACAATAGGCTAGACTGGGCTCCCTGGCTATGTATGTCAGTACGGTGATGACACAATATTGCTGGATGGAGGGCTTTCTTGTCTGAAAGCAGCGGACAGGGCAGAATTTTCTCCCAATTTAATCACGTATCTGTGACCAAGACGAGTTTTCAAATTAGACGACATCGGCTGTAGTATGATGGGCTCAGCCAGATATGCACGCCTCGCTACGGACAAAGGAATAACTTTCCAGCTTTCGAACTACCTAGGCAAAAGCAACTGGTCATGCGCAGTGAACCTTCAATCATGGGACTAAAGATGATAAAAATGTCCGAATATCTATAGGCGTCAAACATAAACAAATTCAAGTCGATGTATCTAAAGTGTTGTTGGTTGTACTGTAAACATTATGCACTCAATTGTCGATTATAATTATAGTAATGGTTAAAGAGCGACATTGGTAATGTTAATAAGTTTTGTTTGATTATATAACATTTGACATTCATTGACCGAGCAGGCAGTGCTAATTTCCGTTATAATTTCTAAAAAATTTTCTTAATAGAAATTTTAAGGAAATTAAGTTTCTCAATCCATGTTTGGTAGCTGTTATAGTTCTTTCCACTATTGACGGGGGTCTTCCTTCCTAACCGTTTTTTTAATGTCATGTCATTATTTTATTTCTAATTTTCTCGTTACATGTGATAACAGTTATAATTGTTGGTGCTGTTGAATTTACTCAGTTGATATAGTTTTTGTTAAATGGTACAGTTCTTCCTTTACGATTCTGTAGTGCCATTCGGATATGTTCGAAGAATGGTGATTCTCCCTCAAACTACAGGCTTCATCCACTCGAAGATATTTTATCGTCATAGTCTGAGAAAACAGTTGTATACAGTGTGAGGTTTAGATAATTCTGAGTGGGTTTTGTGTCATGTATGGCATCCATATGAAGGTGACCACCTGATTAAGCTATTAAAGAACAGGATGCGAGTTTTTAAGTCAATGTTTTGATTTTGTAGCTACTTGTGTTGGGCGAAGCTAGCTCTCGCCCAGCCTTTTGATGTGTAATTTCATTAGCCTATGCAAAATAAGCATGACAAATTAATGACAAAATTGAAACAAATATTTTAACGTGTTTCATCATCTAGAAATACTTCATCAGGCTAATGTAAATTTTTTTGATGAACTTCTATAAGTGCAGTAGAGATAGACAAATTGTCGGTTGCAATTATGGACGGATAGGGTACGATGTAATGTTTGAACGCTGGGTTTTGAATGTTTAAATTTAAATTGTCCTTCTTATTCATATCTGGTTATCTAGTGTAACCGATCTCATTTAGTTCCCTTGTGTATTTATTTTCTTTTATTAATAAGTGCTTACGGCTACATCACGTTGAAACACCGGTTTCCGAAGTTAAGCAACGTCGAGCCTGGTCAGTACCTAAATGGGTAATACCAGGTGCAGTAAATTTGGATGTGCTGTAATGGATAATGGCTTGGAATATTTAGCCGGAGAGCTGAGTTCCAATTTCCGATTGGTTCATTCTATTTACTTACGCGCCAATAACCAAGGGGAAGTAACGAACCCATCTCTTCTCTCCCAGCTATGGGTTAATTAGTAAGTTTTGTATCACTAAATAATTATTATTTCTAACGTAAAATATATTATATCTAAAAATATTTTCTGTTAAAAACCATATTATTACGTATTCTACATTGTGATTATAGAATATCTGCCAAGAAAAGTAAAATGTTATTAGAAAATGGAACCAAATTTACCGTAGATGATTTATTGATAAAAGCAAGTTCTATACATTTTCAATTTAAGAAACTGTTTTCTCTTTTAAATAAGGCAGACTTTTATATTTGACATTATGATCAAACTCATTACAGTGAGCGAAAAACGCATTAAGTTTCTTTTGTAAAATATCTCTTTTCTGTTCCTATAATATTTTATTTAAAAACTTTGAGTTTTCTCCTATATTCTTCTAGTGGGGATTACTACAGTTGGTACAGTAAAGATTTAGTTTATTAGTATTTTAATTTGCATCAAATCTCATTCTTCCATAATAAATTTGTTTTTACTGTAAATAGCGAGGTACTTAAAGTGTTAGTATTCCACAGCCATTTTATGATGGATTTAGGGTAGGTGCCATCATTGCTTTCTTTCTAATTCCAGATCATAATTTCTGCTTTAGAAAGGTTTATCTTTAGTACTTTTGGCGTCTGAATGATGGGGTCATTTCAATCCCTATACAAAGTTTTTGCTCATCGTCAACACATCTATAAATCACTCACTAGTTATGGAACTCAGTTTTGCTTCTCAATTTATCATTATTTTGAGTTTATTCCAAAAAATGCCGTCCAAATTTGAGATAGCAACAGTTAGCTTTATTCATAATAGGAATTACTCATTTTCTATTAGAGTTCAGATACATTGTATTTATTTTCATATGTATTTTCGATTTTTTTTTTGTTCTGTACTCTTGCCAAAACCCAAAAGAATTCTTCTGGCAATTACACTTCATAATGTGTCTGAAACACACCCGACCCTCATGAACTCACGCTAACATATGCAGAACTTATATCAAAAACAAAACTCACAACTATTTTTGCATACATTGCTTGACGTAAGCAAACGTGTAGACTGACACATAGGTAGATAACATTCACGCGTTCTTATATAAACACACGATGAAATTATTATTAGAAACGAATTGATGCAGTGGAAGACCTCAGGCTAAATAAGCAAGGAAAGGGCATATAGACAACAGATTTGGAAATTGATTTTCTTTGTTCTTTTCAAATCTATCTGGATCTCTGTGTTGGCTTTGTTTCAAATCATCGATTTTTGTCTTGTTTTTAACAACACATTTAACATCGATGTTTTTGTGGAGTTTTCTTACCAGATACATTATCCGCATTACTTTTCGTGACTATTAATGTTTTTTTTTATTGTTTATCTACTGTCAATGTTATCATCATTATTACAATTTTTTATGCTGTTTTTTTATAATCTTAACATTTATAATGATCCTGTAGATTGCCTTTATTATTCTACTGATTAGCATCTTCGCATATTTCCCAGGTATTTTGATATGATTCGTCTTAGATTTTATGTGATCATAAGGACGTACATTCTCTCTAATTACCCTGAAGAAACATTTCCGACATTTGTTTTCAATGCATCGTGCGCAATGCACTTTATGTCAATATTTTTGGAGAGACAATGAAAAACTGAAGATATTTCCTTCTGCCTTGACAGACATCTGAATTTTAATATATATATATATATATATATATATATATATAAGAACCGAATTTCTGCAGCCTGAAGTCTCATATTCATTTTTTCAGGAGATTTACCAGTATTCACTACTATATTGTAGGACAGATATGTCGTAACGGTTCAGTATTCTTTTCTATGTTTCTGACGAAGTCTTTCTGTTTCTTAATACTTTATTCATTATTTGGAAAGCATCTTTGGCTATCGCAATACGTCTTCGGATTTCAGTGTCACACTTTCCTTCCTATATTGGAACATTGCCCTGATATTCAATTTTTGTGCTTGTTGGATATTGTTGTCTACTATTTGTAATTAGCATCTTGGGCTCATCTCTCAAGGAATTACGTGAGCAGGGGAAGCAGGCTGAGGTTGGTGGAAAAGAGTGATAGATTCGTCGCGTATGTGGTGTGCTACTATGTAGGACCAGATGAGGAAGAGAAGCAGTTGGACAAACGTTTTAAGCTTTTCCCGCACCAACATTCTTGATCAAGAATTTTAGTTTTATGCTTGCAGACAGACACGAGATCCTGTCACCTTTATAGCATTTTGCAAAATCACCAGTTTTTTGTTGGCCTACACAGGTTACATTTATTGGCCTTTCAGCTAAACGCATGTATGCTACTCGAAATTTTGGACTTACCCTGACCCCTTCATTTATTTGCCAATAGTATTGGGACAATGTTGTGGAATGTTTGTACTTTTCATTGCTCAGACTAAGCCTCTGATTGCAAAATCTCCTTTCTCACGTAGTTGTGTATGATTTTTGAGTAAATTCTTTTATAATTCATTTAAATAGCAACAAAAGCAAGAACAAAATAAAAGAAATATACGAAAAGCTGATCTATAATACATAAATAAAATATCATGTAAGATAAGAGAGAACAATACCATGTAAGATAAGAGAAGACAATGCATGTTTGTCAGCAAAAAGAACAACCTGAGATAGGAACAACAAATTGACGGCACCAAACTGAAGCAAGTACAAAAATATGCTCAGTATCAAGAAAATGTTATGAGAAAGGACGGAAAATACCGCCCTGAAATCCGAATGTGTATTGGAACAACGAAAGATGTCTTCCAAAACATAATCTTATTAAGAAGGAAACCAAAAAAAAAAAAAAAAATTACTGAACTGTAATGCAACATTGGTTCTGTATCTGTCTAGATTTCTGAGATGCGGTATTATGTACACTATTTATATTATTTGGAGTATTGTCCTTATCTTTATCGCCATATTTATTACAACGTGTCAGCCGTTGTACGCTCCGGACTTCTTCAGGTCGTTGGAATGGCGAATTGAATTCCTTATTTTGCTCAATGGTTGCTGAAGATATTAGGTTTATAATACCCAGAAAGGACACATAGCTCAGTGGATAAAGGCGTTAGTTAGATCCTGTGACTGGACCCAAAGAGTGTGAGTTCCATACATGGTTAAGGCGGCAGAGAACTTGGAGGGGGAATTGACAGGCTATAACTGATAACTGGCGTCCATTAGACATGGTACGTGGAACAAAACAGTCTACCCCAGCGAAATAAAGGTTTCAGTTCTACATTCCAACCACCTGAGGAAGGCCGGAGCGTACAAAGGTTGAAAGGTTGTAATAAATATGCCGACAAAGATAAGGGCAATAGTAGGAATAATGTAAATAGTGAACATTGGTTCTGCTATATGGAACGATACTGATATGTATATCTTCCTTCGAAATTAATCCAAGGTTCGCATTCCTGACTATCAGGCATATAACACAAAGACCTAGAAAAGTGTTACCTCCATCACCCTTCAGTTAGTTATGTTCCATGCGTGATACACTCGTAGGCGTTCATGTATCTTTCGACTGACAAGGCAGATTTTTACCATTTCTTTCTGCGGTAGTTGCCATCCAATGCTATAGAACCCTATTTACCCATAGCTGGCGGGGCGAGAAGAAAATGATTCAAACTTTTCCCAAGGGTATTAGCTGGTAAGTAAATGTAATGGATTCAACGGGGATTCGAACTCGGCTCTCTGATTCCTCAATCTGGGCCGCTATCCTTTACTCCACTATCTAAATACACCAGTAAAAATTACTTTAAAGAAATTATCTTTCATGTATTTCGTTTCCGAACTAACGAATTTTTGATGCTCTCTGAAAATTGAAAGCCAATTTTCTGAATATTCTGCATATTCTCTCTCTGTTTACATTTACAACTGCAGCTTTTGTTTTCATCTCTTTGCTTACAACACACTACTCTCCATATCCTATTGCCTTTTTAATATATCTTAAATATATTTTTGTGTCATTTTAAATGCAGTATTAGCGATGTTCAGAAAATCTTCAATTGCTTTATTGATTGTTCTGTGATCTGTTTATTTTATCCTTACTTCTCTTACATTCATTATGTCCTGAGACATTTAGATTCTCCACAACGTCTCTCCTCATTATATGCCCCAGACATTTCAGGAGTTCCTTTCTGGTAAGTACGTCTTCTTGCTGCTCTTTACTTTAAAACATTCTCGAGGCTCACATTCTCATTTATGTTGTTCTCAGCCTCCGACTTTAGCACTGCATCTCTGTCACTTCCGCTTGCCTCATTTAAGAAGACGGTCGAAAAATTCATTTGCCTTCGAAAATCATAAACTGGTGCTGCACAATCGCAAACAACTAAAATAATGAACATAAAGAAAATAATGCCATAATGAAGATACTAAAATTACACACTAATCTAATTAGTAATTTTAGGAAGGAAAACCCCATCAATATTGGAAAGAGCACTAACAGTTAATGGACTTGAGAAACCTGATTTCTTAAAAATGTGTTTTAAGAAAAAAAAAATTATGAAATACAAACAAAAACAGCAATAACTGCGGGATCAATGAATGCCAAATGTTTCTTTGTAGGGAAACGGCTAACATTACCAATTATCATTAAAATAGAACATTGCATAGCGGTTTATCACGTTTGTTTCATTCTAAAACGAGATGTCAAGTTTATTTTCCTTTTTTATTAATTCAGACGACATTTTATCCATCGCACCCCATTTTCTTTTCTATTCACATTTCTCTTTCTCAACACATTGTTTAATTTCTAGAAGGCGTCATTCGATATTCATTTGCGTTTCCGCTTCCCTTGTCATATTTTCCATCATCTGTTAATGTATTATCAATAGAGTTAAAACTTTTTGACCTGCTTGAATGTAACATCCTCATTAAGTAGCTCACATCTGTTTATTTTGCTGATAAAAATGTATTTTTGTTACAGTTAATAGTTCACCATTATTTTGTTTTTTTCTATGTTTTCATTCAGAGACTGGCATCAACACAGTAGTATCCGCGTATTGTATGTTGTCAATAAATCCTGGTAAATCTTCTATTCCTCTTAGGATAGTGTGTATGTAAGGGTTAAATAATTCAAGGGAGAAACTCTTGCGGACGTAACAAGCGTATAATTTATTTCAGCTTGAAAAACAACAGATCCTGTTTAAAAGAGGTTACATTTGATTTTTTTTACTGATTAACAAATAGTAGAGCAATATTCCAAAGCTTAAGACTACATTATATTGAAGCATCGCTTCGTGTACGATCACTGAAGTTAAGCAATGTCAAGCCTTGTCAGTACCTAGATGGGCGACCGCTTGGGAATATCAGGTGCTATAGGCGTTGATATGCGAATGGTGTAATGGATAATAGCACGAAATTTTTAATCGAAGAAGCGAGTTCCAATTCCCTTTGGCTTCGTTATTTTCACTTGTCTGCAAATGCTCTTGGGAAACGTATGAGTCTTCCTCTTTTCTCCCCAGATATGGGTTAATTAGTAAGACTTGCATCACTAAATTTTATTATCTAAAAAAATTATACAATTTAAAATATTTTCTCGCTATAATAACCTGCAAAGTCGTCGAAAACGAATCAAAGTATTCCAAAGACGTTAACATTCTTTCAATTTTCTTTAATTTCATATCATTATATTAAAGTTCCGTTCAGTCGGTATTTTAAAAAAATAATGATTTTTCTTTCATCTCAAGCAAAGCAATAATGCCACCAAGATGCAACTGTGATTACTTAGACGTGGAAGAGAATGAGAAGAATTTAGTCCAGAGAAAAGACGATAAAAGAAACAAGGTCAAAGAAGACAGAAGATTGTAGGTGCCACTGAAGCAAGTGAGCCGAAGAAAGTAAAGAAACTATTAGGATAGAACTTACGGTTACATTTAGCTAATTCAGTAGCAAAAAAAAATGAGATCTAATTGCCAATCTAGTCGTAGGCTCACATTCATGCGGTCGACGTACCAAAGAGGGGAGCTCATTAGAAGACCGTCTATAAAAAAATATTTGTAGAAAAGACAGAGAAAGGCTATATCCTTGAAGTTGGTATGCCAGTTCACGACTGATAACATTACAGACACATCTATGGATTTTTTATCGAGAACCTTGAGATATATAGCCAAATCTCCAGACCAGATATGGCAGCAATATCCAGTGCATGGACTAATGGTAGATTTGTAAACGTGCAAGGTGGATTCTGACGATTAAACATATGTTCGTCACGACACAGTGTACTAAACGTCTTAGCAGTCCTCGCAATTGATTCAATATAATCACACCACTTCATGTCAGTAGAAAGCGTGTGACCAAGAAAACGTAATGAGTTGCTCTCCTAATCCATGTTGATGAATGTAAAAAACGATTCTGGATGAAGATAATACGTTAGCAGAATTAGAAAATCAGATTACATCAAAATACTTTAGATTAAAACAGCAAAAAAAATCTATAGAAAACTAAAGCCAATAAAAATATTTGCAATATGGAATATGCATCGCCTCAAAGTGTCCAAATAATATCGGGTTAAGTTTTTTTTTTATACAAACACTTTGCAATTGTTATTTACAAAAGCAAATATTTTTTTATTAATAAGCAAAGGTTATTAATATTATACAAATTTGATTTTTCAAAAGAGGAAACAATTCTATGGCAAATCAGTTAAAATTTCTTAACAATGTACATTATACCTCACTGTTAAATGAACAGAACATTACATGTCAGTGTGGAATAATGCATCTTTTATAAAAATGTCTACCGTTAAAGACAGTAGAAATTTTATGAAAAACGAATTAATTATTTCCTGTGATGTAAGTAAATTCAGATATATATATATTTTTTTTTTGCATCAACATTTGTATTTTAAAGGAAAAACAGTGTCGGTATTACATAAAATCAAGTTTTCATAAAACACCATATTGAAATCTCGATCGGATTTTACCCGCTATTTAATAAGGGAAGTTCGAACTCATTGGAACTTATTGTAGTGTTTATCTATTGAATAATCTGGTTCGACGAGCAATTAAATTTACGACCAAATAACCATGTTAAAATCGGCCAAAAAATCGTCAAAAAATATCAGTGGCGTATATAATGGTTAAAAAAAACGAAAAAAAAAAAGAAAGTATATATATTTTTTTAATTTGATATAATGTCGCTTATTCCCCTTCTCTTCCTCCATCACCAACTTCTTCCTTTCCTAATAATGTCTATTTTTCTTCCTTTTGAGCATTTTCCACTGCGTGTTAAACGCCCTTCCCCACCTCCATATAAGCATCTACCTCGCCCGCTTATTTTTGTCTATTATAGAAACCATCTTTTTTTTTTAATCGTCTTCTCATGTGTTTACTATTCACGTTATTTCACGATTTTCAGACTGCCTCGAGAACAAATGTTTTATGGTTATCATAACAATTACGATATTAGTGAAGGTTGGGTGGTCAATGAACAAAGATAACGGGGCGAATTTATTTTCGGGCTAATTATCTCATGCGAGCACTCTCTATAGCTTCGTGGTCAGATTATTCGCAGATTCTAATCTATTGAATCTGCACTATAGAATTAGAAGGAAGGTAGTTTTCTTTATTCTATTCCTTTTGATTGCACTATTAAACTCCAGATTGTTGTGTCCGATTTTCTCTTAAATGATTTATATATATATATATATATATATATATATATATATATATATATATATATATATATATATATTTCCTTTTCCCAGACATATTTCAGACTTATTGGAACAGCAATAAGATCTGCATTCCGTTAATGAAGGTGATTTTGATTCACAAACGCACACGCGCGCACATATTCTCTCTCTCTTTCTCTACATATATATCTATATATCTATATCTATATATATCTATATATATATATATATATATATATATATATATATATATATATATATATATATATATGATAAGCAAATATAAATGGATATAAATCCGACAGAATGAAGAAAATATCTGGAAAAACAAACAAAAATCATTAGAATGTGATTATGTTGTTTTAATTAAAACAACATAATCACATTCTAAGGATTTTTGTTTGTTTTTCCAGATATTTTATTCATGTGATTATGTTGTTTTAATTAAAACAACATAATCACATTCTAAGGATTTTTGTTTGTTTTTCCAGATATTTTCTTGATATATATATATATATATATATATATATATCCCTGGTATACGTACTTGAGTGTACACCCTAGTCTTTTCACCGTACATGTTTATCGATCCTATGTCCAGTAATCTGATGAGGTCGACTGTTGCTGTTTCCTTGAACGTTGTCGTATTTTAAAGTAATCCAAACTTACACATCACTGCTATGAATGATTACTAGTTAGGATGATATATTCGTCGTTACATTTCGTTCTCTAAAACGGAAATTACTTATGATTCAAGCTCATGTATTATCTTTCTCCCTTTAATGTTTTAGTTAAGTGATTCATATTAGCAAAACTGTTTACTTGATGACATATTACTCATTCTTTCCGAATAGAGAAATATTCATCAGAGAAACAAAAGGACCAAATTGGCTTAATCTACATTGACCCTATATTTGTAAGACAATTGACTAAATGAAAACGTATTACAGATATATATATATATATATATATATATATATATATATATATATATATATATATATATATATATATATATATCTTGTCATCCACAGACAGATTGTTTCGCTGTATCACAGTTCATCAGTGTGGCTAGACGTCCGGTTGCCTCTAGGTAGGAACAAAACCCGACTGAATTGGTGTCAGTTGGAATTCTACCATTAAGCCGTTGGAGCACGGCGGGGAAGAAGATGAATTTAAGCGTATTTATTTTTAGATAAATACACAGTGACTGAGAGAACTAGATTCGATTTACCGAAGAGTCTTGCATAATTAGCCGTAATAGACACTGTTTACAAACCCACAAAAGTATATACATATATCTGTGTGTGTAAATATATATATGTGTGTGTGCATATATATATATATATATATATATATATATATATATATATATATATATATATATATATGTATGTATATATGTGTGTGTGTGTGTGTGTGCGTGTGTGTGTTTGTTGTGTTTGTGTTTATATTTAAACAGAATATCTTCATTGAAACATGTTTAATTGATTAATATAGATATATAGTGCCTATATATTTTCATACTCAGCCTTTCCAGTTGTCTAATCAGTTTCTTGGTGTTAAAATTCAATTCCTCAAGGAGGGCACGGTATTTTTTCTAACGCAAGTACTTCTGACCTTTTCCAAGACATACTTCAAACTTATTGGAACAGCAATAAAATTTGTATTCCGTTGTGAACGTGATTTTTTATAGTTAAACACACATGCGCGCACATATTCTCTTTCTCCCTCTCTCTCTCTCTCTCTCTCTCTCTATATATATATATATATATATATATATATATATATATATACTCATAGATAATTGGTTAAAAATTTTATACGTATTATATCTATTTATTTTAATTCTTTCATGTCCTCGAATTACTTTCTTGGTAGCTGTAGAAAATTGATCAAGAAAAATTATAGAATTTTCTCTCAAATAATTTTTATTTTCACGAGTAATTTCAATACCGTCCGCGATCATATTCAAGTTTTGAATGCTTATGAATATGTATGCATGAACACCGCAAAATTCAAACTATTTAACCCTCTTCTACATGATTAAACATGACTAGTCAAGCTATTAAAAATATTAGCAACATAATATTAACCGCAAAATGGAAAATAGTTATTCGTTATGTAACGGAGGTAAATTATATGATTTGTTTTTAGTCTATTTTACTTTGTGTTTAAAAGATGTTTTAAATATTGGTTTTAAACAATTATAATTTAATATCTTTAAAAGACTGTTGCCACCATAATCATTTAAGGACTTTGTTGCTATACTCGTAGTTGACAATATTCATTTCTGGTCGCAATTCTTTTATATAAGGAAATGCTAGAATTTTTAGTTTTCGCTTATTATTATCTTGTCTAAATCGTGAATGTTGACATGAGTGTTCCTTTAAATGTTCTGAGATTGAACTGTTATTGTTTAAGTGAAACATTAGCTTCGCGTCATGGTCGTTGTTGTAAAACCATAATACATATTATTAACACTTTTATCAAAGATGCAATCTCTCAAAGGACATTGATATTGATCTTTTTAAAATGTCAGTTGACGGAGAAAAGTTGATATGAATGAGAAAGTTGGTTGTATTAAATTTTGTAAAGTACATAATTAATTTTATTTTTTACTCAGTGGAGAATATATTATATTTTGTGAGACTTTTTAGAAATTTTTCATCCTGTTTATGGTTAGAATGCATTTGATTATGGTATAGTGGTTTGATTTATTTAGAGTTAATTGTATTTTATTTTTATTTATGTTAATATTGTGAATAGTTCGACTAGTCATGTATAGTCATGTAGAAGTTACTAAATGTAGGCCCCATGACGGATCCCATGGAGGGAAAATATTTTGAATTTTGCAGTGTTCACGTATGCCCACCCATTGACATTCAACCACTAGAGATGATATCGGACGAGATTGAAATTACTCGTGAAAATAAAAATTATTTGAAAAAAAAATATTTTCTTGATCAAAGATCTACTGCTACCATGAAATTTATCCTGGGACACGAGAGGATTAAAATTAGAATAAATAGACATAATACGTATAAACTATTTAACCAAATTTGCTTAAATGGAAGTATGTTATATATATATATATATATATATATATATATATATATATATATATATATATTGAACAATAAAAAATATTTAAAAATTAAAAAATTAAAATCTTCAAACACACTTGGTTGTAGATTAATATTCTTGCGTTTTTTTATTATTATTTCATTTAGATTCCTCGACTAGTTTCGGCCAAAATAGCCATCATCGGGAGCAGAAATATTTCTGCTTGCTGGTAGCAGTAAACTACAGAAATGAATGTCTTGATGGAGAAAATCAACTTTTGTCTGTAGTTTTCATTTTCATTTTTTTATTTTTTTTATCTTTTTAACATGAATCTTTTAACATCCCTTGTGTTGTTCAAACAGTCTCTTTTAAGTTGTTATTTGAGATAAGAGCTGGATGGATCTATGCTTCTCAGAATTCCCGTGGTCATTTTGACAGTTTTATTCGTCTTGGAGAGGGGATGTGTCTCTGTTTAGTGTTTGCGATAATTATTAATTCTGTAGTGAAAAGGCCATTCAGATTTTCCTACATATTGTTTCTGGCATAGTGTGCATTCTAGGAGGTAAATTATGTTATGACTTCTACAGTTAGAATCGTGGTAGATTTTGAAAGTAGATTTAGTGATTGACCTAGTGAATGAATTCGTGTGTTTAATATGGTTGCAACATAAACTCCTCCTTTTGTTGTTACATGGTTGGGAAAATCCTGTTGTTTTTGTTGTTAGTTTATTACGGATTACCTTGTCCCCTGAAATGTGGTTACTACCTATGATTTCTTTTAGGTTCTTAGGTCTACGCTATGCAAGAAGGCCGGGTTCCTTAAACAATTTTTTTAGGTCTGGTTTGAGATGTAGTATTTCCCAGCGACGTTTGATTATTTGGGATAGCGGAGGCAGAGTGGGATTGAAAGTGGTTACTAGAGGAATGTGGCTAGATTTATTTTTAATCTTGTACATTAGGGTGTCTTCTCTAGGTGTTGAAATTGCTTTATTTATTTGTTTCCTGATTAGGAGTTTTTTATAGCCACGTTTTGTGAATTGATGCTCCAGATTTTCAATGTGTTTATTTAATTCTTCATTGTTGGAACATATCCTTCTGAGTCTAAGTGCTTGTGAATAGGGAAGGTTCCCTTTGAGGTGTTTAGGGTTTGAAGACTTAAAGTGTAGATAGTTGTGGGTGTCGGTGATTTTAGTGTGTAGTGTCGTTTGTAGTTTCCTGTTTTCATCTATGTAAATGTGGGTGTCTAAAAATGTTACTGATGTTGTGGATTTTTCATAGTCAAACTTAATTGAGTCGTGCACTGTGTTTAGTGTCATAAGGAATTGGGTAAGTTTGTCATCACTACCCGTGTATACGAAGAATATATCATCGATATATCTTGCATAGAATGTGCAGTCGCTACCAATGATTGGATAGATATGGGTCTCCTCAAATTTTCTCATGAATATTGTAGCAAATGATGGAGCTGCAATGGTGCCCATGGCACAACCTCTTATTTGCAGGTAGTGTGCTCCATTGAAGTATTCAATGTAAGGAGATGCTCCATGAGTTTTATGATGACTTCTGTGGGGAAGGGGTCTTGTTTTCTTCTTTTAGTAAGTGCTTCCTGAAGAGCGGTTAGCCCTTCGATGTGTTTAATGTTTGAATAGAGTGACCTAACGTCCATAATCACTAGAATAGCATTCTCTGGAACTGTGTGTAAGTGATTAATTTTGTTCAGTAGATCTGTTGTGTCTCTGATGTAGGATTTTACTTCCTTAGCTAGTGGTTGCATGTAATTGTCTATGCATTTGGAAAATTTTGCCGTGTGGCAGTTGAACGATGAAATAACCTGCCTTCCTGGGTTGTTGCTTTTGTGTATTTTAGGAAGGAGATAGAAACGAGCAGGTGTAATGTTTTGGGTGTAAGTGCTGTGCATGTTTCCTTGTCGATTAGATTGTTGCGAAGCATTATGTTTAGTGAGCTAGTTAATTCTTTTTGGTATTCGGGAAGGGGATCGCTAAGTATGCTTTTATAGGTTTCTTTGTCGGCTAGCTGATTGTTGGCCTCTTTAATGTATTCTTCGATTCCCCAGATCACTGTCGCACCCCCTTTGTCAGACTGTGTTATGATCAGGTCATCTCTATGTGTCAGTGTATCGAGGGCTAAACGTTCCCCTTCATTAATATTGTCTCGTGGCAGCTTACGTGCTATTGTTTTCTTTATGTCATTTGCTACGGCTAGTTCAAATGTCTGTATAGTAATGTCTGCGTTTTGTGGGGTGTAGGTAGTGTCCTTCTCTTTTAATGTATCATGTATGGAAGATGTGTGATCATTTTCCCCGTAGTGGGCTTTTAACCGTATTCTTCTGAAGAAGGATTTCAGGTCCTTTGCCAAGGTGTCTTTATCAAACCTTTGGGGACTAGGGCAAAAGCTTAGTCCTTTATTTAATACCCTGAATGAATTGTGTAAAAATTTATTGTTATTTAAATTTATAACTCGCCCGTATGGGTCAAATTTGAATTTGCAAGCATGGCGAAGTTCTTTTGTAAAAGCTCGAAAGCTAGCATCATATCTCCTATTAGGGATGCTATACCCCCACCCAGGTGTCCTGGTTGGGGGCTTATTCCGTTTTTGTTTTTTTAAGGTTGAGTGTGTTTGCTGTTGATTGTTTACTAGGGGCTAATCTAGGTGGTCTTGGATGTCTAATGGGGTTATGCGTTCTGTAGAAGGGCTGCTGTGTTTTGGTTTGTGTATGTTTGTACGGCACCCTAAGGATGTCCGCGTAAGTTAGTGGTTTGCTTTGTGTGTGTGTTTGTTTTGAGGTTCTAGCTATCGTTGATGGTGGCGGTGTTGTTATTGTTGGTTGTTTATGTAAATTTCTTTTCACTTTTTGTTTCAATCTTTGGAAGTCTGATGATCCGCAGTCCTTTAAAGGACTGTGGTGAAATAATTTATTACATGGAAACTTAAAGTTGTCTGTTTTTATTTAAATTATTTTCTCTGGATTTACATTGAACTCTCTGTATTTTATCCTCCCATACGGATTACCCAATTTTTCATAAATATATATATATATATATATATATATATATATATATATATATATATATATATATATATACTCATTGTAACGTCAAAGATGAACTGAAGAAAAGGATTGCGGCATCATTCACCAACATAAACATAGAGACTGTTCTGAAGAGATTCAAGAGTTTCCGCAGACGTCTGGAGGCCGTGTTTGAAGCCAATGCCGATGTTACTGAATAAATTTACGCTTTAATATTTCAAGATATTTTTGTATAATTTTGATGGATATATCTGTTAAAATGAGATGTCAGGTTTATTTTCATTTTTTGGCAAATTCAGACGACAGTTTATCCATCGCACCATGTTTTTTCATCTATTTTCTGTTCCTGCAGTTTTTCAAATCTCCATAACGTAGTAACCAGTTTCTTCTATTTTTTTCTCTCACTAAGTTCCTTCGTTACGTACACATTTGAATAGTTCGTTGATGTGTGTGCACGTTTCTTTTTCAGCGTCTTTTTGAAGGATGCGTATTTTGTCATTTATTCTAACATGTCTCATTACTCCAGGCAGTGTTGAAATTGTTGAATTAATCTATCATATATTGTGATGAAATTCTTTATGGAAATCTATTGATTCCGTCTGGATATTCACGCTTTCCAGTTAGGTTTCTCTTGGAAGTTGTTACTCAGTTTACGTAAATGTAATTTGATGATTCCTCAGGAATTCTTTTTTAAACTTTTTGCAAGTCTCTCAAATTCTTAATCGTGTCTTCCTTCCCCAACCTTGCTTCTAGATATCTTTGTTTTTGTAGCTTCGGGAACAATTTTCCGATTCTGTTAATATCCTTGTAAACTTTGTTGATTTAACCTTCTTGGCTGTTCGTCTATTGTAATATATTGTGTTTATCTAATTATAATCTTACATCTTTCGTTCTTCTTTTTTCCGACTAGCGCATATTATATTCTACCTCATAAATTAGATATGTAAGAGTGTGATGAGTTCCTATTAGCATAGCTCATCTAGCATTTTCAACATTGCAATTATGAGATTTTGAATTTCGCGCAAAGGCAATAGGTTCTTCGTAGTTGAGTCGGTATTATCACATCGATTCTACCAACGATTTCTTTTACCAAGAACGTTTTAATGAGATGTTTTGAATAATTAGAGCTGTTGGCGATAATAAATAGTCTGTTTAATAATGAAGCCGTAACGTTTACTGAAACAGGGCTATCAACCAAAAATACTGTTTAAGTGATAATATATATATATATATATATATATATATATATATATATATATATATATATATATATATATATATATACAAAGTGCGAGATGGGTAAATTTAGGCATTATATGTTTAATCTTGCGCATATATATAGGGGTACAATAGGTAAATTGTCTACTCTTTATATATTTAATTTCGCGCATGCGCGTTGTTTGTCTTTGATTTCGTTGACTACAAAGTATAGTCGTTCTGTTAGGCCCCGTCTGTGGACAAAAGAGCACCACGACTCAATACACTACTACAGAAATTTAGGAATGCCATGCTATTATATATATATATATATATATATATATATATATATATATATATATGTGTGTGTGTGTGTGTGTGTGTGTGTGTGTGTATATATATATATATATATATATGTGTGTGTGTGTGCTATCCTGATATGACGGCATCATTAACTCATGCTCATTGGTTCACTGTATCTTGTGAGTCAATTGTTCTCTCTAGCATCTATCTTTCATGTCTATAGGCCTAACATTCGTTCATTCTTAAAATATTGCTGCAACATATGGTCCGATGACCCTGCTATTTACCTTGAGCTCCTTGATGAATTCCAAAGAATTATCAGCAATATTATCGGTCCTGATCTAGCGGCTCGGCTGCAGTCCCCTTCCCACTTCCGTAACGTTACCACTCTGTGTCTCTATTCTAAAAATAATTTCGTGCTATATGTTCGGATTAGTTCTTCGCTAGGGTACCTATACTTTTTAATTTAGGCGCTGTACTAGACCGGCGTCAAAGTACTATCAATTTAGAGTAGTACTAGCTTGATATAGCCGTAAATCACATGCTAACATTTTCTCATATAGAACTTCTCGCTCATGGAATTTAATGCTGGCTCCATGATTTCCTGCTAACATTAATCTCCAAAAAGTTAAATGCACTGCCAATGGCTATCTTCTATCTTCATGATTACTCTTTTCTTTTCCAGCTCTTTAGTAATGTTACTATTCCTCGTTCATTCACACCAAGCAACCCATTGTCTCTTAGTAGTCATTTCTGACTTTTAGAACTTGTAATATATATATATATATATATATATATATGTGTGTGTGTGTGTGTGTGTGAAAATTATATAGAAAATAGAAAAGAACTCGTTAGGTAAATAATCCAAAGTTCTTTAGCATTTTTGTCATTATTTTTAAAAAATAGTGCTCGATACAAAAGTAGAGCATAAACATAATGATTTATTTAAAGATATGATTCAAACACGCGTGTTGGAATCATATTTTTAAATAAATAATTATATATATATATATATATATATATATATATATATATATATATATATATATATATCAATTATGGCATCTCTACAAATATTCTTAAATGTCTATAATTGGTAACAGAAGCCATTGGTTTATACCAACGGCTTTCCATACTTCATTCTCCAATTCACTCTCGTGTGACGTCATGAGATGCGGTGCGATTTTCGCTTCTAGCGTCTTATATACGCGTGTTTATCGTTGCTTAGTAATCATCTTTGAAAAAATGACAGACTATCATCACTGTCGTGTCCGTATATTGTTTAATATGTTGTAATTGACATCTTTGATAATGGCTTAAGTAAGCCGAAAGCTTAGATTATATTAAAAAAATATGGATCAATATTGTGAATTTCTTTCTCCGTTCAACGATAATGTTATTAAACTTTTCAGATGTTACGAAAAAAAATTACATAAAATAAATAGACAACACTTGTCTATATTATTTAATGAAACGTATATATATATATATATATATATATATATATATAAAGCACTGTGGAGTAGTGGTTAGCCTCGGATTGAGTAATCCGAGAGTCGAGTTCGAATACCAGTCGAATCCATTATATTCACTTAATTCTTCTCACCCAGCTATGGGTAAATACCAGGTTCTATAGCCTTGGATGACAACTGGTTTAGGATAAGGATGTTTGAGTGTTATCTATCATATTATAGATATAAAATTATGCTATCCATTTTCATGTGATATCATTGAACAATGACTGATTCAGCTACGAAGTTTATTTTCTTGTGGTTTTCAACGTCGTAGCAATTTGCATTTCTTCAGTTGCTGGTGTACAGGTGGAATATTTCTGAGGAAAACTAAATCCATGATCTCGAGTCTTTAGTAACGATATAACCGGGATAATTTAGACTGCCAGTTCAAAGAATTGGAAAAAATTATTTTTCATCTTGCCCGTCTGAGTCAAATGGGTGTATGAAACAATCAGTTACTGGAATAACCGTGATACACTCAAACGTTAAATTACGTTACATTTCATTTTCCCCTTTTATATTTTTATATATATATATATATATATATATATATATATATATATATATATATATATATATAAATAAAACATTTTCTTAGCCAACGCCTTACGTTCTCTGATGAACTTTATCAGTGTTATTAAATGTCGGATAAGTTTTCCTTTTAGATTTATGGAAAGGGTTCATTAATAGACATATTCTTGCTATATCTGAAATTTTGCATACACACACACAGACACACGCAAAACACACACACACAGACACACGCAAACACACACACACATATATATATATATATATATATATATATATATATATATATATATATATATATATATATAGACACACATATACATACATACACACACACATATATATATTAGTTCAAATGTTAATATTGTGGGTACTAGTTTTTATGACGTCATCCTTTTATAGTAAATATTCCGACGAACGTCTTATATATGTGTGTGTGTGTGTGTGTATGTATATATATATATATATATATATATATATATATATATATATATATACACTGCGTGCCAAATTATTATCGAGATAACTTTTCTATAATATTTCAAAAAACTGTCCAGTCAATTCACACAAAATTTTCACACAATGTCGCCAACTCTGACCTGCAACATCATTGATGTTTTCGACCTGATGTAAAAAAACTGGCACCATATTTGTTATCAGTACAGAGATTTGAGCGTGCCAAATTATTAGAAAGGTTTAGTAAAAATCCCAGAATTGAGCACACAAAACGTTTATTAATGTTGCACGTGAATTTTTATGATCAACAAAAGCTAATAAATAAGATAATTAAACAAATAATAACAGATACAAACAAAGGCACAGTTTTCGATTGGGTTTAAATCCGGAGAATTTGCTGGCCTCTTCATTTTTCGAGGTTCATCGAAGCCTGTTTCAAACATTCAGTAGTCTTGTGAGTAGCGTGTGAGGGAGCATTATCTTGCATAAAAACAATGGCCCTTCTGAAGGCAACTCTTTGCCTTTTTATCCACGGTTCAAGATGCTCCTTCATAAACGGTATGTATGCATCAGCAGTCATATTGACGTCATCCATGAGCCCACTAATGTTTTTACAATAATACCACCCCAGATCATCATGCCTCCACCGTCATGTTGGCGTCTCAAACGATGATGGCGATACTGTCCGTTCATTACCCAGCCTTTGCACCATCTATCTGGCCCGTCAAGTGTTGCTTGAGTATCGTCTGAGAACAAAACTTTAGAGAAGTCAATCTTCATATTGTCCTCGGCCCATTTCAATCGATTTTGAATGTGATTTCTCGTCAACAGAGGCTTCGATACAGGTTTGACTGTTGTTGCTATTTCCCTCAGATACCGACACCGAGTACTTTTAGACACGGGAGGATCTCCAGTGCTACTGAAAAGCTTTTGGCTGGTAAATCCAGAGTTCTTTGTGGCCTCTCGTTTAATTCGTGACATGAGACGACGTGAAATAACCCTTGGCTTGCCTTTACCTGCCCTTTTGCGTACTTGTGTAGGGTCGGCGTTGAAATTTTTCGCTGTTTGATGACACCTCCCTATCATCTTAGAAATTACTAGGGCAGATTTACCTTTTGAAAGTTCTGAGGTGATAGTTTTTTTTTTAGTATTACTGCTTTTATGGCCCATCTTTTTACTAAATTCTTACACTTTTCTAATAATTTGGCACGCTCAAATCACCGTGCTGATAACAAATATGGCTCCAGTTTGTTTGCATTGCGCAGATCAGGTCGAAAATTTCAGTGATTGCGCAGGTCAGTGTTGCCAACATTGTGTGAAAATTTTATATGAATTTATTGAACAGTTTTTGAAATATTATAAAAAAGTCATCTCGATAATAATTTGGCACGGAGTGTATATATATATATATATATATATATATATATATATATATATATATATATATATATGTGTGTGTGTGTGTGTGTGTGTGTGTGTGTGTATGTATAAGCATATGAAAACTTATAAATGGCAAGGCTACAAACAAACTGAAAATGTATATCCAGTTTTGATTAAAATCAAGTTCCTGTTTGAACTATGGCGATTTATAGATATGTTTTTGTGGTTTATGTTTCTCCACTGCAGGCATATTCCCATTCCCCATAGTTTCAAATCGGTCATCATATATTCTACAATCCCGTCCTTGTTTGTGCAGGGCCTAGAAACAAAATTACAATAATAAGAAAAGAAATCTATGCCTGAGTCATGAATTATCGACAAGCAAAATGGATGTGTTTATTTTTAGCCCAACTGCCAATTCACACTGTCGGTTATTGGCAAAAAGACGAAAAAAATATTAACATCCAATTTTTCAAGCTCCTCCTTTCTTTCTTATACTGAAAAGAGAATAATGTCCAGAAATATGGCCATTCTTGTGAAAGTCTTAAAATCTTTCTTCATATCAGGATGAAGCGTGTGTGTCTGCAGTGTATTTATAATCGTATATGAAATTCTGTCTAATCTGCACTTCACATGATTATATATACTCTAGAGTTCAACCAGTACAGGCCATCTGTGGTATTTTTTTTTAAATTGGCCCCAAAAGTATTTGTTTTCTCAGTGAAAATTATTTATAAGTGAAAATTATTATACATAGTTAAAAGATAGTGAGACATGATTTTTTATTAGAAATGACAAAAAGAAGAAAAAAGCATTTTATGATTAAATTTTGCTCTCGTCAGAATATCCTCCTTTTGTTGTGATTACTGCGCACAAATTTTTGGCATTTGTTGCAAAAGTTTTTCAAAGAATAAGTTTGATAATTGATTCCATTCTTTTTTCAATGACTCTAAGAGCTTTTTTAAAAGATGTTAGCATCCCTGTCCTAAACATAACTATATATGTTTTATTAATAATTCCATAGACCGACTCATCGTTATGTGTTGATGGTTTATCTGGAATGTTTTTGCATAATGATTGTTTCTGATTTATCAAATGATCACACAAATCAAGGTTCAAGAGCCACTCAAGTTAGAGTAACTAAGTGAAGTTGTATCGATGTAATAATCGAAGATAAGTTCAGATTATAAGGATAAGTAGGACAGATACAGTTTGACTTCAGAAAAGAAAAGGTTGATATTTTAGTGATGAGAGAAGCATCCCATCCGGAGTCTGTTCCACGAAGTAGCGTTTATCAAGAAACATCTTTGAGTTAAAATTCATTCTTAACGAGGATAAGAACCAGATTAATGAGACAACCGTAGTCGGGATCATCAAGTCAATTGGAAAGATCCTTTCCTTAATTGCATAGTATGTGCTTCGGTAGTGCTACATACAGTTTTGAATTAAGAGCTTTCCTTCTCCTAAACCGGTTGTCTTACAGGTAGTCATACGTACTTCCCATTATCACAGGTCTCGACCATATTCGGGATCATCTAAGTAATGCAAACGATACTTTTCGTAGCTGCATACTTTGTGCTTCGCCAGGGCTAAATACAGGAGTTTTTAAGTGTTTTTCCTTCTCCTTGACGGGTTGCCACCCAATTCTATAAATCCCAGTCTGTTGTGCTATCTACTCTTACCAAGGGAGAGAAGAAATGGATTCCTACCTTTCCCAAAGTTATAATCCCGTTAGTGAATATAATGAACTTAACTGGATATCGAACCTGGCTCTCCGATTCCTCAATCCGTTTTGCAATCAGAATATGATTAAATTTCAATAAATTATTAGTTTTCTTTACAACGAAGGACATTGTTTTGAAAGGGACTATTTGCTGTGTAAAATAGTTTTGCACCATTAGAATTAATTTTCACAACAAAGTAAATACTTACACAGATACCCCATGGAATGTTCTGCTCCATCTTTTTAAAAGCATATTTGATTATTCATCCTGCCAAAAGGCGAAGGTTGTCACGTGATAATAATTCATTAATACAACACTTCGTCACTAATTGCCTCATTAACTTTTACTAATTAAACCAAATTTTACGATTAGAGAATTACATGAAATTGTTTATTAAATACACCGCCCCATGAACTTGAAGTAATCTGGTAATCGTGTAAAATTCAAATGCTTATTAACATTTCCGGATTAAGAGGAATAAGATTAATAGGAACCGTAAAATTTATTGTACCTACAAATGTGTCTAAACCACGTTAAACCACAGAGGAACATATAATATATGAAACGTTTGATAAATCTGATCTAAATTATAATTTCGATCAGATTTATCAAACGTTTCACACATTATATGTTCCTGTGTGGTTTAACGTATAAGGCTTACGGCCACATGACTTTGATACACCGGTCCCCGTATGATAACCGAAGTTAAGCAACGTCGAGCCAAGCTAGTATCTACTTGAGTGACGGATTTGGAATACCAGGTGCTGTAAGCTTGGATGATTTAATGGATTAGTAAACGGAAAGCAGGTTTCCAATTCCTGTTCTGTTTGTTAGATTCCATTACGTGCAAAATTTGCTCCGTCGCCTTTTTGCTGAAGCTCGCCAGCTATGTTGTGCGTTGCTTTCTGCTGGCACGTCAGTCTACCCTATGAGTATCACATTTACCAAACACTCTTTCCTCATTATGTTATCTATAAATGTCAACTGCTTCTGTTTGATGTTATGTATAAGTGTCCTGTTTGTTGCCATTGGCTATAGAACCTCGTCCTTGCTCATATATTCGGAATATGGTATTCTCAGCATTCTTTTGTAGAACCACATATCAGTTGATTTAAATCTCTTCTTCATCTTTGAGAAGATGTCCAGCATTCAGTGTCCTGTAGTAAGACGGATACTAACATTTAGGTACACATTTATTCGTTTCTAGCGATATTTTCGGGTTTCTTAATACTTTGCTCAGCTCTTGGGAAAAAAATCTATCACTTTCCCTCATCTTTCCAAAGCTCTCAGTTGTTGCCCTTGATTAATTTCGGTATATTCAATCAGAACTTTTTTTTTATCTATTCTATTCGATAAAAACCATGCACCCATTGTCTTACATTTGATGTTTAGTCCTTTCCTCTCGTTAAAATATACATGTTATGAAAATAGTTTTGTATAATAAGATTGCGTTCCCCAGATCTAAACAGAATTAGAAACTAGAATATCTTTCTTTTAATAAATAGTGTATGTCTCTTCACCTATAAACAAATATTTAGAAATTATATCACGTTAGCAGTTCAAAGCAATATAGGAAAAATGAGAGAATGGGAAAGAAAAATAATAACAATAAATATACTTTTAAATTAGAAAGTTTAAATATTTATATACAAACATATTTTATTCTGTCTGGATCAATAATTTGAACAGTGAACGATTACAAGAGTACACTCAAAGTACATATAAATACACACATACGTCAATGAGTTCATATCTTCAATATATATATATATATATATATATATATATATATATATATATATATATATATATATATATATATATATATATAGAAATGTACATATGAGAAATATCTTCTCTCCTTTCCTTTTACCAGTTGGATCAATCATTTTAACAAAAGCAAAATACCAACATCTTTGAAAATGTGACATTGGTTCAACTTTTTCATCTTTTCTAAAACAGGGCCGCTATGTAGATTGGCTGGTATATTAGTTTGTAAGAAGTGTTTTTTTTATTTTAGATAATGAAGATTTTGTCATACAACTTCGATTAGTACTCCCCCACCGGGAGTCCATTCTTGTTTAAAAGCTCTTGACCTTGCTTTTGGTGTGTACTTATCAACATTTACTTTTTCTACCTACAATTATATACGTGACAAATTAAACTAAGCACAACTTACTACTAAATGATTGAGAAGTTTTGCAGATTTTGACCTCATCCGTTGTTTTTTTTTCTTCCAAATTCGTGAATTCGTTTTCCCCGATAATATCCTCAAAATATCGAAGAAAAAAACACTATATAAAATTCACTACTTTTTATACATACGTGTTAAATTATTCAACTTTATAAGCAGAAAAATGTCAAGTTATGATAAAAATTGCAGCAAAACATTGATTTGTTGAAGATTGAATGATTTATTATGAAATATCTTTAATTTTTATTTAGATACAAAAACAGATTTTTAATTTAATTTAAACGAAGAAGATTTTTTGCACATGAAATAGTTTCTAAAATCCGTGTGAATAAGAAACAAACAAAACAAATTAAAACAAAATTTAACCTTTTGGGCCGAAGGAGAGACATATTTGATAAGATTAACTCAAACACTTAGAGGCGACAGGCTGTTTCATGCTAGATGCAATCGTCAGGCCATTGATTGAGTCTAGCATGAAACAGCCTGTCGCCTCTAAGTGTTGACATCAATGTTCACTTTATATTTACACAGGCTCTATCTCTGATATTGAGCACTTTATTCAATAAATATAGCAGACCTTAAGACTATATTTCTGTATATATACATACATACATATATATATATATATATATATATATATATATATATTATTGTGTGTGTGCCCTTTAACCGTCACGTGATCTGATTATTTCCTATATGATACCTCCCCTTTGCGATGACTTCCCCCCCCTGCAGTCTATATATCTTCAGCTTCAATTCAATATTGAGAAACTCTGTTGTCACTCTTTTGCTCTTACCATAAAACCTTGGGTCAACAATTTCTGATGTCGTGGTTACGTCAAACGTGTCATACAAAATTTACATATGTCCCTCTTTTCGGAAACTTTTTAAATCACCGAATCTGCATTATAACTGATTAAGATGTTGATTATGCTCCCACCTTTGGCCCTGTACCATGTATGTAATTTTCTCGATTCGTTTTTTCATAATGCCACCTTCCCAGAATTCTTTTCCACGTTGATACATTTTAAAAAATACATTATCTCCGAGTTTGAAGTATTTACTTATATTGTTATTTCTTGATGCCCTCGCCTTATGTTCTGGTAATAATTTATTAAAAACAGACTTAATCTTCCTGGTGAACATCAATTCTGCAGGCAACGTTCCGGGCAAGGTGTTCGGATTTGGTGTTATTCTGCAAACACTCAGAAACTGTTGCAGCATTATTTCAACTGAATAACATTAACATATCACCGAATTTATAGGTTATTGTCCGGAGGCGTTAACTTTTTCTGGCGTGCCAGCAACAGTTTGAGTCAACATAATTTATTAGGAAGCCATAACTTCGAAGAAATCACCATTACTTTTAAACCTTATATTGCTGCCACATATTTCTAAGAATTACCAAGGCGCTCTGTTTTCCTAAAAATACCCTGAAAAATACGTGTACGTCTTCCAAGACGAATGTAAGGCAACACCCAAACTCAAGTAAACTTGGACGGTCACTTTATTGTCTTGACTGATAGGACGGGGATTTCTATGACGAGTCATTACATTATAATGTTAGCTATCTAACTATATTTGGTTTTAACGATCTTCAATATCTATTATCCGTGGTCAACAGTTTGTTTGTGAAATAAATTAATAATTTTATGTTGTTTTTTTTTTAACGATAAAACCTATTTCTTTTCTCCATATTTGGGGATTAATAGTGGAGAAATATATAATTATATGATTTCGTTCAACACTGAACTGGAGCAATTTAATTTGAATACGAATTAAGATAGTGCTAAATTAGACACCGAAAGGACGACATGACAATTGATTTCTAGACAATATATAAGTTATTATTTCCATGTGTAAAATAAATAATTATTTATTAATTCTCTGCTGATCTTTTGATCTTCTTCATTCTGAAAACGGAATAACAATGATCACAACACAAAAATTGTCATTAGTACAATAAATGCGAATACTTGTTGATATGTCCGGAAAAGGGATATATTTGTTCGAAGTAGCAAAGTGGTTGTTGACTACTGTAACCGCGTAGGACAATCTAGCAGGTAACCGTAATGGACTGGTCCTCGTCGAAGTGGTAGGCAATAGCCGTAGACAATAGACGAAGAGAATAGGCATAGTCCATGTACCTCCACATCAGTCTGTATTTATGGCTGACACCAGCCAATCATATTACTGTGAGGGGGAACCCAGGTGTATGCATATTCATTATATCACTTATCTTCATTCCAATGAGATCATCTTAAAATGGTGCATTATGCAAAATAAAAAAAAAGCTGTTTATCTGTTTTTCTTACTAAGAACACACACACAAACACACATACACTGACGCATGTTAGCTATCTATCCAATTCAGCTTTTTATATGATGTAAAGTCAGTACTTAGCTGTTACAATTATTTCCAAAACTATGAACCTTCATGAAGGCGAGCCACAAGTTTAAACGTATCATGTTTACAAGCAGCGGCGGGTTGCCTTACTGCTCTTGATCTTGAAGGTGTAAGTTTCCTCATATTCTATTATCGTGAAAATATCAGTTACCACCAGGCTGTCACCCGTATCCAGGAAATTATTACCCGTGGCGACCTCATCAAAAGTATTTATCCCCCACCCCGGACAATGAAAGATGTATAGTATATTTACTAAAGAACAACTAGTATGTCATTGCCATACAAAGAAAATCGGACGAGTGACTAATGTAATAATTACGTGGCGCTAGTATGTGAGGGACGCAACCCACACCGCACACACACACTGGCGCATGTTACCTATCTGTCTAATTCAGCATTTTATATGACTTAACCTCAGTACTTAGCTGTTACAAATATGTCCAAGACGAGAAACCTTCCTGAAGGCGAGCCACCAGTTTAATCATCCTGCTCTATTTAATAGCAACGGCGAGAACCTTTCTGCTCTTGATCTTCATGGTGTAGGTTTCCTCACACTGTTCTGTCGTAACAATATCAGTTACCACCCGGCTAACACATGTATCCCAAGCCAGGCACAAATACATATATAAGCAAGTCGAGTTTTCTCAGATGATTGTCTGATGATCGCAATAGCGTAACCACACAGACCACAAACCCATATCCATACAACTGAATTTCATAGCTCTATCGCTGATACTGAGCACTTTCCACTAAGTACTGTGCATGCATATATATATATATATATATATATATATATATATATATATATATATATATATATCTGTGCATGTGTGTGTGTGTGTGTGTGTGTGTGTGTGAAGGTGTACTGGTTCGAAGAATATCAACATGAAAATAGCAGGATCAAATATAATTATCCTCCCTCATATATATATATATATATATATATATATATATATATATATATATATATGCGCAAGTATGCAGAAAAATAGGAAAGAACACATTAGGTAAATAATCCGGAGTTCATTAGTATTTTTGTTTTTATTTTTAAGAAGACAGTGCTCCATACAGAAGTAGACCTTATATTATATATATATATATATATATATATATATATATATATATATATATATATATATATATATATGTTATATTATAATATATATATGTTATATATATATATATATATATATATATATATATATATATATATATATATATATATTTATTCTGCTTATACCTTATTTTTATAGATACAATTATTTAAGTAAATGCTCTGTTTATAATAAACAGTAGTAATTACATTTACTGGTCTGAATGCCCGAGAAATTTTGTAGAAAATATGTGTCCCCCAACAGGAATCGGGCGTGTGCCATACACGGAACCGTGATATAGCCTGGCGTGCTATACCATTTAGCTACAGAGGAAGCGTCTGGTCAGCAAAGTCAAATTACTGTTTTTAAGCTACAAATTTACCACGATCTTTTTTTGAACGCTCATATTCACTTTAAGCGTATCTTACTGTAAACAAATCTCAACATAAATTATGAAATGTACTAAGCGTATGTATGGGGTTCGTTGATGAGATCTTGGCCTGACTAAGAACCCAGTTACCCGAATATTATAATGTTTTATTTTAGGAATTGCATTTGGCCGAGAAACCTTTAGAATCGCTCATATATTGGTTTGCATTTCCATCTATATGATAAGTCTAATTTTCGAGTATGCCCATGTCCATATTAATAAATGCATGGACATGGGTTGTTTTTTTTTCTATATTTTCATGGGTGAAAGCTAGAATAATTTGGTTCTACTCGTCTATTCAGTATCGGGTCAGCTGTTTCCTATATAAGTGCCAAATTGCTCATGTCCATTTCCCCTCTTTTACAAAAACAATGAATTATTGGTATGCCCGACCATTCTTTAAGTCTAGATCTGATAAAACTGCTTTTATTGCCCAAAACTTATACAGACGTCAATTTACATGAACCCATTAATGCCACACATTGCTGAAACTCGTGTTTGTACTTTTCAAACCGCACGGTTAATTGATGCCTGAACACGCTCTCTCTCTCACACACACACACACACACACACACACACACACACACGCGTACGCGCGTGTGTGTGTGTGTGTATGTGAGCGAAAACATAGATGGGTATAGATGAATATGTAGATAAAATAATTTGTGCATACAACAAAGGTCTGTTTATATATAACCAGCTAGGAAAAACGGTATAATTCTTCGCATGCATTTAGTAATGTTAAGTTTTATATATTGCTTAGAAATTCTGATACAAATAAATGCTTCAACAAATTAAATTGTATGATCAATATGAATATATATATAAACACACACACACACACACACACACACATATATATATATATATATTTAATGAAAAACAGACCACTTTAAGGTACCATTACAATAATTTATTTCACAAAAATCTTTTTTAAAGGACTCCGGATCATCAGGTAACAATTCCAACAACATTTTTCGTTGTTGGAAATGTTACCTGATGATCCGGAGTCCTTTAAAAGGGATTTTGGTGAAATAAATTATTGTAATGGTACCTTAAAGTGGTCTGTTTTT
>CAHIKZ030000600.1:935000-992500 GCA_903632075.3 Acanthosepion pharaonis
TCATATAAAAATGAAAATGGAAAGCATAAAAAAACAGTAGAAAAATAATTTGGTATACGCCCCCATACAACCAAATGGTAAAGAACAAATTAGGACAAAAAATTCTCGCATTAATAGTCAAGCATTTTCCTAGTGAAAGTAAACTAAGTAGTATTTTCAATAAAAATACACTAAAATTAGGTTACAGCTGTACTGAAAAGTTAGAAAAAAAATTATTAAGAAACATAATGCTAATATATATATATATATATATATATATATATATATATAAAGAAAGAAAGAACAGCAAGATATATAATCCGGTGTTCTTATTGATATATATATATATATATATATATATATATATATATATATAGATAGATAGATAGATAGATAGATAGATATTGCATTTTCCGTGTCCAACGATGGAACAAAATAATACTTCATATTTTAAATGAAAAATATTTTTTCAGCCCAAGCAGGCTGTTAATGCAACCAGAACGCTGTGGTTACAGGGAGTTAAATGGAATAAGAAGTCTTTCAGCCAGTTATGTGCCATGCGTAATACACGCATAGGCGACCATGTATCTTTTGATACATGCCTGACGAGGCAGATCTTTTTCCGCAGAATGTTGCCATTTCTTTCTGCGGCAGACCAATTGCCATCCTAGTCTATAGAACTGTCTTGCTATTTACCGATAGCTTAGAAGAAGATTCATATCTTACCCCAAAAGTATTAACACTTAAGTGACCGTAATGGATTCGACTCAACCGGAGCGGCTATCCATTACTCCACCGTGCCTCTTTAGTGGCGGGTATCACGGAAACTAGATATCGAAAGTGCTAGAAAAGAAGCTGTTAGAGTTCTACTCTAACAGATTCTTTTCTAGCACGTGGCGGTTGCATCTATCAGGTTTAGCAGTAAAACGGTGAGATCTTGTTGCCACTCTAGTAGTCCGCTTATATTTTTGTAATCGGGGCGCCAGGAGAACTATCTCATCGGATCAGTTACCATAAATCGTATATTCTCATCCTCTCAATTGCGTGGCTAGTTTCATGATAACTTTCATTATCTATATTCGAACATGGCCCGATTTCAGGTGCTTATTTCAATAAAAACGTGGGCTATAAATGCCGTCCTTTAAAAGCAAATGAGCTGGTTTATGCGTAACGTGTCACTGGGTGCCTTGGACCACTGAAAAAAGTGTAAAATCGCGGAAAACTAACCGAAGAAGCCAATGTGAAAGTAAAACAAGGAGACAATTTCTCTCTTGTAATGCTTTCATTTTTCTATTTATCGTTTTTTGTAATCACTTTTAGCTCGAACTTTAATTTAAAATTTGAATTTTCCTTTTTCAATCTTTTTAGTTTGTCATATTTGTTATAATGTTTCCGAATAGTATAAATAATGAAACGACAATTTTCAGTTATGCTTCTTCCATTTTCTAATGCTGTTATTGTTTTGCATATGTCAACATCTTACAAAAAATTTTAAATCGTAAATTATACGAAAGTATTTTCTGTAAAGTTATTAGCAAACATCTAACGAGCCTCAATATATAAAAAAACAAATATCAACACTCGGCCACCCACCCTAAAATCATTATAAAATTATTTGATGTTGGAACGGTTTACGTTCCGTCTGTATCGTCTTGTAAGATACAAAACTATAATTTTTGAAAATGCTACTCACTAAGATGACATGGTGGCAATGATTTGCGTTAGAGTGATATCCGACGGCAGTTAAATTTGTTAGTTTTTCACAATTATTTTAATAATTCTTGTTCATCAATAATATTAAAAGAAAAAACAAAAACAAAACAAAACAAAACAAAAAAAAATCAATTAGATAATGTTAACGATTTCTTGTCAACTATCCGCTAGCTTATCGCTGCTTTGTAAAAATAACAAGGTTCTGATTTGAAGAATTCATCGAGCCTCGTTTTAAACTCAACGTATTTTTGGAACGAAAAGTCTCATTAGTCTCTTAGAAATCGACCAAAAACGTGTTAATAGGCATGCGTTAAAGCATAACTATATACCAGGTACGGTAGAACTTCCCATCTAAGCCCTTGTATAGAATTTATTGAGAAAGCCCTTGACAATGGGACAGGTGTTATTATGCTGAAGAAGCAGTTATCATAAATGCTCGTTTTTGCCTAATTGGTATTCTATACTCATTTGTAAGAAAAGTCATACGCCTGAAAACGTGATTTTAAAAAAAAAAATAAGCATTTCTCCCCAAGCAAGTCTGGAGTGCCACTAGAACGTAGGGTGTTACAGCGAATGAAAGTGAGGTAAAAGATTGTGTATAGAGGAAAGGTTAAAAACAACGGGGATCTAGGCAACAGAGGGTGGCTTTTGAGGTTGCATTTAAATTAAAGATGGTAGTTATCAGGGAAGTAAGTAAGAGGAAGGGATTTCCACTATCGGGAAGTGCTGGAAAGAAACTGCTGGAGTAGAAGTGGCGCTTGCATTTAACTATTTCAATAGTAAGATGGTGAGACCTAGATTCAATTGAATGAAAAAAAAAATACAAAAAATAAAGTATGAATAGCGCGATAAAAAATTTAAAAACTTCTGTAAAAAGATTTTGCATGTTAATAAAAATAACATTAAAAAATGAACGAACGAATTCATCTGACAACCCAATACGTAACTGAGAATCTAGTTAATCTTACTTCCATGTTAAAACTTATATCAAAATTGACGCAAAACTTTTTTTTTATTTTTATTTTTTATTTGATGTCGGAACGTTTTACGTTCCGTCTGTATCGTCTTGTAAGATAAAAAACTACAATTTTTGAAAATGCTACTCACTAAGATGACTTGGTGACAATGATTTGCGTTAGAGTGATATCGGACGGCAGTTAAATTTGTTAGTTTTTCACAATGTTCGTAATAATTCTTGTTCAATAATATTTAAAAAAAAAGAAACAAAAAAAAAAAATCAATTAGATAATGCCCTTTACTGTTAACGACTTCCTGCCAAATATCGGTAAGCTTATCACTACTTTTTAAAAATAACTAGGTTCTGATGTAAAGAATTCATCGAGCCTCGTTTTCAACTCAACGCATTTATGGAACGAAATGTCTCGTTGTCTCTTAGAAATCGACCAAAAAAAAAAAAAATGATAATACTTCCATGTTAAAACTTATATCAAAATTGACGCAAAACTTTTTTTTATTTTTACTTTCCGTCTTTTGCCATCTATTATTATGACGCTGACACAAAATCGAAAACTTTTAACTCCAATGGATTTCTCTAAAATGTCATAGCCGTTATTAATTCATGTCCATTAAGACTTTCAAAATGGAGACGGGCATAGAAGCAGCGTCATTTATAAAGTAATTAGCATCGGATGCCGATGGCTCTTCGGTTGATTATAAGAATAAAGGGGGGAAGAGAAAAGGAGATGGACACATGTAAACGTGAATAGAATTGAAATTATTCATTTGGATATCACTTCCGTGACAGAGGGGAAGATGGCCACATCTTTTTAGGCAGATGCAAAATTTCGTAATACAATCGACTATCAATCTGGTATGTCGTTTCGAAAGAGAACAATTGGGAAATACATTAAAAAAAATCACTTCTTCATGAACTTACAAATGTGGAAATTTGCTGAAGAAATTTTTGAAAAGAAGATTTACTAGCTGACATCATTTCAGTCCAGATACAAATGCTCCTGTCAGTGTCATTTGTAGTGATTTAACAGATATGTTATAGCAAATAATAATAATAATAATAATAATAATATTTTTATGAAGCTAACATGAGTTATTGAATAAGATTAAAAACTATAGAGACTATAGAAAAATAACCTTTCAGCGTTTCACACACACACACACACACACACACACACACACACACACACACATATATATATATATATATATATATCTATTTAATTGAAATCTTATAAGTATAAGAAACTATACTTGCTCGGAAAACCTTCGGCATATTGATTTGCAAATAAACAAGTCAATACCTGACGATCCGCTTAGGTGAAACCTTGGTAGGTTTGTCTGGCTCTCTAGGATTAACTATATATATATATATATATATATATATATATATATATATATATATATATATATATATATATATATATAAATAAAATGACGATCCCATGTGGTGAAACCTAGATAGGTAGTACCTGGCCGATTAGAATGTATTTATTTCACCTTTGCTATACTTAGTCTATTTAGCATTCTTCGTTTTAATTTGTTACTCGATCAGCTTTTTTCTTTGTAGCAGAAATTTAAGGTCATAGACGATTTCTTTCGCCATGTTCGGAGGTTACTGGTTCTTTCTTATTTTTTTCAAAATATTTTCCTCTGATAACAATTTGTTGAAAATTGTGCTATCCATGTTTTTTCACCCACGGACTTTAAATAGATTTACATTATATATATTGTATGTAGATAGATAGATAGATAGATAGATAGATAGATAGATAGATAGATAGATATAGATATAGATATTTCTAATATTAAAAAATTGATAACGTAATTGAAATCTATAAATCTAATAAAAACTATCAAAATAGAGCCAATCATATGTAATGCTATTCTAGTCAAAGTTTTATTAATCAGAAGATAATGGGAGTAAAAATTATAATGTGGATTATGACAATAATAATTATAATAACATTATAATGATCATGTAAATAATACATTATTATAATAATGATGCAAATAGCCTTATAATATTGAGAATAATAGTATAATGACAATGTGAATAAAACATTATAACAAAAAAGCTAATTAATGTGTTAATACAAATCTATTGTTGACGACAGATTTGTAAAATTGAGGACATCTGTTTATGATGCTTGATTATGGTAATTCATTTGTGCTAAAGAAGATAGCATTAATAAAAATTAAGGTTTATTACTGTTGTCGGTGGATTTGTAAAAGTGTTAATATATGTGTTTTATGCCTAAGAATGGTGATTGATTAGTGAGAGAGATGTCAGCACTAATAACGAAAATTAAAGATTTTCGTCATAAGGAGAATAAATGCTTTATAATAAAAAAAACAAAATTTATATTAATATTAACTTATTATTGTTGATGGTCGGTTTGGAAGCATATTGATGTAAGGATTATGGTGGTCTAATTATGGTTATAGAATGGTGATTAAAGTTCTACTACTATAAACATAATAATTAGAGAATTCCTTCGTTTAATAAACGACTATTATTAATAGAAAATATTTAAATCTGCTCATTTACGCTACGTGATGAAAAATAAGTTTGCGAAATAGATCCAAGATATCTTCTGTTGATGCTGATTATTCAAAACCTCACAGATTCCTGTAGGTGGTCCGAATTAAAATACCATATGCGTGCAATCGAAAGGTTAACTGCCAGAGTTTCAGGAAGCAAGTGAACGTTGTTGTTTTGTGCACTAACGCCGTGATAGGAAACGACTCCAAGTTCGCTCCATATAGAAATGAAGATTTCTATTTGTGTGAACAAGTAAAGAGAAGAAAGCATTCTGAAAAGGTTGCTATTTTTTTCCTTTGTTGCTTTACTTTTTCGCTTAATGTTTGCTTTGTTGCCTGACCTATGAATACATGATTGGAGATTTTTAAACTACTTGTCAGAAGAGAGACATATAGTGACTTCTGAAAGGTTATGGAAATTTTGCAGACAAAATAATTTGCGAATATTTGTGAGAAAGTACGAGGCAGTGAAATAGTCTTATGATTCACAGATGATACTGAATATTGATATAGTCTACAATTAATAGTGTGGCACAAGGATAAGTGTCTAATCATAGTATTTCGTAGCTGTGTGCCGAAGTCAGCAGCTGATATTTCTAATATTTTAAATTAGTGTCTGTATAGATATTGACGAAAATCCATATATCTGAGTCTACGTCGACATGTTGTTCGTTCTGGGTATGACGATAAACTACATCTGGCAACAAAGCCTCGGATCGGGAGAGTTTGACTTTTGCCTTCCAGCCTATCTACACGCTTGAAAGCTCTGCATATCGTTGATAATTACTACAGATATTTGTACATTATTGTGGCAATGAATACAAAAACAAAATCCAATTCTATACAGTAATTCATAAATGGGGGGATGTCGAAAAGCGGCTACAAAAGCAATATTATCCTTGCATGTACTCGATAGCAAAATCGCTGTTGACCAATAGCCATTTGAAAGTATATCTTCAGACAAGTCCTTTTCTCACGAAACCAAAAAATGAATCTGTTTCTGCTGACATTAACTCCACCCAAAAACAAACTATAAAGGTGGAGGGAAGAGTCGAGCAGTGGTTCTAAATAACCTTGGTTAGAATCGATAACAGAATTAAAATAAATAAAATGTCGCTTGAAAGTAGGCCTTTAGACAAGTCTTTTTCTCACGACTCAACAATGACGTAACACTACGTATGTGCTTGCTGCCATTTACTTCACTAGGCGGTACGTGATGAAAGCCACATGATTGTTGACAACTGTTCATTGGCTGGCAGCACCGCATACAAATGCAGCAGGGACCATAAAAAGTTACACTTCAGGAAGAAAGGTGTATGTTTGTGAGAGTGAGTGGGCGAAGTCTGCTTCTATCTTTGATTTTTATGTCCGCTGGTAGGGAGACTCCTGGATGCACTGCAATACCAGGCCAACTCGTGGCAAAGGCGGAGCCAACTCCTAACTCGTCTTCCAAAAATCCGTCTAATATCGAAGTGCCACTTTGGGCGTGTATAAGATATTAAGCTGATGAGAACAGATACTACACTTTGACCCTAGCCAAAATGCTGAGAAGCGATATTATTTACCGGTGACACTCCACTGGGTTTAGGATGCGACAATGGTCGAGGTCATTGTTTAACGTGGCGGACCTGACCGTTTCCACTCGGACCATTGGTAAAAATGTACTGAGCTCCAGCTTACGCTGGTTCCGACACAGAACTGGTTTTAGCTGGTCATTTCATTACAGACCAAAAGGCCGAGAAGCGATAGTACTTACCACTCACCTCACAATGGGTTAAAGATGTGGTACAAGGTCAGTTGCCTAACGTGGGGACCCCGATTGTTTGCAGTCGGCGCAATGGTCAAAATTTATTCAACACCCGCTTACGTGGGTTCGTGCACAAGACTGGTTTTAGCTGGTCATTGCATCTCAGGTGAAAAGGCCGTGGAGCGATGTTTTGTCTGGACAAAAAGCTCCATAACATTCACCCGCGACACCGAAGGACGGCAAAAATACAGTTACCTATCCCTATTATTAAAACCCTTATAGCAATTTACCTCACAAATGGGCCTTGGTATTCACTGAGACGACCCAAGAAAAAGCCACCCAGAATCTTTAGCGAATACGTCAACCCAGGTGTATTACACCACAGCAAACCAGGTACCCTCCATAGTCTCTCGATTCCCTCCTTGCTCTGTTCCCCTCGTTCACTTATGATGGCCGTCCTCTCTTCTATATGAGCGAGCGTTTACTTACTTTCATGCTGGAATTCCCGTGCAAGTCTTTCATCATTTGGTGCACTCGCCAATCTCTTTGCGTGTGTGAGGTGAATGCAGAACCCCCACCAACACCAATGGAGCAAGCTTAGTCGTGACGGCAGTTTCAGGTTACCACCCGATTGTCGAGTGCCTCCATTTTTTTTTACCTTCGGTTGACTTTTGCCTTCCACTCTCTCCACATGTTGTAAAGCACTGCAAATAGTGGAAAATTACTACAGATATTAAGGTCCCAGCTATGGGAAAATGGTGGTCAAAACCTGAAAATGTAAAAATACTTTAGAAAAATTACCAGCAATGCATTTTCATAGGGGAAAAAAAAAAAAAAATGAATTTACCAGCAATACATTACCGGAGAAAAATTACTTGTAATACATGTTTGGAAAAAAATTACCAAAGAAAGGAGAATAAAATTTCGGTATTAAATGACCCATAAGTGGTTGATTTTAAACAAACGAACCAATCAATGGATTGTATATGAATAGTATCAGGTTAGTTATTATCAAAATCAGTGATTGACTGATTGATTGATTGATTGAATAATGATGATGATGATGATGATGATGATGAGGATGAGGATTTTAAGGCTGTAATTGTACAGGCTAATAAAAATCATACTAAAAATCTCAATTCTTCTTATCCATCTACGGATTTCTGAAAGGTTTATCAAAATCTGTCAATTAACTGATTTTGACAAGAATTTCAAACTCAAAGTACTCTTCATCGCAAAAAAGACACTAATATTATGGTACGCCGTCGACGAAAAAAAAAAAAGAAAAAGAAAGTTAACTAGAATTTCAAATCTTCTAAAAAAGGATTAAAAATTATACATTCATAATCAAAAAAAATGTTTGGTCTTTCCTTTTAATAATGACAAAGACTTTGACAATTAAACTTAAATTTTGGGTATTTTTCATTATGTATAGTAATAATTTAACGAATCTTTGGAGGTACATATATAACTACTACAACGCAAGATCCTCGCGGAAGAAAATAAATAAATAAATATATAAATAAATAAATAAATATAGATATAAAAAAAAAAATAAATAAATACTACTACTACTACTACTACTACTACTACTACTGTTTATGTTGTTGTTGTTATTGACGGCGCAGGATATATGAAGACAAAACCAGACTGAAACATGCAGGCGGGAATTAAGAAAAAAAATAAAAACGAGTTTATTACTTATCAGCAAATTATTTGGTTGGCTTGAGAACCGAGAAGGGAAAAGGAAGAGGAGATTGCAAAGGGAATGTAGTAAAAATAAAGAAATAAATGTAAGAGAGAAAAAAAAATGAGTGTAAAAGTATGGAAGAATAGAAAGAAAATAATGATATAAATAGAGCTCACAAAAGTGGGAAATAGATGAATTGAAGCAAAAAGAGAAACATTTGTCAGATGGAAGAAAGGAAATGAGTTGAAAAGAACGCTCGAGGCAAACGTCTGTGTTAGGTCTGTGTCAAAGGCCAATGTGGGAGTTTTTGCTATCGACCGATCACACCTGTCCTAAAACGTCCTGTGAGCAAGGTGGTTATAATTCACTTATTCCGTGTCTGTCTCACATCAGACTTATTCTTTTTCTCCAAAAGTCAGCAGGACGACGGACACTTCTTTAATTCAACATCTCTCCATTTCCCCGTCTCATACGTTTTTATTCATTAATGCATCCTGACCCGTTCTTTTATTATTTTATTAGAACTGACGACAAATGTTTAACAATAATAGTATTATAATATTCATGATACTTTTAAAACTTCTAACTTGAAACTTATTGCGGAATATGAGGAATACATTTTAAGAATCTCAGGTTATTCAAAAGTCTACACGAGAATTTGAACTCGCCTCTACTATTCCACTTTCGACATTTCGAATATAAGATGCAAAATAAGTTAAAAATCTATTTAAATTTTTCACGAGGTTAATTATATTACTCGCGTTGATGTAAAACTTCTACATAAATTAAGTTAAAAAAAAAATAACACCAAGGAGACGGCTATCATTTGTAGATAGAAGCAATGTTTCGTTTGCCTCCTTTAAATTTCAAATGGCTTTTGGACTGTCTTGGATTTTGCTGAAGGATATATATATATATATATATATATATATATATATATATATATAGATAGATAGATAGATAGATAGATAGATAGACTCGTTTCGAAAAACCCTCGAACTTTTGATTTGCTAATAGTCAAATCAATCTCGAGGGAAAAAAAGGTTTAAAAAAGAAATAGCTACAAACATGAACTTCTGCCGACAAAAAATCGCACAGATGCAGGTCTAAAGCCGAAAGAAAAAACTCGGATACGAGTAAACAACTAACTAACAAAAGCGCTCAATACAACCGTAGAGCAGACCTAGATACACCTAGTGAGCCAGACAAACCTTAAGCCTTACTTTCCCTGACGATCCGTTTAGGTGAAACCTAGGTAGGTTTTGTCTGGCTATATATATATATATATATATATATATATATATATATATATATATATATATATATATTGATGTTACCTTCAAAATCCTGAATTAAGTGTTTCAAAAGGCAGCTCTGTCAGTGGGTATCATCAATTGTATGCTTATAATTCTCGGTTTTTGGTTTTATATGCACTTAGCATTCACGCAAGTTATTTTTCGTAGTGTGTGTTTGTGTGTTTGCGTCTGTACCTTCAACCTACATGCGTACACATGCGCCCGTCTTTGGGGATGTGCTAACGTGTAGGATGTTGTGATAATGTGCCCATTTCTTCATTGTTTTACACTCATACCTTAGCTTTTAACTCATTTTGGGGACTTTTTCCCTTTTTTCTTTCAACTGTAGCCATTTGCTGCTATTTAATTTCCGTTTATTTTTTCTAAGTTTTATTTTTTAATTCAATGTGATGTCTTGAGACTGGGTTGTTTTTGAATAGGCACTCATATAAACACACACACACACAGTCACACACACACACACACGCATATATATATATATATATATATATATATATATATATATATATATATATATATATCAATGAAGTAAAATTCACAGTTCGTAGCATTTATTTTTTAAAAATATCCTCAATACATTTAACAGGACATTCAACTATGGTCGCAGGTAAATTGAGAATTCAACCCCACTCACCCCCAAAATTGTATAAATTCAATAGAACGGTTACTTTTTACCCGAAATCTGCAGAGGGAGGAGTTTGGTATGTTAATCTACATAAAATAAGCTTTCCAATGATAACAAATTATAACACCAAAATGTATTCCCTGTGCAAGCATTCAATGCCTAGGCTCAATTCGTCAGCTAGGACAGTATGGCTAATTCTAAGAGAGTTAACTTTTCATAATATATTAACTACAGCCGTAATGATGCAATATGTATTTACTATTTCCCATTACGCTTTCATTAGATTCACTTACGTGCAATTACACTTGAGAAAGTCAGGAATCTCTATTCTCCCCCACCACTAATATATTAAATATCAGGGCAGTAACCGATCTCGGAGAAGAATAACTCTGTATTCAAAGCCTCTAGATGTGGGTTAAAAAGTATTGTAGTCTAGGCTCTGGTGCCTTGATTGACAACCAGTCAGAGAAGAGGGCATCTCTGAATTCAACAATCGTATGTAGCCCTGGCCAAGAATAAATTATGAAGCTAAGGAAATGCCTAGGTAGTTTCACACTGAATCTCTTTTCCTTATTACCTATTTTCTACACCACTCGAATAGTATGAAACATTTTCATTTGTTTCTACAAAGGAGATATTATTTTAGATTCATAAAAAGAACGGACAATTCTATATAAAATAGACTTATTCGTATACATACATATATATATATATATATATATGTATGTGTATATATATATATATATACACACACACAGATATATATATATATATATATATATATATATATATATATGCATTTAAACTAACTCCTGCGGAGGGGACTTGATTGGGCCTTCGGCTGGTTCAGAAATTTGAGAGTCCCTAAGTCTTTGCATATTCTCATCATTAGAACTCTTCTAGCTGTCGTTTGAGCTGTGTTTTCATTTGCGCATGACTTTCTTTTCCTCGCTGTACTTTTGGCTCTTGGCAAAAATTTCTTTTCGCGAGGCATAATGCTGCATTATGCGATAAGCAAACTAAAATACAGAAGAACTCAAAATTGATTGATGCATTTAAGTATTTCATTAATATTTAATCTTACTTTTTTTTTTTAAAATTCGAACGATAATTCTTCTGCCAATTTTAAGACAGTTTGATGTACGTAGGTCCTTACTTTCCGGACAAACAATTATTTTTATTTCGCGAGACTTACGCTGGAATTGGCAAATGAATTAGACTATTCCCAAATTTATTTCCAAGTTATAAAAATTGTTATCGTACAAAGAAATTCGTCGCATAATATCACGTACAAAATCGCCGAATGGAATCACAGTAATGAAAACGTAGAAAACCCGAATTTCTGGATGGGGTGGGGGTCAGGATCCGGTCCGCAATGTCTTTAATTTGTTCACAGAGTCGCCCTGATTCAAAAATGCTTCGAAATTTTTGGCTACGTTCTCTAAGAATAACGTTTAAAAAGCGTGACACACTGGCGTTTGCGTTTATTTATATATTTATATGTGTGTGTCTGCGTGTGTGTTTGTGTGTGCATATAATTAATATAATTGAGACGTTTATCACTTAGCTGATTGATATAACCTTCAGCATTCCGACTCTAGAGTTTCGTAGACAGACCCGTCCACTCTTCCGATGTAGTACGGAAAATTTTCGGTATACTTCCTATATATGCGTGTGTGAGTTTGCGTGTGTGTTTCGATAAGAAATGGGAGGAGATAAAAGAGAGATCAAATTTGGTAAATTTTACATTTCGAGGCAAAAGAAGAATACGTAGTTAATAATAAAGGCTTGTGTAAATTAGCCATGCAATTTCAGCAGTTTCTATGCCAACACTATTTTATCCTTTTAGCTGTCTGTATTGGTTAATACAACATTCATTACTGGAATTATTATCATGTTCGTATGTTTTGAATGCCATATTCTACTATCCATAATGTTGTTCGCGCATTTTTCTTCATCTGTCTTGTAGATCTCTCTACGCTTCACTTAAATGTATATTCAAATTTTCTTTTTTTATTTCATTAATAATTCGATACATTTAATAAATAAAAATTATTTTGATCATTTACCAGGGAGTAATATGAATATGGGTGTGCATATAGTACAACTGTTACTGGTCTAGGAAGATTGAATTAGAGAAGAAAAGTTTAAATTTCGGCCTGGTTAAATGTTCTCACATCACATCGACTCCATTTGTTTCGATGTCGTCACCTCCATCATCTTACTTATACGCAGCTATAGAATAAGTAACAGTGTAGACTGGGCTATCTAGACTTGGGTGGTTTTCTAGACGAGTTGTTTTTTAGTCTTGGATAAATGGATGAAAATTTTCGATAAGACAACGTGAAACTACTTCGCCACATTTCCCAAAACGTTAGGTAAGTTCTGAAACAAGGAAAAGTGATATGCAAAGAAGCATGGCCGCCTACAACTTGAAGAGACATCGTAGACAAAAGGAGATACAGTATGATGAACTGAAGAGGAAATAGGTACAGGCTGAAAATAAAATACTCAGAATGTAAGTATTAAAAAGGGAATGTAAAGAAGAGAAGAAGTGGAAGAATATAAAACTGACAATTAATAAAAGAGAAAACAAGAATTAAGACAATGTGAAGACGTGGATAGTAAATATAAATTGCATTGTTTAACAGTATATCAACACCTCATGAGTTGTTTAATGCCGAAGTTTAATTTACTTAATTTTATTTTCAAAAATGTATTGTGGGTAATTTTTCTCGCCCTTTTCCAATAATGTATTGCTGATAATTTTTATACTATGAAAATGTATTGTTGCTATTCCTACTACGAATATGTATTTTTATATTTTCATAATCTTTTGTTCCAAGTTTTCGAGTTCATTATTTGACCATAGCATAGATGGGACCCTACCGAGTTCTACCACCCCGAGTCAGTGTGGACCTGGGAACAACAGCAATTAAGATATTGGGTAATAAGAAATAAAAAAGCAAACAAAGATTGTCTAAACGAATCATAGAATTCTTAGAATATAAAGATTTATAAAGAAAGAGAGAAAGATAAACTATACCATTTGGAACAGAAAAATCGTCTAAATCCTGTAACAGCATAGGATAATTGGCATTCCTAAAAATGTTTAATATCTAAAAAAACACTAAACTAATTGAGTTTATGTTTTCCAAGTTTTCAGATAAAACGTTTAGCCATCCTGGCACCATTTGTCGTAAGAATCACTGAAAAACCCTTTTTGAGTTATTCAGCTAGAAAAAGAACATGATGAAATCATTTTGTGTCAGCTCAACTATATCTTCCTAACTGAGAAAGGATGAGTTGAAAAAGATTATGCAGGCTTTGCGTAATCGTTCGAACCATCTTAAAATTCGTTCAAGCATCACGAAGAGAACGGTGAATAAGTTTTAAAAAAAAAAGAGGGAACAGTAGAGATGAAAAATGGATCAGGAGGTCACAACATCAAGAGGAGTTATGATTTCAACTTAGAGTTAAATTCATTGTTAATATTCAAAGTAGAGCTCAATAGAGTTATAAAAACCTCGGATAATTCTAATAAGATATCTTTAATCCTTTCTAAGATACAACCGTTTAAAACTTAATCTAAAATTGGACAATTTTACTCTTACACGATTTAGGAAATTTTGCTCCAGCCGCTGGTGATGGCGATGATTTATGGTAAAAAAAGAAAGTAGAGAAAAAACACAGAAATTAACCAAAAAAAAAAAAAAAATAAATAAATAAATAAATAAAAAAAATACGTCCGTGTTTTACGAAAATAAAATAAGACGACGATGAGAATAAAGAAAGAACTGAAAGATTTCAGAGAGCAAGAGGATATACATTGGATTGAAAGGAGATAAACTTGTAAAAGGAATAAGTAAAATTAAAGCGAGGTTGAAAAAAGCTGATTAAACTCTGTGGATAAAATGTCGATATGGTTGTTTTCAAAAAGGAGACAGCTTTTGCCAACTCCTTGCAGGGATATTGACTCCAAGAGTTTTTTTCTAAAACACACATTAAAAACAAATATCTGATTCTAACAACTGGAAAAAAATATTCGTCAACATTTTCTATCCTATAGCTACACTCGCCAGTGTAATAGCATTTGTTTACATAAAGATTTACAAGCATATCTACATTATACATAGGTAAATCTTATACATATGCGTCAGCCAGCATACATATAAGTTAAACCAATGAAAAGCAAGGACAAGTGAAAGAAGAAATAGAAATAAATGATTTTGATACTTTAGGATAGATTGCAAATATTTATCCTTGTCGGCAATCAATAGTTGATAAAAAATATTTCTATTAATATATCAGTGATTTGTTTGTTATTCGCTTAATACCTAAAAAATATACTCACCTTGACAGAAACCGAAGGACAATGATCAAAACTAATTGAACATATTAAGACATGGCTTACTAATAATATATAAAACCATAAGGGAATTTAAAGAAAAATCTTATTGCTTATGCTACGAGAACAGATTCATATTTTCTACTCATGCTTTCTTAATATTTTTTTCAAAGAAGCAGTTAACCTCCACGTTTTTTTCGACCTTAACGGAAAATGCAAGAAAATTATAGCCTCGGGATATTAATATTGTCCTCCAATTTTTCAGATATATGTTACAGCTGTCGTATTTTCAATTCCGACCTGTTATCTGTTATACCCCCTGCACATCTAAGCTGTTATTCCGAAGCCGCCACCCATCTAGGCGGGAAGACTTTATGTTGCTTAATTACGGTGTCCGTACGAAAACCGCTGTGTCCACGCGATATGGCCGTGAGTATAAAGTATGCCGAATAACCTGTCTCACACACACAAATATAATAACGCAAATATTCCTAATGAAGCCAGTATTACTTACATTATTTACATTCTAAGCGATGTCTTCGTGGGTGTTGGAAAGATCATAACGTTTCGACTATTGTGCAAGCTGACGTTCTTCATGTGTCTAGCAATCCAGTTAACATTCAAGAAAGTGCGAAGCGAAAATTTTATGTAATTAACAGGTATAGATTATTCTTTTTCTATTGGCTGTCTCGTTTTATTATTTTTTTATAGACATCAATCTACACCAACAGAGTCTACGTCTTTGGTTAAGGGCTCACAATTTAAAAAAAAATATATATTTTACCCCAAGAATGCCTAATACGCAAGGGGTATGTATAGCTGCCCACTCATATTCGAGGAGATACACGTCTATTAGGGCGGCTATCCAATCCCTGTTGCAGACGCTGGATCAGGCACATTTGTGTTTATTCAACACCCACAGAGCCCCTTATGCTGCAACTATGCTGAGCTGACCTTAGTTACTGTTTCTGGGAAAGAGCGTGTTATCTAGCGAGTTCAACAATTTGAACAAAGACACCATGCTCAAACCCTCGGCCGCGATGACATGTGACGCGTGGTAGCACAGCTACCGACGGACTCTGAGGTTTCCGTCTACACGATTTCACTCACAAGGCTTGGGTCAACCCGTGTTATGTTTTCAGGCATTCTCAAAAGGTTTCGCACGCTGGGACCGTCTCCTCCAGTTCGATGATATCAGAAAACCTTCTTCCTGACAAATCAACTATGGTAAGATTCGAACCCTGGTCTCATGGTCAGAATGCGAACGTTCTAACCACTCGGCCACATTAATTTGAGATAAGTACTATTAAGAAGAGAGAACAATTAAAAAAGCAAGAATCAAGAGGACAGTACATAACGACTGACATTGCATTTAAATTTTTGAAAATCAAAGATGACTGATAAGCAAGAATCCTTAAGATTTCGCATAGAAATTTTGTTTATATTTATACATTTCAACTGTAAAATGAGGAGACAATACAGAAAATCTTTTACTGCTCATAAATTCACAAAGTCTAGGGATCATAGATGAAAGTTCATCTGAACATAAACCACGAAAATATTTATAGAAAAGTGTTACGAATTTGCAACATATAGAGATTTGAACGCCAGGTCCAAAAACAAAACAGAAGGTGGGTTCGCTCAGATAGGAATATGCGATGCAGGTATTGACGAACGGCAAACACTAGATGGACGTTTGTAAATAATTTTATATAACAATAACAAAATAATATGTAAAGAGTCTGAGATAACTGACGTAAAATCAATAAAAGTCACTTATATGATTTTGGGTGTTAGTTCAAGCATTCGTCTTTCATGGATTTGTAAACTGAAGTGTTAGTAATGGCAAAGAAAGAATCTCTTGAAAAATGTCCAAATAAAAGACGGTAGTTCTTCTTTCTGCAATATAAGCTAAATGATTCTGGAAAGGTACGTGTACTTCGTTTCCATTCTGGTAATTGTATTCCATGATGAAAGTGGCAAGATTGTTCAATCTATTTCTTACTTTTATGTGCTATGTCTCTTCAGGACGTAGGCGATCATGGCTCTCAGCTTCCTCCTTTTCTTTGTAACTCACAATAAGTTTTGCCCTAACGTTATCTCTTCCAGACTGGTTCCGCATCCACTTGCTTAAGCCTGTTAAATATGTCACGCATTGCTTTTCCTTGCCCCTCTTTCCCACTATCCGCCTTTTGAGTATCAGATTTTCCAAGCCCTCCTATCTCATTACGTTTCCCAAAAAATTCTGCTGCTTCTTCCTTATGTTAAATAGACGTTTCCTCTTTGTTTCCTTTCTCTCGGAAACCTCATTGTTGCTCACGTGTTTGGTCCATGTTCTCCTTAGCATTATTCGGTAGAGCCACACCTCTGTTGCCTCAAGTCTATTCTTTATATATCATGTAGCAGTTCATTACTCTTTTCTTTATTACAAACGAAATCCTCCTGTCTCGTATTACTCTGCCTCACTTCTGGCATGCGTTTTTGGTCATCCCAATACTTCTTCGGATCTCAGCGTCGCACATATCATCCGCTGTCAGAACACTTCCCACATATATAAATTACCGCACCTGATTGATTTTAATGTCTCCGACCTGTAAATTAGATTTAGCGCTCATCTTTTTGCTGATGACCATGCATTCTGTCTGCTTGTAGTTTGTGCTTAGTCCTTTCTTCTAGCTCTCCTTCGCTACATTATGTAGGATGTTTAGTAGTTTGCTTTCCGTGTTTGCTATCAGCACAGCGTCATCTGCGTATCTTATGTTGTTAAGACTATCACTGTCAATGATGTATCCTAGTAAGATTTATAGTTCTCTCATAACTGCTTCACTGTATAGGTTGAATAAGTCCGGTGAGAAGACTCATCCTTGCCTTACGCCCCTTTCTATTTTTGTATATCTGCTGAACTCATTTTTTTATCTTTATGCTAGCGGTTTACTGCCAGTAGAGGTTTTTGATTATTCTAATATTTTTCCTGAATATATCAAGGTTACTGAGCGGCTCTAACAGATATTTGTGGCGTAGTTTGCCGAACTTTACATAGTCTATAAAACACAGATGCACGTCCTTCAGCATTTGTATTGCTCTTTCTGGTATAATTCTGAACATTAATATCGCGTCCCTTGTCCCTGTGTCTTTAACGAACCTGCACTGTTCTTGTCCTACTTCTAATAAATCGGCCTAGTTCTTATGCAAGCACTATTCATCAGAATGAAGATGATGAGTTTTGTTATATGGCTCCTGATGCTGATCCTTCGGTGAAGTTCACATTCGTTTGCGTCTGGTTTCTTAGGCATTGCTATGAAAATAGATCTGCTGGGATCTCCCGGTATATCCGCATTGTTGTAGATTTCATTTATTAGTTCTGTAATGTTTTCTATGTCAAAATAATGTAACGTTCTTAGTATCTCTGTTGCCATTCCGTCTGGCCCTGTCACCTTGTTTCTGTTCAATATGGTCAGTACCTCTTCTACTTCGGTTTTGTGAATTTCAGGTCCGTCAGTAATTCTGTGTATTGCCGGTGGTTCTCTTTCGTCGTGGAAGAGTTCTTCAATATATTCGTTCCAGCGCTGAAGAATTTTTCCTTCTTTTTTTCCTTGGATATTATGCAGTCTCTTCACGAGAATGTCTTCTGTCCTGTTAGTTCCCGTATGTGTTTACAATATTCTTTTATTCTCTGTACATCAAGTATCAAATAAATCCATGGTCTTCGGGAATAATATCTTTCTTTATTCACTATGCATCAAGTAGTTGAATAAATCCAGGATCGAGAATAATATCTCTTTATTCTTTACGCAACAAGTAACAGAAGAAGTTCATAGGCGTATCTCTCATAAGCGAACAATGATAGTTTATTTACATGCGACTTGTCACGGCCAGAAACTATCGGGGAACTGAAATTACAATTCAAAAATCCCATTTGGTGGAGTATGTCGACGACGTTTACTTACTCCCTTAGGGGGTCAATCTCTCTCGTTGTCCACCCAGACAGACACTTTCCTGCCATTTCTCTGTCTAGACAGGACTTGCCCAAGACAAAAATAAAACGAGGAAAGAAGGAAGATAAGAGGAAACGCAACGATAGTGTGTCCTTTAATAAATTGATCATCCGTCTGATTTAACATTTAATATTGAGGGCTATGTCACAAAAGGCGGTGGGAATGTGATTGAAGCCGAGATGCCATGTCAGGACTAATAACATTGCCGATTCTTCTTTGTATTTTATCAAGAATCTCTAAATATATAGCAGGAGAACCAGGCGTAGCAGCAGTATTCATAAGAAAGACGAATAGTAAATTCATTAATATATAAAATAGATTCTGGAAATCAAAATGGTTTAACACGAGACATGGAACTAACCGTAATATTTCCCCTTGATATCAGGGGAAAACCTTAGTCAAAATAGACGCAATGTATCACTGTCCTGTAGGTTAACATGGAAGTTAAAATGAGTTCTCTCAGACGATTTAAAGTGAGCAGTTTCGTTTTGGATGCATTAAAATTAAAGAAGTCATTCCTCGCTACTGTTAAGAACCGAATGTAAATCATTTTTGATATCAGCTGCCAATTTTTCCTTATGCAACTGCACAGGATTACTACTATAAACAGGAATGAATTGTTGCAGAAATACCGTGTTGAGACTTAGTGCCGTCGCTAAAATCGTTGATGAAAATTATAAACAACATGGGACCAAAGCGAGAGTCCTGAAGATTTAAAAACAGTGACTATCCAAGACCCAATTTCACTCCATGATTCGATAAGAAAAACTGAATCAGTTCGAAAATCCGTTCAAAAATACTATAACCTTTCAACTTCTTAAGAAGAACAATATGCCAAAACCTGTTATGTACCTTCGATTTATCCAATGCAAAATTCGCTTCTAAATGTTGATAAACTCTTTCAGCGAAATACATCAGCACATCAGCAGTTGATCTACAGAAGCGAAAGCCATATTGCTTAACTGAAAGAAGACCAGACGAGGTAAGATATTTGACCAATTTAAAGTTGATAGAAGTGACAATTACTATGTCACCGACTATATGAACCAATTCATTAATCCACTCGGCTATTATTTTCTGAAGGAGACAGATGTAACAACAACTGACAAATTATGATAGTAAGATTTCCTGGAAATTCAGACTGAATGCTATAATGGCAAATTTATATAATATAGTTTTTGCATAACTGCATTTTGTAAATTCGTTTTGTTATTTGAGTGTTTAAGCTGACTGTTCTATGGTGATCACATTTTATCACACCTGATTCCTTTGTCTATCAATATTGCTCTACTGAGTTCCCATTACGTCTGTCATATAATTCATTTATCACTTCGCTAACATCGTCCTAAGCATGACGATGAACAACAACAATGTTTCTGATCAAGAGAATGGAGGATTTGATGGACAAGAAACCGCATCTTAATCGATGCTGTTCCCAGGTCAACCTTGACCCGGTGTCGTAGCACTTACTAGAGACCCAGCTAAGAGTTAAACCCCCAGACAACAACAAAACATCATTATATAACAAAATACATTATTATGTAAAAATATCAACTATACATATTCATTGTAAATTTATTAGCAATATATATTTATAATATATATTTAGTTGAAGCTAGAAAAATGGGTTGAAAATATTAACATTTTGGCATTAAATACCATAATTCCCCATGTATAATACGCTTTCATCCATAATTCTCACCTAAAATAGTGATGAATGTGTGGGAAAATTTTTGTACTCACGCATAATACGCCCTCTTGTTTGGCAATCAATCCCTATAAATTAGAGTTATATAAATATAACTCTAATTTCATTACGGCCAGCGTTTCCTACTCTTATTTAAAAATGGTTTTAAATATAGAATAATACTATTCCAATTTATTTTTATGATAATTCTTATTTGATTTTACGGCAATTATTTGAAAACTTTTTGTAGTTTTGATAATGCGCATCCCTAATTTTCTTAAAAATAAAAAAAAATGCATATTATAAAGTGTGTTTCATTAAGACGGATTATATATAAGGGTCTTTCATTAAGACGGATCAAAGTCAGCAGTAAATAAATCAGTGATATCTGTGAAAATTTGTTTATTTCTCTATTGGATCATATTATTTAAGTCAATACAATTATGTGTGAAAAATAATATCGTCCAAATGTTCGCCAAATCTGAGAGAAAAAGAAAAAAAAATCATTAGACGCTTAAATTTCATTCGCATGTAAAATCGGTCCAAGTTATTGGAACACTCATGACATGTGGAATTACAGTAACATATGAGGTTTGATAATCAACCAACTTTGGTAATCTTATCAATTCTTCAATTCTCTAAGGCTGTCAACATTGTTAGGAGAATCTCGTCTGACCCTCCTGTTTGTATCTCTTCACAATGGATACTTAACCTTACGTTTGACATTACGGGACGTCATATGCATGTACGGATGTTTCCTATCTGGGTTTTAGTCGAAAATATCTAATATGTACGTAATTCACGTTTGTTGTATCTTTTCTTTCTGCACCATGACCATTTCTTTAGAGTTTATACTTCCTTTCGGAGAGTACGTCTTCTCTTCTGCTAATACTTGGATTTATTTGAACTTACCGGCTATATGTCTGTTCTGATTGGCTTTTGTATGATTCATCTTTCTTGTTAAGTTATTCGATTTGCGTTACGTCCTATGCCGTTTATTTTGTACCACTTTTCGATTATGTTCTGCTGTTTTCTTTTTCATTATATCGAGGATTTCACCTATCCTATTGATTCCTATTTCCGGCAAGACTAAAACAAACATTGCTTTTGAGCCGGGCCTTCAGAAATATATATATATATCACATCTTTGTCCTGAAAGAAGTATCTCTGATCTGCGCTTCACTCGATGTCCGTAGCTGAACTTAACATGCAAATACGTGGTCTATACACATCGGCGGTTAGGATTTGAACGCACGAGAAAAAAAAAATAAAAGGATGGCAAGCAGATATGAAATTACCAACCAGAGAGGGAAAAACAAGAAGACAGTCTGTTATATCTTGGCGAAAATGTAAAATACTAAAGCCACTGAAGCTGTCAATAATTGGCTTTGTCTGGAGCTGAATAGATCTCTTACAACGACAATGTCACACCTGTCATACATTCCATTTTCATGTCCCACGTCTAAAACTTGTTAACGGACTAAAAGTTCTTTAAAAAAAATGTATTTCATATATCTGACTATTATAAGCTTTATCAAGGCAAAGAATAAACTCGTGATTAAAGACATATTAGATTCTCTCACATAGACTACAATACTGTTAACAGAAATTCACTGATTCTGTCGTCGAAGGTATAAGATACGCCATGGCTTCATGGGGTTTTGCAGAAAGCCCACTCTACGCTGTTATTTAACTCATAGCTGACGAATAAGGAAATAGATTCCTACATTTCTCATTTGTATTTCTGCGAAAGTGAATGCAACGAACACAAGGGGAACTCAATTTCGACTCGGCGATTTCCCGTTGGAGCCGCTAACCATTACACCATCTTAACACATTATAAGTATATGGCAACTATCATTTAAAAAAAATCAAAACAGATGCACTCTGCATAATATAAATGATCAAGATGCAGTGTTGCTGATATGCATCAAATGACCTTGAATGTAACAGCAAATAAACTTTAAATGTGGGCTTTCTGACATTTTATCGCTCCTCGCACGCACCATATTTTAACGATTGTTTTCTTTCATTCAAATTGATTTCATTCAACAACTAATGCTTTTAGAATTAATGTAAAAAGTCTTAGCAAAAACAAAAACAAAAACAAAAAACACAGGGTTTTTGTGAAGAGATATTCAAGTCTGGCATTTTGCAATGATTGTAAGTAACGTGTTTAAATTGATGAATTTGAAAATAAACTGAATTAAAGAACGAATCACTCATGATTTAAAACAGATTCGTTTCTGTTGAATTCGTCTTGAAGCATCGAGACTTTTATGCTAAGCTGTATACAGCAAGAGAGAGAGACGGAATCATAAAGATCTTATGACAATTATATTACACCAGATGTACAAGGTCAAAGAAGAAAGTATGATGTTAAGAACAAAGATGTACTTTTGAGTAAAATCCAACGTATCTTTGAATATATTATCTTATTATATATATATATATATATATATATATATATATATATATATAAAATGCTATCCCAAATTTCTATAAAGGCAGGTAACTTTTTAAGAACGTATTTTGTTGATTTTTTCTTCACTCTGAAACAAATAGTTTTATAATATACAAAAGAATTAAAAAATTTTGACAATTTAATAGAAAACATTTATTTAGTAAGATATTTCCAAATTCCAATTCTGTTCTAATCATATTTCTGTTCAGAAGTCTAATGCGTTTTGACTCTAGTGTCATCAATTGTGTTATGGTTTCTTTAGCCATACTTGAACTGAATTTCTGCAGTCCCAAAGTTCCAATAGAAGACTTACCAAATGTATGACGAGAAGATTTGCCACATCTTTAAATTCAAGACGATTTCTGTTGACTGAATAAGTTATGTTCATCACAGAAAACCCTCTTTCAGCTCCCGCAGAACGTACAGTGATGGCATTAAGTATATTTTAACTATTATATATAAGCTATTAATGATTATATAGGAATGGGTAGGATAAAAATATACATACACGTACATATACTTGCACGTACATATAAATATATCAGGTGTTATAAATACAGTGCCCAATGTTATGAAACAGAGCTATAATATATTAGTGAAATTACATCATATCCAACGTCGGTAGCACGACTCGGAGTTTCATGCAGGTTTTCCTATCTTCAGGTGCAAATATGTTGTGACCGTTATAGAATTAGGGTTTTTCGTGGTGTTGATTAAAAAAAAAGAGTTAAATCTTGCTTATTTAATTATTGTTGCGTGAAATAGTAGAATTAACTATTAATAATGTATATCATTCAAATTCTTAAGTTCGAAAGGCTATGAATTGAAAATATAAATATATATCTAAATTTAATTTTGGATTCAAAATTAAACAATATATCAAGCGAAATAAAATACCTTAGTTATACCAATCTAAAACATAGCGTGGAAATATAACATATGCTACAAGAACAATGTAAAGTGGTAACACAATGGGAAATAGAAAAATCAGGCGAAGCTGACCACATACGGAGGGAAAGGGGAGATTACTGCGTCCCTGTGGGATGAGGTTGTATTAATAGACGGAGAGCATCACTGGATAATACAAAAACTTAAGGAATCAGCACATATGATAGGCAACAAAAATCTCCTCAGCTGACCAAGCATAGAAATGAATATAATATGGAAACCAGTAATAAAAAGTGCTAGAGTAAACACTGAATAACCAAAAAAATGCAATATAATCTCTATTAAAAATACAATAATAATAATTCAAAAAATTGCAATATGATCACTCGTAATAATTTCGTTACTGAGACATTAGATTTATAAGTTCCAAAAATTTATACACAGCTATCCTCAAGTACACATGGCTCAGTGGATAAAGACATTGGTTATATCCAGTGACTAGAACCAATGAATTGTGAGTTCAATACCAGCGGTGAACCAAAAACTCGGACAGTTAAGGGAAAATAAATGAAACATCAGGTAGTGGAACTAGAACAATCTACACAGGTGAACGAAATAAATATTTTGGTACAACGGCCAAAACATTGTGAATATTTTTAATATACATACTTTTCTCTCGTCGGAACCACTACATTATATTTTTTATATATATATATATATATATATATATATATATATATATATATATATATATATATATATGCTCACTCACTTGATATGAATATATGCATGCACAGCGGATCAGGAGAAGAAGACTCCCTCACACAACACAGAATTCGTAAGGAGACGGAAGATTAGTAAGGTGAGGGAGCAGAAAAAATAATTAAGTATTAACTTAGCATAAGTCTAGTTCCCCATTATTAAAACAATACGTGATTGAAACTATGAGGTCCGAGGTGGGAAAAACAGCTGAATAAATAAAGAAAATAAATATCAAAATTCGTAAAGAACAAATACATTACATTCTGAAAAAAGACAGGATTCGACCATAACGGCTGGCATGAATATGTTTTTTCTTTCTTTTATTGGAATGGCTAAATATACATTCCAAAAGCTAGGGAGAGTTTTACAAGACACGAGAATTTCGTTGGTAACAAAGAAAAGTGCTGAAATACTACGTGATATCTGAACTCCTTTAATCGCTGTAATACTGTTATGTCGTTTGTTATGAATAGAATATGATCCCTTTTAAAGATCATTTTATTCTGGTGTTGCAATAATAATAATGTTTTTATATATATATATATATATATATATATATATATATATATATATATATATATATAAACAGATTATCAATATATATATATATATATTGAACAATAAAATATTAAAAAAAATATATATATATATATATATATATTGAACAATAAAAAATATTAAAAAAAAATACAAATCTTCAGACACATTGGATTGTATATTAATATTCTTTCGATTTTATTAATATTTCATTTAGGTATTTAGATTCCTCGATTAGTTTCGGCCAACACCTTCAGAAAAAATTCTCCTTGCTGGTAGTAGTGAACTACAGAAATTATATATATATATCAAAGTGAACATAGAAGTCAACACCTAGAGGCGACAGTCTGTTTCATGCTAGATGCAATCGCCAGGCCTGACAATTGCATCTAGCTTGAAACAGACTATCGCTTCTAGGTGTTGACTTCTATGTTCACTTTTATATTTACACACGCTCTATCTCTGATATTGAGCACTTTATCCCATAAATATAGCACACATTAAGACTATATTTCTTCATATATATATATATATATATATATATATATATATATATATATATATATATATATACTTGCTTTGCTTACATTATTCGGGCTGCTAACACCATCTTCATTGCCATATTCACAACATTTCGGCTGTTGTATGCTCCAGCCTTCTTCAGAAATAAATTGAGACATCCGGAAGAGGCGTGTGTCACGTGGAACAAGAACACTCTAAGCCAGTGGACGAAATAAAGAGTTCGGTTCGAAATTCCAATCACATGAAGGAACCCGCGGCGTACAACGGCCGAAACGTTGGGAATATGTCAATGAAGATGATGATAGCAGCCCAAAACAAAAGCTGGAAGTCTAGGAAAAATCGTATCAACATCATTGAATTTCAACATCGGACACAGTGTAGCTGTGCCTTTTATGGAGTAGGTGGTGGGCACAAATACAAGTTTTAAATCGGAACGAAATGAAGAAAAATTCTTAAAAATGCGTTAATTTTTCCTTCTTCAGTTGTCAAAAACAAACAAAAAAAAATTTTAAAAAATGTCAATGATTTTCCGAACCCAATCAAAATTGACAATGATTTAATACTATTAATACGACCGAAATAAATGTCTAACATAAAACTAAAAAAAAAAAAAACACGCGGGCTTTGTAGTGTTTATGAAACAATAAATGAATAAATAAATAAAAAATAGATGAATAAAAAAAAAAAAGTAAAAGAAAATTAAAATTAGAAACAAACATTATTCGGGCTTTTATCCTCACCTTCATTGCAATATTCACAACTTTTCGGCCGTTGTCCGCTCCGGACTCCCTCAGGTGATTATAATTTCGATTTGGTCCGCACGGGTAGATTGACCCAGTTGCATGATTCATGCCTCTTCCGGATATTTCAGTTATTTCCCTTTAATTCAACTCTTCATGTTTTTCTTCACTATTACTGTGTCCTGGTATTGAACTCACAACTCTTTGTGTCTAGTCATCTAGCCAATGCCTTTATCCACTGGATCATGTGTCCTCAAGACCAGTACCTGGCCACGTAGATTACATTCAGAAAAGATTAGATCTCTGTCTATAAAAAACAAGATGTGTGTATGTGTGTGTGTGTGTGTGTGTAACGAATGCACGGCCGCAATTTTCGACGGATTTGCACCAAAATTTACATGCACATGCACCAAGTTAGTGGGAAGGCCAAGACAAACATTGCATTTCCCAATTCCCATCGATAGTGGAAATTTTGTCATGGTTCTACGGCAGTTTTCATGTAGTTTTCGGCCATTCTACTGGCCAGAGTGAGAGCCTATAGCTGGCTGCCACGAATAGGCAGGTATATTCTATTGGCCAGCGTGAGTGCCAATAGCTGACTGACACGAATGTTAATTAGCATGCTTGTATGCAAAAAAAAAAAAAAATCGATAGCTGCATTCGTCACAAGTGGGAAAATTTTTAATCTGTATGGCACTTTACTCCAATTGGCTCACCCGCTTGCTTAAACTCAACGTTGATTCTGATTCCGCAGAACTGGGTTTGGTGTGAAAAAGTATTTGTTAACATTCTTTTTTCATTCGGTTTTTCCAGTTACGAGTCCGTTTTTAAAAGCTAATCTTTTTCTGTTCATTTTGTTCCCTACTTTTTTCGTAACGGATTTAATGTTTAGTATAGAGCTTAGAAATCATTCGCAGTGTGATATAGGCAAGAAGTAAGGCATGTAGCAACATCAGCACGGCAAAGGGCACTCCTTTAAAGGCAAGGAAGGGCAAAAATATTTTAAGTCAAGTGATAGCGATTGCTGTATGAGTCGTACGATTTTTGAATCAAGTACAGGCAACGCCAGGCCATGCTGGTAGTCAGAAATATAAATTAATGTTAAAAATACTTGCTCTACCAATGAAACTTAAGATTAATTCTACACAGTGTCTTCCACTTATATAAATAGTAATAAATTCCATCTTGAGAAAATTACAAGCATCTTTAGCGAAGGATTAATTATCTAAAACATTCTACAATTAGTTTAATAATAACATATGAATACTACAGCCTATTATTTGCCGTAATAGTAGAAACTGCTTGAGACATTGCAAAATAGTTTTGCCGCATCTGAATCTATCTTCACTTGGTAACAATAAAAATATAAAATTAATTAAATCATGGAATTTGATAGAATCTAATGTGAAAGCTCCATCTGTTATTAGTACTGAAATATTCTATTTACTTGAGTTTTTCCCATTTCTTTCTGATTTCGTTTTTTGACTTTCATGATAAAATGGCTGCTTTACTGAATCAGTAATTGCTTATTCTGCCATTTCCCGATGTTTCTTTAATGCTGATCATTCATACGGTTTGTTGGCCCTAAGCTGGAGGGGGAGACCTATATTTAAATAGCGAATGGAAAGGAATCAATTAGGTCTAATTGTAGGGTTATCGACAAGAACAATACATATTATTGACGGCTGCTAAAACGGGGTAAGGATACAAGTAAGAAGTAACGAAATTAAAAGAGAAAATAAAAGGAAATAAATATAAGGTTTAAAAGGTTAGGGAAATAATACGGGAAAAAATTGCGCCCCCCCACAATCCCCGGAAAATGAAAAAATAAAAATAAAAAAAAGCAATAGAATTGAAGAGATATAAAAAAAATATTTGGTATGGAAAACGAAAAAAAAGGAAGACAATTTGTAAAATGGCACAATGTAGGAAGAAAACGTTTGAAAATGATAGGAAAACATCTAATTTACTCTGCGCTATCGTTTTACAAAGCGTAAAAAGAGTAAAATAATATTGAAATGTAAAAGAATTCCTTATCCCTACATATACAGAAATCAATGTATATTTTGATACACACGGACGTACGCGCGCACACGCACACACAAAGGTGAATCAATAAGTTCGTAGCATGATACGAAAATATGATGAAATTGATCTGGAATTCTCACTGTATATTTTTAATATCTATATGATTAATCCAGCCCTTCATTAAGTGAATAGATAAAGAAGTTTGTGTTAGAAAATAAATGTGTTGTGCAAATCAAATGTTTTTTTTTTCATAATTATACTTACTGAAATATCTTAATGCACGCCATAGACTGAAAGTATTAAGACATTTCTGATTTACTTCACAAACAATACACAGGGCGCATGATTTTTTGTCTCAATGCCTGCGTAGTTAGTCGAGTGTGTAAAGATAAACAACTGTTGTTTTTTCCCTATCTGTAAAATAAACAAATACGATGTTAATCAATATGAAGACTCAACAGGAGATTAAACATTTTATTAGAATGGGTGTCACATATCGGAGTTCTTACATTTTTACCTCTGCATTATTTCATTGACGTAGCTCTCCTCCACCTCTCTCTCAAATAATGATAATAAGAAGAAGCAGAATTGGACCCGGCTCTACAGGATACAAAGCAGGAAAATGTTATATATGAATAAAGTATCGCTGTCGACACTGGAGTTTAAACACAGGTCACCAGTGAGCAAACACGGTGGTTCCATTTTTAATAAGTAGCCCCATGATGGTTTTATATATATATATATATATATATATATATATATATATATATATATATATATATATATATATATATATATATATATATGGGAATTAGTGTGGCGTGTAAACGATCAACATTTCTATTCTATTCTCTATTGCCTATACTATTCACTATACCATTTCTCTATTCTGATCGTTATACGGATTACTAGGCGGTGCTTACTTTCGAGCGAGTATTATCGAGCAAGTACTATTAGTGCGAGTGATATTCGAAGGCGTCTGACACCAGTATTTTTCAACGGCGTTACTATAGTTGGATCTGCGATTACAAAGACTCTACTACGACGAGGATTACGAAATTAACAACGAGTATTCGTTGGTATTACAAAAGTGGCAACGAATGTTCATTGACATCACAAAAGTTAAGCAGAGGAGCGTTAAGCCAAACAAAAGAATTACGTTATAGCCAGTATTTGGCAATATGTCAAATATCCCTATCAATACTAATGGATCGATAATTCTGAAGCGGAAGTTGTTCGGTAGTGCCAAACACATTCTTTGAAATGGTGCGCCACAGAACACCTATCGGAAATTGCTAGGTCAAATCAAATTCAATGGTAATTTGAAAGAAGATCTAAAAACAATTTCAACGAAACTGCATTATCTCTAATTGTCGCTAATTGTCCCTAATTGAACGTATTTTTTAGTCTATCCCCTATACTATACAGATCGTTATTTCTATTCTATCTTCTATTACTATACGGATCGCTATTCTCTACTCTATCCACTATACTATATCTCTATACTATTCACTATTTCTACATTATTTCTCTATACGAATCATTATATGGATTACTATTCGGTGCTTACTTTCGAGCGAGTATTATCGAACAAGTACTATTAGTGCGAGTGATATTCGAAGCTGTCTGACACCAGTATTGTTCAACAGCGTTACTATAGTTGCATCTGCGATTACAAAGTCTCTACTACAACGAGCATTACTAAAGTGAAAACCAGTATTCTTTGATATTACAAAAGTAGCAACGAGTGTTCGTTGACACCACAAAAGAAACAACAAACAACTATAACAATAACAACAATAACAATAATAATAATTATAACAACAATAACAACAATAGTAATAAAAATAACAACAACAATAATAGTAATAACAACAAAAACAATAAAAACAGGCAAAGAATTTCAACAGTCCCATCCTTCTACGAAAACAACATCATTTTGGATGAAAGTAAGTAGAAATGAAACTTCGCCTGCAGCCCTTACACGAGTATGTCAGCATTAAAATTATAAAATGCTGAAAGTATAGTTGGTGAGATGGATTACTGGAAAACTGTTGGACAAGATCTCTGACAAGCTTTCAAGTTTTACATGTTGACAGACCTACAGGAGAGTTTGCAACAAAATATGTACGCATTTTTAGAACATTGCATGGTACTAGAATGGATGGTTACAGAGAGGACAATTCTCATGTTAAACGACCCAGGAGAAAGAAGATAGGCAGGTAACCGCAAGCCTGTCGCTTGCTTTTCTTTGATGTGTACGATTTTGACAGGAATCTTCAAAGTCTAGATCTGCCTGCACCTGGTAGAAATTGATCTTCCTGAGGAGCAGAAAGCATGTCGAAAATGTTCTTTACTCATGAAAGACCAAATTCTGACCGACTAGGTCAATCTTAAGGATCATAGTAGGTACATGAAGGACATGTCTATAGCCTGGATGCCCTATTAAAATGCCTATGATCCATATCTCAATATTCCCGATAAAATCCAAAGAAGGATCTGTAAATCCTTCTTTGGATTTTATCGGGAATATTGATAGATATTGACCAGTTATGACTATTCAGTCGCTTTCTCAAAGACATAATGTCGCTTACCGCTGTCATTTCTACATATATTTTCATAGCAACTGCTTTGACGAGTTTTTTTTTTTTTTTTTTTTTTTGTCCCCGGTGCCTTGAATAAATGAATTTAAGCGTGTTAATAAATTAACATATAGATCCGACTCATTTACTGTTAAAATGAAACTGCGCCTGCCGGCCCTTACTGGAGGATGTCGACATTAACTTATAAAATGCTGAAGGTATATTTGGTATGATGGATAACTGGTAAACTGCTGAACAAGATCTTGGACAGGTTTTCAAGTTTCACAATTTGACAGACCTGCAGAAGAGTTTGCGACAAATTATGCACACAGTTTTAGAATATTGCGTGTTGCCAGAATGGATGGTTACAGAGAGGACAATTCTCATGGTAAACGACCCAGGAGAAGGAAGATAGGCCGACAATCACAGGCCTATTGCTTGCTTGTCTTTGATGTTAAATGCAACCGCCTCTGTTACTCCAACAGTTACTTTATCACATGCCTTGCCTGACGAACTCTCTTCTGTTTCCTTGACTCTCTGATAACTACAATCTTCAAAAATTTAAATGCAACGTTAATCTCCACATTCTGTCTTCCCCCCTTCATCTGTTGTCCTTTCCTGTATCCCCCCTATTTTCCGTCTACTCTTTCACTTTTACTCTCTGAGTCCTCGGGGCATTTTCGCTTTGCTTGGGATGTAATGATAAAAATTATAGTCCATCTGAAATTATTATGCAGATTGCATAAACCTTAATAAGTTGAATTTGCTTTGAACAATTTTTATTAAGTTTTAAACACATAAAATTAAACGTCGAACAAAACCTTTCGGTTGAATGTTTAGGTAGTTTCAATATGTTTTATTAAAGTTATTGGGTTCATTAGATTATCGTCATAATAAATAATAATATCGTAATATAACATCTTGAAATCACCTAAACTTTTAACATAGTTTTTTACTTCTACATCAACATAAAAATTTGACTACAAAAGTTTTCAAAGCAAATTCAAGATTTTGAGATTTATGTGGTTGTATTATAACTTCAGAGAGACTATAGTGCCACACTACTGGATCCTAAAACGCATAATCTGTTCGGCGTGGCGAATAACATTGCATTAGTTTTAAAGAACAGTATGACGTGGGCGAAAAAAATATTAACGGCTAGATCAAAAGTGGATTCCGAAATACAAAACAAACGCGTGTTTAGTTAAGGTGATTCGCTACACTCGCTGTTATTTGCACTCACCATGCTGAGGCTGAATCCGATCCACAATGACACAAATTTTGGCTAAAAGTTTGCAAAAGATCAGAAACAGCTTAGCAACCACTTATTTGTGAAGCTAATAATGACCAGGTAGAGCCCAACGATAAACATCGTTAAGATATACTCCCAGATGAAAATACCATTAGAACTTATCCACATGTTGTGCTGGAAATGAATAGAGGAAGAAAGGTGCATAGCACAGATATCGAGCTATGAAGGAAGTACATATAGGTTGTCGGAATAAGCTGGGAGTTCTACAGGTGAGCTAAACAATCGCTGATAAAATGAAATCACAGAAGAGAGAGGAGGTTATTCGACGTAAAAATAAAAATAAAAAAAATTATTGATATAAGTTGAATTGTGACAATTTGATTTCAGGCTTGGGCAGACGGTGTTGTGGGGTATGGAGAGGCATTGTTGAATGGACGAAAAAAGACTAGAGGACTTGGTTCAAATGTTAAGAATGTTAATGATCATGAAATATACTTACATATTCGGAGAAATATGTTTAAGCTTTACCTATCGAAAAGAAATTGGAAGAGATTTGAATGTATTCTTGCATGTGTATTTACAGGAAAATTACAAAAAAATCTATGTTAAAATTTTAGCTAATTTCAGTATATTATATTACAATATTATTATTTATTTTAACGGTAATATAATAAAACCAATAACTTTAATAAAACATATTGCAACTACTTAAACATTTAACCCAAACATTTTGTTCGATGTCAAATTTTAAGTGTTTACATCTTGACAAAAATTGTTCAAAGCAAGTTCAAGTTATTACGGGTTATGCGACCAGCATATTAATTTTAGATGGACTTTAATTTTTATCATTACATCTCAAGAAAAACCGAAATGCCCTTAGGACTCAGAGAGTAAAAGTGAAAGAGAAAACTGAAAATAATCTAGGAATGGACGCTAAAAGGTGCTCTGAATAAAAACTTCATTGTAGATGTAGAATGTTTTGCCGATTAGGAGCAGAGAGTGTATTGTGATAATATCGATGCATAGAGAAAAAAAAGGCATTGAAACAAGCATTTGTGTAAAATCCCAAGACGTGTATGACCAAGAATTATGGAGGTTGCTAATGAAATAATTATTTAAGAAAGAAACCGAAGGAATGATCTGTACAACTCAACAGATATCTTGGTGGGATTTCCTTCCTATATTGATAAAATAGATTTTTTCTTTATGCATTTTGTGTAGAAAAACAAAAAACAAAACTACTGTAAGTGGGAAAGGCATTGAGCCTTGCTGCCATCACCTGGTATAAAAAGAATACATTTATTCAAGCTCACTAAGTAGGTCATGCTTTAAGTTACTCTGTTTTGCTTGCCTTCAATCTGTCCCGTGAGTATCAGATTTTCCTAGTCTCCCTTCCTCATTATGTGCACTAGAAACCTTAACTGACTCTTCCTTATACTAAGTATATGTTTCCTATTTGTTTCTATTTCCTTTGAAAATTTTTTTGTTATTCACATGTTCGAGCCATGTTAAAACAGTTTAAATGCAATACCAATCGACATCGTTTGTCACCTTAATTTTTGTTTTGTATTAGTAATTTTTTTCTTTGGAACTCAGTAACCCCTTGTGTCTTAGTGGCTTCATCGCCTGGCTTGGGGTGGTTCTTTCATTTATATTTTTGAACAATTAATAAATATGCTAGAGAACCTGGTATTTGTCAGGCCGATACTGTTGGTTAGTTGAGTGAATTGACGGAGAGAGACTGGAAGCAACAGGCGTAATAACGGTAGTCGTCTTTGTATGATGTATTGATTTTGAAAGAGTGCCAACATTTCGAAATTGTCGGCTTCCTCTGGTCATAATCTAATTGATATTTCGGCAGATAGAAATAGAAATGTTTGAAAACTTTGTTGGAAATATTGATCTCTTGTCGCTGGTCCGAAGTTGAGTTCATCTGGCTGGCCCTGTGGATCAGATAGCATTTCACAAGCGTAGGATGGGATATTTTGCATTTCATTTGAGAATACTTGTTTTATATGCAATATATTTATTTCAGCACCTAAACAACTACTCTGCACGTACAAATGCATGTACCAATTCCAATATATACGTAAGAAATCATGCGTAAAACTCGGCCATGTTGTTCATGTTTACACTCTCAGAAATGTGGTAAATAACATTCTCTTTATCTATCTATCTATCTATCTATCTATCTATCTATCTCAATCAGTACATATCTATCTATCTATCTATCTATCTATCTATCTATCTAACTCTAAGGAGAGACAAAATATAAACAAAGCGTGGTGTTTTATTATACATCAAGAGGAAACATTAAGGATGAAGTTAAGATAAAATTTAAATTTAAATTTTAAATTCATGTCGTCTGATGTCTCTGATTTTGTATTTGCTTTTAAGGCAGCTATTTGTTTCAATAACACATATTTTGATGGTTTTAGAATTAAGAAAGATCAAATTCTTGTATATAATTTCTTCCTCTCCAATATTTATATATATATATATATATATATATATATATATATATATATATATATATATTATTTTTTTCCTATGGTAATGTACTCTTTTTATTCCATCAAACGGAATTTTATCACGTTAAAGTCTGTGACGGAGTCGATTAGTGCACGTCGGGTCTATAGACGGTTTTCCTCTGACCAATGTTTTTGTTTGAGTTTAGGTTTGACCAATTCGTAAAAAAACAGAAAAAACAGAAAAAAAACTAATTAAGTCATGCGTGTCCGTCAACCTTAAACAATAATCTTTGTCAATTTTATTTTTCAGTCTTTATGATGGTCGATACTTGATCTATCTCTTTCTGTTACATCCCTGGGCAACGCCAGGCTCTATTGCTAGTATAATATATATGGTGGACTCTCCTGTCGTGAACGATAAATCATGGTCAGCATTTAGGCTGTCTTTCGTTTTACAGTTATGCATGCTAGCAGGGGCTATTATGTAGAAAATCAGGTAAGGGAAAGACGTATTTCATTTGTGATTTCTTAAGTGTGCTACTAGCCCAGGCTTCATGCAAAATTGTGAAAGCAGGATTTTGATTCCGTCTCTGCTTCAGTGCTTGAGGGAGGTGATCATAGTGTTTTAGTCTACTGTTTTCAGAGCCCTTTAACTTAAGGAAACCCCTCTTACACCAATCGTCTCGGCTTGATGTTTGGGCTTCCCAGATTTTCAGATCAAAGTTGAGACGTTTCAATTTGTCTTTGTAGCGTAAGAGTGGACGTCCAACTGAACGCTTGGAGTTTGGTGGTTTTTCATACAGCACCCTTTTTTGGAAGTCAATGCTCATCGATTCTCACAACATGACTAGCCCACCTAAGTTGTATGTTTGATCTTTACTAGAATGGTTTCAATGATTGTGATGTTGATACATTTTTCAGTATTGCACTATTCTTCACCCTGTCATCCCATTTTATTATATATATATATATATATATATATATATATATATATATATATATATATAATAATAATAATAATAATAATTAAGTAATTCATCCAGTCCAGAAGAAATCTCAACAGAATGCAGAAAGCACTGGATGGCCGTTTCGTCCTATATTTGGGAGTCATTAGCAGTGCGAATCCAGTACCGAGAATTGAAACCCGAACAGTTACGATAGGATACAAACACCATACCAACTGTGACGAAGAGCTAACGAATTAGACTCGATATAGCGCCGCTCGATCACATAGTCAGTGCTGGGACTCATCCGAGTTTCTCTTTACCAATAGGACTGTGTCTCCACGAGCTACGACTACTATCTCCAAGCCGCTCAGTTGCGAGCATTAGAATCCAGTTCAAGCAAGCACACACACACACACATATAGACGCACACATACATACATACATATATATATATATATATATATATATATATATATATATATATATACAAAACATAGAGGGATTGTGGCTCAGTCGCCCTTCTTTGACTGAAGAAGTTTTTTCGAATCTGGAAACGTGCAATATAAGTTTTTTTTTCTTCCCATGTTTCATACAAATGTCATACCTTTTATCTTATACGTAGAGTTTAGATATCATATTTACCATATATATGCTAGTGTTGTTAGGATCAATGACAAGTGCTTCATACATGTTATTCATGTTTTCTAAGGATTCAGATACTTCTGTTTTGCAGGTAACATTTTAACATAAATCGTCTAATATGTACACAACGCTTTCGGCTTTCGCATGATAATTAAAATAATTTTTGTGTTGATAGTTTTTGTCTGTGGTTGATTTCAACGATCGTGACATCATACATATATCAGCCTTTTTAGTCAAGTAGTAGTTGCGAGGAGGCGTTGATAACTTCTAAGGTCTAACAAGAAATGAATCAAAAACAAATTCTGATGATTTGATTATTTTTTAGATTTTTGGTATATTGCTAGGCCTAGAAATTTTCAGAAACAATTATTTTATGAATTTAGTAGACATTGTTTGGAAAAATAATAACACAACAGGCAACTTACAAGTCGAAGAAGACGAGATCAAACAGGTGGCATACTCAAATCCGAAATCGCAGTAGTATAGCGAAAGATGACTTCCAAAATCTAAGCAGAGTATTATGAAACAGGTTAATATTGTTAGAAACAAAGAATACGGAATTTTTATCTAATATCAGTATTTCTATATGCCAGTGAAAGCTGGAAAATCTCCTCACAGGTGAATAAGAGACTTGAAGCAGCAGAAATGTGGTTCTACAGATGGATGCTGAGAATACCATGGCTTGAACAAGTGAGCAAAGACGAAGTTCTAGAGACAGTGACAACAACAAAAAAAATCGTATTTAAAATCAGAAATGGGAGTTGAAAGGGGTACATAATGAGGAAAGAAAGCTTGAAAAAGTCGATACTTACAAGTCAGATTGAAGTTAAGGGAGACAGAGAAAAGCCTGGCGTGCTCTTGTTAATGTAGATTGGAGCTGACTTTGCGAGAGATGCAGAAGAAGAAGAAGAAGAAGAAGAAGAAGAAGAAGAAGAAGAAGAAGGACAACAACAACAACGACGACGACAAGAAGAAGATCTGATATCCTTATTGTTTAACATAAAATTATGGCCTGTACATGTTCTAAATTTCTTGAACGGAAGTTTTCAGTCCATACATTTGGACTGATGTCTCTATCTTAGGCCTTCATCAGGTGTCTCTAACTTTCAGGGAGTTTTGTACTGAACCCTTTATTTAATCGACGAGGTTATAGGGTTCTTGTTCCGCTATCCATGTCTAGGGATGACTCACCATTTTCTCTTTTTTGTATTGATCAGTTATTGCTTTCCTATTTCCAATGAAATCTGACTTCTACTATCCGATCAAGGAATCACAATTACTATGCAACCAAATTCATGAGCCAATGTTATATGTTCGGTGCGTAAAAGCTGAATCAAAACCTGAGAGCGTTTGAACCTGATACCATTGTAATTATAATTCAATCTCGTGACCAGGCGTAACACAGATTTAGCGGAAACGTCAATAACAATGACTGAGCTGTGCTAAAAACTGAACTGCACAGTAACAATGAGGGTGAGGATATTGGGAATGGGACGCTCGGGCGTACCCCATTTAGCTTCGCTGATTCGTTTATAATTAAAAAAATTGATTCACTGATGTCCCCGAAGACACATAACACAGTGGATAAAAGCAATGGGTGAAGTAATCCAGTGACTTGACCCAAAGGGTTGTGGCCACAGCAGAGTTGAACAAAAACTTAGAGAGTTGACTTACTACAGGGAATAAACTGAAAACTAAGATATTCCAAAAAGACATGGCACGTGGAACTAGAACAATCTACCCCGGTGGACGAAATAAAGGACTCGGTTCGAAATCCCAACGTATATCACCTGAAGAAGGCCAAAATGTACAACGGCCAAAACAGCGTCCATATAACAATAAACAGCACGCGAAGTATAAAATAGTCTAAACTTAGACGAACCTCTCATCTCTGGAGCCCCCTTTCCGCTTCTTTCTCCCCTAATAATTTCAGGCTTCAAAAATTAAAATGCAATGTCAATTGCCATCTTCTGTCATCCTGGACACTTTCCTTTTATTGTCCATTCTCCTCACCAAACTCTTCGCTTTCTCTTCCATACTCAGAAACCCCTTGTGCCTTAGTGGCATTAGCCCCTTGCTTGGAGTGAAAACATTAAAATAAACCATCTTCATATGGGTTTGGAACTTCAGATGTGGGAATCTGTTTTGGTTAATTTTTGCATTGTTTTCTCTAAAGTCTTAAAATGTTTCTTTTTCGATTTTCTATAAGGATCTAAAGTGGTTTCTATAAAAGTATATCAGTAGATTTTAGTGTTGATCGGTTCTGTCAGCGTCATACCTTTAGTTATGTTTGCTTGTTATTGTTTTAATACGACCCAGTCACAATCTGTGCCTCTTTCGTAGAATAAAGCACTGTATTAGAAAAGAGAAAAAGGACATTCTGAATTTCTTTAGAATTACCATCCAGTTAAGGACGATTAGGCATCAGATCACTACTTCATCGTTATAGTTAAATTGATTCTCTCTCTGTGTCGCTCTCTCTCTCTCCTCTCTCTCTCTCTCTCTCTCTCTCTCTCACTAGTTTAGTATTTTGTCGTTATATGCTCGAATAGTCCAATTTAAGGAAAAGAGTTGTTGGGTGCATTTTTATATTTAAGCAAAAGTGTAGTTGGATGTAATTTTATATTATATTGTTTTCAGTGCAGCTTCATATTTTTCTGTCGTCAAATCCCTTTTATTTCAAATAGAAGCAAATATTTTATTAAAACGTAGAAGGAACAAATTGATACACGATGGATAAATAGCTTTACAAAGTTTTTTTTTTAATTTTTTTTTTAAATACAACATTTTAAATCTAAGTTTTTAATTTACATTATTCCATTAGTGTTTTAATAGGATCATTAATTCCCTAAATGAATAAAAAAAAAAAGTCATATTGAAAGTTGGGTGTTTTCAATGCCTTTATCCTTCGTGGGGGGGGGGGTTGCCTCCGGTCAATGGCAGTGACGTCGAAGCAGTCTGACGCCAAACCAGCTGTCTCGAATAGTTCAATTATTTTTCTGACGCCGAATCGACGACGCCAAATGGTCTACGCAAAAATGTACCAACTCCGAGGATAGTAGTTTGAACGTTATAAGCCTTCTAAATATAGTAGCTAATGCAATATTGAACCCCTCTTAACTGCTAGTGAGATTAACTGACTTTTTTATCCAGTAGCCTCCTATTTGATTATTAGCAAGTATAGTTAAGTAAATTTCTCTCTCTCTGTGTTTGTAAGAAGGATTATATTGATTGGTAACTAGTATTGTAATCATCAACTTAAATATTTGCGTTTTTTCGACTGATAGAACGGAGATTATATGGCGTGGACTAAGAAGAAATAGCCCTTTATATAAGATTGCATGACTTCTACGGTTTAGCTTTTGTAGCCTAATTGTTAATTTTATTTCGTGGTCAGACAAACTTTTTTCTAATCATTTCACTCCAACCAAGTGAATAAAGCCGCTAAGATGCAATGGGTTGCTGAGTGTATGAGAATATGAGAAAACAACAAAAAGATAATCATTATAAAGAAAAGTGACCGAGAAAAGCAAAGAAAAGAAAAATACAAAATATAACGATTGACATTGCATTTAGATTTTTAGCTGGAAGACTAAGAAGCCGGAAGAGTTCCACAGGCGACAAGTGTAAGAAGAAAATCTTTTAGCATAGAACATATAGTTAGATCTAGAAATTTCAACTATAAAATGATGAGACAGTTTACAATGATGTTTACCCTGTACAAAGTTCAAGAGCTGATCGAGGTAGAGCGTTACATAGTAAGAGGCACATTTTACGGGTATATGTGTGGAACGTAATGGTTGACCTTTGCCGCCAATGTAGTACTATCATCTATAAACTTCTAAAATGAAGAGTTCAAATTCCCTAGATAGCCTATTTCTTTTTCCTGATACACGCAGTTTATCTACAGATTTGAAGACGTAAATACGACTTTCGAGTTGTGATGGAAATCTAGACAATGAGTAAAAGTATAGAAAAAATCTAATGAGGAAAAAAGGAAACTGAACGAAGCAACATGAAAAGATGGCGGCCAGGAGAAATGAAGAAAGAAAGTATAAATAGAAGACGATAAGCGAAAGAAATTCAAGAGGAAAAGTCAATAAAAATGGCTATGAAAAGTAAGAAAAATAGAAGAATGATTTAAAGAATGGACAAATAAAAAGAGAAGGTTGAGACATGAAACTTGAAAAAGTAAAAAAAAAATAATAATAAATAAATAAAAATAAAGAAAATAAAAACCTCAACCCCTCCAAAAAAATGGTAAAAATCATGCGAGTAATATTTCTATTTTGAAGTTAGCTGTCACCGATGATGTAATTTTCCGATGGCAGTCGAAGCCCAGAGGAAAAACAATTCCGATCAGCAGTCGTACCACGCTCGTTCGGTTCAGAAAGCTGCCGGGCTGTCCACAATGCAGACGATGCTGAACGCATACAGATATCCAGAAAGAAATGCTGCCGCTGCGCCCTACCAATATGACCTCCGCTACTTCTAATCATATATTTCTATCGTACAACACCGAACACACGGCTCTCGACAGGCAGACAAATCGCAGCTCCTCGTTTGACAACTAACTTGGTTGGGGGTTGCACAGGAATTGAAAACGCTGACTTCATGTCTCTACCTTCACCTGTGGTCTTTCAAAGGATTTTTTTTCTGACTAGGTTAAGCTTTGCTGAGTATGTTGCTAGGATTATAACTGGATGTTGGCATCGTTTTTTTTTTTTTGTCTTGTCGTTCAATTTTACTGATATCATCCATCATTTTTCTTCTTCAATTAACTATTCTTTTACGCCTATTCCTCTGACACTTATTTGAATTATTTGTATGTCAAATTCTTCTTTTTCTTCTTCTTCAATCTTTGCTTATCAACTTTTCTTCGTAATTCTTCTAAATCCCAATTTTACTTCCGTTTTGCAGTTTCAAACACCGTAATATCAACAAAGTTAAGCAACGTTTATTCTTGTCAGTACCTAGGTGGGAGACCACTTAGAAATACCAGATGCTGCAAGCTTGGATGTGCGGCTGGTGTGGAAGATAACGTTTCGAAATTGGAAATTGGACAGCCTACTTCAAATTCCATTTGAATTCGTTACATTCACGTACGTCCAAATAACATTGAAAAAGATATGTGCAAATCTTCTCCTTCAGCTATGGGTTAATTAGTAGGAGCTGTATCAGTAAATCATTATTATCCCCAAAATATTCTTCAAATTTTAAAATAGGGTCTGGCTTTTAAAAAATGGAAAAAGGGTTGATAAACCGTGAAAGATCAATCCGTATAAATTCTTCCGTATTTGTTTATCCGGTTAAAACTTGAGATAATACTTTATTTCTTACATATTCGCAGCAAAATATCCTGGGAAATTTTGCTGTTGACAAATTGACGGAAATTTTTTTTTTTAATGTTGACATTTTGCTCAGTATCTGTGAGTTCATGTTAGCTTTTAATGAAAATGGTGGTTTTAACATGTCCAGGATCCAATGGTCAAAAAGTTAGCGTCACCCACAGTTGAAATTTATAAAATTTTTCTCCTAATCCTTTTTTTTTTTTTCGGGAAAATACGTTTCTCCCATGCACTGTCATCGCTCTTTCTAATATTGATGAAGGCTCACTTGTTTGATATTTTGTCAGAAGTAGGGTGGAAAGTTAACATATTGATTATTCCATTTTTTTTCTTTTCTACTTACATGATTTGTTTTAATCATTTCACCCGAAGCAAGTTAATAAAACCACCAAGACACAAGGGGTTATTAAGGGTGAAAAATCAAGAAAATGAAAAAAAAAAACATTATAAATGAGCCAAAATAAAAGAACAGAAATTAAGAAGACAGAGGATAAAGATAGACATTGCTTTCAATCTTTTGAAGATCAAACTTTACTAGAAAGAACGATCTCGAAAGGGAGTTCTACAAGCAATAGAAGAAACACTTATCATAGAACTTACGGTAACATTTAACAATTTCAGTTGTAAAATGATGAGACGTTGCCACCCACCTAGTACACCGCTTAAATTCATAAAGTCTACGTTACCAAAGAGGAAAGGTCAGGGAAACAATTACCATGGAAATATTCGTACAAATGGCACGTATTCTACTTTATCATTTATTATGAATCTCTAAATACATCGTCGAATCCCCAGATCCGATGTGGCAGCAACGTTCAATGCTTGGATTAAAGGCAGACTTATAAATGTCTAAAATCAATTCTAGAAATTCTAGAAATATAGTCTAGCACGTCAAACTGAACTAACTTTCCTAGCAGCACACCTTGAAATTAATTCAATGTAATCGTTTAACGTAGCAGAAAAAGCTAACCCGAGAATCGTACTTCTTCGATTTTCAATATTTTTGCAAAGCTTCACGGGACTGCTTCAAATGGTTAATGTAACGAATTTACAAACAACCATGCCATAATTCCCATAATTATCATTTAATGAAACCAAGATTATTTATCCAGATTTTTTGTTTTACACTGATGTAAACTAGAAGTGCTCGCTTCAGAATATGTAAGCACTTTATTATATAAAATAGAATTTTTGAACTAGCCCAGTAATTATCTGGTGACATTAGGTCTACTATAATGTTTTACATTAAAGTTATTATGAAATGATTATAAAATTTTCTAACGGTTATGGAATTTTTAGCATATGAATGCTTTCCTATATCTAAGCTGATTTCAAATTCGAGTTAGCATTGTTAAATGCACTTACGTGCAAATACCAATTGTAAACGTATAAATAAATCTCCTCGCCCAGCTATAGGTTAATTAGTGAAACTTGTACCTGGAAAAATAATTATTTTCAAAAAGTATTAATCCATTATCGAATCTCCAAAATTGCCTATATTATTCTTAGAATTGAAAATATATTTAGGTTTTAAATAACCCACAAAGTGCTGATAAATCGTAAAACAAAAGACATCTCTCAATCAATGCGTTAGCCATGCTTTTGAAACCATGTCCTATTGTTGCATTATTATTATTATTATTATTATTATTATTATTATTGACTGGAATAAATATGAGTACACCAAAAACTTGATCCTAGGTCACGAATATCTGAATATGAATACATATATATATATATATATATATATATATCATGGAAGATCTTGACGCCATCATCTATACTATATATATATATATATATATATATATATATATATATATATATATATATATATAATAAATTAGCTGATTTAAAATATGTTTTTGTTCGCTACAGAGTAATAACCATTTTTCAAACACTGAAGCTAAAAACTTCAAATTTAAATATATAATTAAATTTGAAGTGTTTAGCTTCAGTTTTTGAAACATGGTTATTAATGTGTAGCGAAAACATATTTTAAATCAGTTAATTTATGATATTTATGTTCTGTAAATTTACATTGAGCACTGTTTTATAAAAATAAAAATAAAAAATATCAATACGAACAACGGATTATATATCTTATTGTTCTTTCTTTGTATCTCTCTCTCTCTCTCTCTCTCTCTCTCTCTATATATATATATATATATATATATATATATGATGTAAGATTTAAGAAAGATCAGGTATTTTTATATATAGTGCTCAAGAATATAAAACATTAAAATAAAATTAAGAATATAAAATTAATATTATTATATAAAATGTTACTTAACTTTAAATATCATTTGTTGTTTTCTCTGACGTGGAAATTTCTAGGTAATGCCATTTCTTCAATGGATTCTGTTTTTTAAGATATATTTCCAATTTTTTTATTCATTCCGAATCATTTCCAATCCATTTTTTACACGGGCACATCCATGAATTTATCGATCTTTTAGACGTTCATTAATTTTTGCTTTTTTTTACGTCTTCGTTTATCAGTTGTAGATTTTTTTTCAGTTGTAAATCCAGCTAGGAATCCGTGGTAGATTTGAAATAACACAGTGTCAGCGTTGTTCGAATCGTCAAAAGGATATATATATATATATATATATATATATATATATATATATATATATATATATATAATGCAATATTATGAAGATTCAGTGGACACGGTTATGATGTCAGACAACCATGTCACATCAACGGAGCTTACAGGACATTTTATTACTTACGACTGTAATTTTGATAAGATTCTTAAGTTGCAAATTTTGAAAAATATTTTAAGAATATATCAACCGTCGACTCTTAAAACGCATGAGGATAGTTACGTATCGAAATTATTAACTTCCCGACCCAGGGGAATGAAGAGAATGAGATAGGCTTTCTATAAGTTTTATACAAAGCTGCTTGATTAATTCCTCTTAGTAACTAATCAACTCACGGAAAATTTCAAGATGAACACGATCACTATCATATTAAGAACGTTTCAATTGCATGTTTTCACATGGACGGCGTTTCATTACCAGTGCAGTCATTTTTTTTTCATTCCAGGACAAGCAACGTTTATAACATTTTATAATTTTTGCAGATTTATATCATTTTGTACTTGAAAAAATGTTTAAATATAACTTGAAGAAGATGAAAATTCTTTTGGAATATTGTTTAACATTGTCAAACAATGTGTTTTTTTTTTCGTAATCTTTTCTTAGATCGCACTTTTCTCTTAAATATTGAAAAATATTGGAAGAGTTATGTAAATCATTTTGCTCTTCTTCTTCTTCTTCTTCTTCTTATTATTATTATTATTTTGCATGTTTTACGTCCTGTAGTTAATGCTGCACCTTACTCAGTAACTTTGACGACTCAAACAACGCTGACAATGTGTTATCGCAAATCTTCCACGTATTTCCAGCTCGTCTAAATTCGACTTCAAAGTCATTTGGCCGCGTTCCAAGAACATCTACCATTATGGACACGATTATAACTTTAATTACTGTCATTTCTCGCAATCTATTTCTGGTCCGATGGTCATGAGATGGCAGGTGACTTTTTTCCTTACGCACTATTATTATTGGGTTGTGTCGTCTCGGAGTCGAAATCCTAAAATCTTTTGAAGTTTCTCTTTTAAAGATCAGTCTCTTGTATGTGCTGATAACGCATGCTTTTAATTTCAGTGCTCGTCTCTCACATGTTTTGTCCAGATGATGATAGTCATATCTCAGCACCTATGTTAATTTAAGAGACACAACGATTTCCTTGTGCCCGGTGCCAACTTAATCTGCTCTTTTTGTATTTTGGTAAATACAAAAAAAAGTATCTTAAGCTGCCATCGGGCACTCCTACGCGACCTACACTCCCAGGCCTTGTTTACGGCCATGGGTTATTATTTTTTTTTTTGTGATGTCCATTTGTTTTATAAGCATATTGTAGGAACTTCTGTCGTTCATATTTTAGCATAGTAAATATGCGAATAAGATGTATTCTAAACAATCAATAAATACAAATAAAGAAAGCATGGGTTTGTCTGTTAAATAAATTGTATGTATTTAAAAACATATGTAGATGAATGTAAATGAGTTAAAAGAAGTAAAAATAGTTTACAGCCGAGTTAAAGTTTGGGTATCTAGTCCAAAGAACAATCCGTTGTCGAAAAAAGACTTTTTTGGTTAGCAAAAATTTGTTGCGGTATCCTCCTACATTTGAATAAATACTGGTCACCATAAAGTTGCGGGATTTTAACATTTTGGATAATAAATATTTACAGGCTCCGGGAACATTTATTTCCAAAACAATATTGGCGAACTCAATGTGAGTCCAGGTAAAAAATGATTAAGATAAAACAATAGATATATAAAAAAATGCCAGTGCATGTATTAACAAAAGGAATTACAATTGTAAACAATTGTAAAGAAAGGAAAAAAAAGCAACTGTAAAACAAGTCATAATGATAGTGTGCTTGTTTGTGTGTGTGAGTTTAAAAAGACTGTGTGATAGATACATATATGCATATGTGTATGTGTGAGAAAGCACAACAAATAAAGGAGAACGAAAGAAGCGAACGCGCCAAGAGAGTAGCGTGTTTCTCTACGTGCGACTACATCAGAAATCTAGAGCTAAAGAGACCAAAAATAGGTTGATTGATAAAATACTTTGCCGATTTGTAAACATAAAGTGACCCCCCGCCCGCTAACAGTGTTTTAACAAAGCCAAGTGAAATAACTCAACAATTTACTGACCTTCGTTGTTGTTATTGCTAATGGACTGGTCGATTGAAGTCACCGATACATTATCGTCAGCGAAAATTCACTGACCGTCTAAGCTATTGTTGTTGGGGCTGATTCATTTGATATCACATGTTACTTCAGATCGCCCTTAGGAAAAATGGATATAGCTATGTGATTGAAAACCGTGGTGACTCGCATATCTCTCTTTTTTATAACACATATTTCCAGATATTTAGCTTCTTGAGAAAATACGGTTTAATTTTCCTCTGATTGGTCAAATATTTTACCTAGTGATTTAATTTCTAACCGCTTGACACTTTGACTTAAACGGTGTGTGTTGTATTGTCGAATATTTCTAACGTGTATGTAACATTGTCTGTTATTGGATAGAAAATCTCTAGCTAAATTTCTCCAACTGAATTGCCAGAAATTTAAATTTAATTAAACCAAAGAGAACTATTAAAACAAGAACTATTCGTAGTTTACAGGCTGTGATTGTTAGAAATATTTTTTCAATTTCCTTGAAAGATGGTGCGCCAGAGATTTTGTTGATTTGTTGTTGAGTTTCTTTCATATCAGGCCCAAATCTTCAACCACACCCGCTTCTAAGCATTACATTCTTTTTTTTCTATTTTCAGCTCCATGTCTTTTCATTTGCTTAGTTCTTTCAAACTGATTCACAGCGATATATTTTATCCCTAACTACAGTCATATCAATATGAATCTTTTTCTTTCTTTCTTTATTAATGATATCTGGTCGAGTTGTCTGTATTGTTCGATGTGTGACGATAGGAAAATCCCAGAAGATAGTTTACCTCTGTTCCATCAACTACAGATTCAGCAGGATGTTCATGCCTTTTTGATTTTTATTCCGTAGTGACGGCAGGTATTCCAATGCAGATATTGACTTGCCCTTTCATAAGGTCTTTGTACTCATTGGGCGACAAGTTGAGATAAGATGATTAATAGCTTCAATGTATTGGACATAGAACGTACATTTTGGGTCCGTATTATTATGAAAGACATTAGCTTTGTAGTTTCGTGTAAGCTGGCTCTGGCCTTGTGCAACCAGATTAAACTCCTCTGTTTCACCCTTGGAATATTGCTGTCATATATGGTCTGGTCCACCCGCTGTACCTCTCGAGGTCCTAGACAAAATCCAGAGAAAAATGTGCAAGATGCTAGGTCCTGATCTGACATCTAGTCTACAATCGCTATCCCACAGACGTGCCGTGGCCTCCCTCTGTCTCTTGTAGAAATATTTTCACGGCAACTGTTCTGACGAGCTACATTCGCTGGTTCCCGTACAACATGAATTTAAACGAGCTACCAGACAGGCATCTTCGTCCCACCCTTTCACTAACCGTCTCTTCTTCTCAAACAGATTCTTCTCCCGCACTTCTCATCTGTGGAACATCCTTCTCCTTACTTGCTTCCCCGATGACTATAATCTTCCAATATTCTAGCGTAATGCCAATTGACAGCTGACACCCTGAACTTGTTCCCAGTCCTTCTATGTATCTATTCCTCAAACACGCCTCTTTACTCTTGTTCTCGTCTCTCTGTAACCCCTTGGGTGCTAGTAGCATACCCGCCTTGCTTGGGGTGAATTGCTTTTTAAAAAATCCTGAAGGCCTTAATAACTGGTGAGTTGCCAATTAATCTACATCTGGCTATACAGAGAGATTTTTTTTCACTATTCTTTCTTTTGGTATGCATAGCTTTCTTGCGTTTTTTTTTTTCAGGTGGATATACTTTAAAACTGTTTCTAAGTTTCTAGGACTTCTTTTGATACAGAATAAAACCGTTTCTTTTGTTTTACATTCTCCATTATGAGTTGCAATATCCAATACTGTATAGCTGCAACATTGTCTCATGATGATTCATTCTTTTTGCATGTGAGTTTTCCATTAATTTTCTTGAGTTCTTCTGTTCCAATTCATTATGCTGAATCTATAAGTTATAGCTGGGATAGGAGCAGTCTTAATAGCAGTTAGTAGATTTTTGAATTCAGTTCCATTTCAAATCTTACTGTACTGGTTTCGGATTTTTTCATTTTTTGTTGACATCGTACCAATTCTAACCGGGTTTAATGCTTCACATTAATAATAATAATAATAATAATAATAATAATAATAATAATAAATATAATGACGGAGATAGTACCTGTAATAATTTTATGGGACGGACCACACAACACACACAGACAAAACAATGAGAGCTAATCGCCATAACTTCGTAATTGGAGACCACAAACAAAAGAACTGCCTCCATATTGATATGGCAGTCCCTGCAGACGGTATTGTATCCTTGAAGATCTTCAAAAATCTCTCAAAATATAAGGCTCTTGAAATCAAAATCTCAAGACATCAACAATCCCTGTTGTAGTTGGAGCCCTCGGATTGGTTGGAAAAGATTCCAGTAGACTAATTGAAGGGATTCTTGGAAGCCCATGCCTTAAAGAAATACAAAGTTTGTTCTCAGGAGTACTGCCCACACCTTACTAAGGGCTTTGTCTATGTATTTTTTTTCCAACTGGAAAATGTTATGATGCCACTTCTAACCTTAGGTCGCTGGGCAGGACCCGTAAAGAAATGAGTACACATCAGAAATCAAAGGAAACAATAATAATAATTTTTTTTTTAAATTTCAAAGGAAACAATAATTTTTTTTAAAAAAATGTCCAAATGAATTTAAGTTTTATACCTTCTCTGCAATTCCTTTCTTCTTTCTTCAGGTATATTAAGCTGGAGTTGACAATATGGCGGCATATATTTATAGTTTTATTTTGATTAATTTCCTTCTGAAATAGATTTTACATTGAATTAGAAAGCGTTTTATAGGAGATAAGACAGACTATTCGTTTCGAACGGCCATTATTTATTTATTGTAAATAAAGAAATGCTAGTTACCATATCACGCACAAGAAAATGATCAATCGTGAATTAAAAAAAGATATAGATATCACATAAAAAATATAAGTGATTATAAGCAAATTATTTGTCCATGAATCTGGAAAGTATTTACACTATTTACATTGTTCGGATTTTTGTCCTCGTCTCTGTCATATTCACGACGTTTCAGCAGTTGTACGCTCCAGCCTTCTTCAGGTGATTCGAATTTTGAATCGAAACCTTTATTTCGTCCACCTAAGTAAATTGTTCTAGTTCTATGTGCCATGCCTCTTCCAGATTTCTCAGTTTCAAATATTTTCCTTTAATAACTGAGCTATTCAAGTTTTTGGTTCGCCACTGCTGTGCCCAGGTATTGAACTCACAATTCTTTGTGTCAAGTCACTGGATTAATTGACCCAACGCTCTTATCCACAGGCACATGTGTCCTTGAAGGATGCCGGAGCGTACAACGTCCGAAATGTCGTGAATATGACAAAAAAGATGAGGTCAACAGTCCGAACAATGTAAATAGTGTAAATAGTTACATGACCTCATCTCAGAAATAAAGACAGATATTGTTGTAACCTAGGGAAGGTTACTGAATATAATAATCAAAAGAAGGTTGGTAATGAACGATAATACTTAGGACAAGAACAACACATATAAGATTCGTCAGCGGTGCGTAGAAGAAGTAGTCATCTGCTCGAAGTGAATCATGTAAATTCCACATTGAATCTCCAACTGTAGAATATCTACCAACCGCCCCACGCGGTCAGATATGGCACAAGGCCGAATTTAATGTGGGGTATCCGAGCCCGTAGGCTTGGGCAAAAATTCACCGTAGACCCCGTAAAAAACGGGGTCCGGTCGCTGTCTACCACGGTATAGCCTCGTCTGGGTTCCTCTTTGCCCGAAGGCAGAGAGAGCTCGACTAGCTTAGCTGGAGACAAAACTCAAACTGAAGACCAAAAACAGTATTTACTACTGTATTTATGCGAATGGGGACATACCCATCATCGTCCGTAGGTATGCTGCAACAGATATTGAATCGGAAAAGAAAGGAAGTATTTAATAATATATATATATTTGTAATAATTTCTGACAAAAACAGTGAAAGAAATTCATTTAGGTAATTTATAGCGGGTTTGGTTTACAAACATGTTTTTTCTTTTATAAATCCGATTAAACTTAGGTTGACGATTAATAACGAAAATTAAAAGAAAGAATTGCTTAGGGGATTTCAGCGTAACAAAAATGGCTGCCATCACTTCAATCAATATTTAACTGGCAAAGGAAAACCCGCCTACGTTAAAATGACTTATTTACATAAAACCGGTTAGTTCGTTTTATTCAACAACTCTGCATGAGGTGAAGAACTAGATTTTCTTTTGTGTTTAGCAAGGATTTTCTTCGATACTTTTCCAAATGTGTTATGCGAATAGTGCGGATAATTGCTAAAGATTGATTGCTTTGATTAATTTTGTTTAGCGGCTTATCAACCTCTATACGTTATTTAATACCCAAATCTGAAAAATATGAACGTAGTTATGTGTCTCAGATTAAAATGTATTGATGCTAATTTTGTTTTAAATATATAAATTAATTTACTATAAATAGATATTGCTGGTTGGCCGTTATTTTTTTTTTAGCGCATATCAACATATATGGGTTATTTAATGCCGAATTCTAATTATTTTGTATGTAGTTTTCTGATGTCAACTAAAGATATTGTGTACATAATTTTATACTTTCTGGGTAAACGTATGATTTTTAAGCTATATAGTTTGTAGATCGTAAAATGCGTTATTGGTAATTTAAAACGTATTGCTGGCAATTTCACTAAAATAACCACTCGTGATTTTAGAAAATGTATTACTGGTAATTTTAATATAACAAAAGTATTTTTATACATTTATTAGTGTTGCGCTGACTGTCATTTTGCCATGAAGAATATATTGTTGGCAATATTTTTTTAAATAAAACGTATTGCAGAAAATGTTACTTCAAAAGTATATTGTTGGTAATTAAAAAAAAATCTGGAATATATATATATATATATATATATATATATATATATATATATATATATATAAATGTATTTTATATTTCCTCGTGCTTTGATTTCTGTTTAGGAATTCATTACTTGTCCATAGGTGGAAACCTAACCAGTGCTACCACCACGACGGATTAGGATAAACATGGAAACGACATAAATTAAAAGGTAGTCCCACGCTCCTGAAAACCACTAATCTACCGTTCTGGGGCCTTGCTGTAAGCTAAATAATTTTCTTTGGAGATGATCAGGTGATATAGAATTGTCGCCTTAAACATATATTTGATCGTCGTTAGCGGTACTTGTTACTGAGTATTGGGGTGCTCATTGACATATCCTTCTGTGTGAAATGAGTCTTATGATGTATCTGAAGAAACAACCGCAGCCACCGCCTGGCAGGTTAGGTGGGTAGGTTTAGTGGATGGAGTGCACTGGTGTTTTTTTTTCTTTGGGTTCTCTTCGTCTCATCTATTTGCCTTCTGGTGTTTTCGAAGGATGTTGCTTTTTTGTGGACTGCTCTTCTCCAGTTGGTTCTTTAGACGTAAGAAGAAGAAAAGTCTTTGAACATATAAGCTTTGACTGCGGATTGTTTGAGGTTTTCAACGAGCAACCACGCACTTCAGATGACACCATCCGCTGTGGTAAACCATGGCTTGACAGGCAGGTTCGTGATGATAGCATGAATCAAACTGCCTATTATTTTTTACTCTCTCTCTTTCTCTATTTCTCTCTCTCTCTCTCTCCCTCTCTCACACACACACACACACACATATATATATATATATATATATATATAATGGACGCTGCCGTCGGTTTTGGTGTACGAGGATCTGTCAACTTAACCAATTGATTCAGTTATGAAATTTTCTGCGATAATCTTAAGTGGCACTTAAGACCCGCTAGTGATTTACAAAGGAGGCCGCATAGGGAGCAAGAATGTGGAATATAGGATAAGATCATTGTTAGATTGGCTGACGTTTTAGATCTTGCTCTCGCTTCTTGAAGACGATTCAGACAAGCAGATTGAAAACTGCTGAGTACATTAAACATGTTGATCCTTATTCTACCCGCTCCAAGGCTAAGCGCTTGAGGGTGTTATACGGTATATTTACAGCTGATAAGTAACGATAACCAGACAGTTGCAGCGGGCTGCCAAGTCTCTGTGGAAGCGAGCAAATATATATATATATATATATATATATATATATATATATATATATAACTAAAGAGGCTATTTTAATATCAGATGAATTCAAAGTTTCAGTGGGTTTCTCCTATTGAATTTAAATACGCATGTGAATTTGTTTACTATTAAAATCTTTGATATCGACCAAGATGTCTAACATTTGCAAACGACAAATGCGACTAAATTCCTTTTCTCATGATTTCCTGACGGTAACCATTGGGCTATTTACTTGGATGCAGAGCGATGAGTAGTGGCGGTAGTCTACGAGAAATACCAAGGCCTAACACAATTTCATCTAGACTAAAAACAGCCTAATCTCCGCCGTCGCTGAATTATAAAGATACGCCTGTGTGTGTCACTCTCCATTACCGAAACCACTAGTCGGAGACTGGACATGCCGTTCGGCTGGCAAACTTTTTGATTATAAGCTAATGAAAGGCGACATAAGTCACTAGTGTGTCTGCATAAGAGGAAAACGAAGAAGAAAATAGATTTCGTCCAGAGAAAGAAATTCTCCCTCGAGGGAGAAAAGATGCAACACCTTAAAAGCTACGGTTCGTTGTCGTTGCATGATGATGGAATATATAAGAAGATGCATTCATATTATCTTGAGTTAAAAGAAACTGAGCGTATGATATATCGTGTATTTTATACGTAACTGTCTATTAAAAGAGAAAAGAGATATTGAACTGTTATGTAATATCAGTCCTCTTATATGGCAGAGAATGCTGAACGAAGGTTAATACAGACCTGAAGCAACACAAATGTAGTTTTAGAGGAAGATGCTGAGAATAGCATGGCCTGTACAAGTGAGTAACTACGAAGTTATAGGAAACTAAAAGGAAACATGTACTTATCACCAGAAAGAAACAGCTGAAATGTCTAGGGCACATAGTGAGGAGATAGGGCTTGGCAATTGCGATACTCACAAGACAGGAGGCAGGAGAGATAGAAAAAATCAACGCATGCCCTATTAGCGAACTTGAGTAAATGGATGGAGAAAGTTTAGAGGAGATAACAAAAAAGATCAAATTTATTAAGAGCTACAACGAATAGGAAATAGAGGAAAGACATGATTGTAACTGACTGTCGGTTTAAATGAAAAAAAAAACAACTCCATGCCTCAGACTGATGTTAACCTTTTATTATGGAAATAGACGATGAAAACAATTAACAAATATGTCTCCCAAAGAGAAGCAGTTAAACAAAATATTTTTTTTTAAATACACAAACAAGGAAAACGCTTTTGAAACAGATACACTAATAATTTCAAAGAACCTTAAAATGATAATAGTGACTTAAAGGAGAATTTCGGATTTATTAGTAGGTAACAGATACCTACCGAGTTGCCTCTTTGACCAACAGTAGCTAAAGAATACCTGGTAGTTTCCTCACTCATATGGCGTCACATTATAGAGGACTTATTACAGCTAAACTCATTCATGTATATATGCGATTAATGACTATTTGTATAGTTTTTACGAACATTATTTTCTTAATTTTAACCTTATTTCTACTGCTACTATGTAACTACCATGTATTAAAGTCTCCAAGCCTGAAAACAATGTACGGCGAGCGTTAAAATATTAGTTAACGCAATAAAGGGACATAGCACATAGAAGAAGTCGTCTATTGAAAATAACTTAGAGTCGGAGGACTTATTAGATTTTTACGAATACTTGTGTGATATGAGTTAAAAATTCAAGATTACGTATTTCCTCCTTTATCTTAAATAATGGCCTGAATTTTATACAATATTAATCTTAATTACTTATTAAGACAGTGAGACAGTTTGTTACCGATTTCATCGTTTTACCTTATTCATATTTCCGTAAGGCTAACACGTTATAATTGGGTTGGGCATTAATTAGATTAACTGTACAATTATTCCTATTTCCATAACTGAAGTAATTGATATGTAATAACGTAATTAAACTCCCTAACGCACAAAAGGTGCATTCATAGTCAGTTCACACGATTAAGGATACATAAATGTAAGTATTCTATGTCGAGTAAAACATCATTAATCTTATCGTGATATAATACGATTTTAATAAACTGTTTCATATTAGTAAATAGAAAATTTTTCATTAACTGAGCCAATTAATATATTTTTTCAATTCGGTGTCCCTTCAAGACACATGCTCTCCACTGTTTGATTTCTTTCACTATCTCTCAATTGCAATGATTTCTTGGGAAAGATATTGGAGTAATTTTTCTGTCAATTTTGAATACAGAGTGTTCCTTCTATTAAATTGTTTGACAATTAAGAACAGTGATTAATCTTATCTGCTATTCAACACATAGCTAGTGGCAGGACAGATGATTCTGGCTTTTCTCAATCGGCCTTTACGTGAATATGAACGCAACAGTCTAAGCCATATGTTTTTCTCATATTCTTCACACTCAGAAACTACTTGCCTCTTAGTAGATTCATCGCCTTGCTTGGGAGAAATAAAAAAAAAAAAACTTGATTTTCTTTTTCTCTTCGATAATACTTAAGCTACCCACATATTCACTACTCAATTTAATCTGTGTATTTGGCAAACAAGTGTATAGATAAATAAAAGTTGAATATCCATCGACTCGAGTGCATTTAGAATGTTCGTTTTTGGAATATCAAATGATTCGATCCAAAATACGAAATGAAAGACTATTGTCTGGATCTTAAATTATAGCTATTATAGCTATTTGAAATGCTTGCAATAATCGATGTCTGACAAAATCAATTTCTACGACCTTATATCCAATGTATTCACTTATTTTTAACGCAATGAAAACAAAGAGATAATACGGGATAGGGATATTACGATACGACCAACTAAAATGAGTCTGACTGAAAGGTGTTTTTCTTTCTACTCATATTTTTGGCTCAGGCTATGGGCAAGAGACGATCTCTGTATAGATGATTTGAAGTGAAGTTCAGGTATTGTTCAGTTATTGTTGGTCTAAATTCACACTCTGAACAAGAAAAGAAACCCTGTAGATGGGGGCCGCTTGCGGACAACGTAATCAGTTTCCTATAATCCAAAATATGTTTCGGCTTTACATAATCCACGTAGCCGCAAAAATCAAATTCAATCAATCAATGCCTGGGAAAATACATCCGTTAAACCATGTGTATATACGTCTTAATAATAGCCAGTAAAAATCATTGTAGGGTAAGACGACTGCAAGAAGAAGTTACGCTCTGTAAATCTCCTCAGTAGACCTAGCGTAGAGAAAGAATATCTATTAACCTTTGATCAAGATTCCAAAATCGACATTAAGTTTAAAGTTCAGCATTACAACAATAGATTGCTCAAAGTACACATAGACATGTTGGTTAAATGATTTGGTTATAGACTCCTGAAGAGTAACATATTGCGCTTTTTGGCCTTACGTTTTCAATTGACTTGAAGTAGAACGACATCAAATCAATAGACGCATCTACTGCAAGGAAATTTGGGTCACTTGGGTCGTGCCAGAAAATTCTTCTCGTCTTCATTTTGCATCATTTAAAAATCGACTATTTGTCCGTCATTGAATATTGCTGCCATATCTGGTCTGCTACTCTTGCTCCTGATCTCGAGTTTCTTGACAAAATCCAATAAAGAATCTGTTAGACATTTTCATGACGGTCGTCATCGAGTATAGAATCTAGAGGTTGGCAGTGAATATTTCGTAAACAGTAGGAAAGCGTACTTTAGGTTCGCAGTGGATATCGCAGCAAAGTAGCAGAGCGTAGTTCTTCCGTCTGTCATGTTCGCCTGAGAAGTTGGCTCTGGTCATTCCGGTAGGAAAACAAAGATGGCCGCCTTTATACACGACGGATACAGTGTTGTGCGGCTTCTGATTGGTCCACCTTCTATTTATAGACTATAAAGGGAATTAAGTCATTTTGACTCGCTCACTAGTTACATACACATATATACCCAAAAAATCGTAACAGAATCTGTAATGTATTCGCTTCTGACTTGGCATCTCGACGAATTTTTTTTTCTTAATTTAAGCGTACAACTAGATTGGCGTATAGGACCCACACGTTTACTGTTGAAATAGGTAAATGCAATCAATACTTCTACTACAACAGTTTATTTTATCGCACTTCTCGCTTGTGGAAATCTGTTCCTTTTACTTGCTTCCCTGATAAATACAAATTTTAAAACGTCAAAAGCCATCTTTATCTTCTTGAATCCCCTTCATCTTTTGTCCTTTTCTCAATCCTCCCTATACTCAGTTTTTCTCGCACTTTCACTCCTTGTAACTCCCTGCGTTCGAATGAGATTTCAGCCTTGCTTGAGGCGAAATGATAAGAAAAATCTGTTAGAAGTTAGTTCAATTCCTCGGATAATGCGGAAAGATAATATACACCGGCTCATTGTAAAAAGGGATAAGTGACACTATCATAACTATATTGAAGCTACTAAAGTGATGATAAGCCTTTAAGTATGACCATCTGAATCGAGGCAATCGGCGCTTAAGGAATAGATAACAGTTTTGATTCAAAATTCCGTGAAGGTTCCGACAGATACCAGAAGATCGTAAAATGGAAGGGATGACAATTGTCGACTATAACAACCAGTGAGAATATACAATTCTGAATGTGAATTCATGAACATAGGATAATTTCCCATTCCAGAATATTTCGATACAAATTCATATACTTTATATGTTGGGGCAGTAAAAATTAATTGTTTTAGGTTTGGGTGAATAATTAGGAAATTTGTGTAAGGGATCAGTCATTTAAGGGCCATACGCAATACACGCTCGAACGATAATGTCTCTTTCGATTCATGACTGACGAGGAATAAGATTTTCTGGCGGTAGTTTACCGTTAATTTTTGATGTAG
>CAHIKZ030000600.1:1000000-1005000 GCA_903632075.3 Acanthosepion pharaonis
AGAAACACGATTTATAGTGTGTGGAATACCTATCCAATGCAGGTAAAGAAAAAGAAAACCTAACTATAAGTTTCGTATTGTAGACAAATGTACAACTGCACCAAAAATGATAATAAAAGAACAGTCACCAATTAGTTGTACAGCAACATGCTTTAGTAACGACATATTGGGTCTTTTACGAATCTTACAGAAGACAACAGTACATGTGACACAGAAATAGGAAGAGTCATCAAAATCGTGAAATATAAAATACAAAAGCTGAACGAAGTATTAGAACAAAATCATTAGATGTACAGGGTGCGATGGATAGATTGTCGTCTAAGTCATGCAGCAATGAAAATAACAGGCATCGCATTTTAACAGACACAAAGGCCGCGATGGATAAATTATCGTCTAAATTATGCAACAATGAAAATAACAGACGTCTTATTTTAACAGACACGAAGGTTGCGATGGATAAATCGTCGTCTAAATTATGCGACCATGAAAATAAAAGGTATCTCTTTTTAACAGGCACAAAGACTGCGTTGGATAAATTGACGTCTAAGTTATGCAACAATGAAAATAACAGGCGTCTCATTTTAACAGACACAAAAGCTGCGATAAATAAATCGCCGTCTAGATACGCAAAAATTAAAATAACACGACATCTCATTTTACCAACATTACAAAAACACTGTTTTTAAATACTAAATCGTAAATGCATTCAATAAAATCGTTATTGGCTTCAGTTACGGCCTCTACGGACCTCCTGCATCTCTTCTAGACGTTCTCCTTTCTGTGGTTGGTGAATGCTGCCATAATCCATTCTTTCAGTTCATTTTCGGTGATAGGTTTTTTGCTGGTTTATTGTTAATCTGCGACTCACACATAATAATCAAAGAGGTTGCAGTTTAGGGCCAGATGTAAGGGGTGATGTACTCGCAGAAATTTTCTGACAGACATAACTGCATGCTCTTGCTTGTGTAGCATGGTACAGAGTCCTGTTGCCAGGCATAGGGTCTTCCAGTAGCCACCCTCTTGACACGGGCAGCACTATCTCCTTGACGCACTTGATGTTGGCCTTTGTGTTGAGTCTATACACTGTGGGACGATGAATAGAGGCAGAACATCATCACTAGTGAAAACTCCAAACATCTCCGTAATCACTATTAGACTCATATAACTCTTTCCAAATCCTCTGCACTGTCCTCGTATTGACAATCAAACACTCTTAAATATTCGTATAGGAACTTGCGATACGAATGCCAAGAAGTACAGCATGCATTTTCCAAATTTCTGGTGGAGTGAATTGCATCTTGGTGCTCTGTTTCTCACAGACGATGCCCAACTTATCATACTATACCGTGTAGTCGACAAAATCATAAACAAACAAGGTGCATGTTCGAAATTAAAAAAATATAAAATGGCGAGAATTTACTTATCGCTCTCTTTAAGAGAATCAGTGATAACAGCCCACCTATATGACTGAAGGCTGGATATTTACACTCAAGAGAAAGTAGAGATTTCAGGCAAGTGAACATTCGAGCAACGAGAAAGTTTTAAGAGAAATGGTAACAATAAGGACACTTGTTTGAATCTGAAATAGAAAGATGAAAATTTAGAGAAGCCAGAAAAAGAAGGACTTTTAAAATTTGACACTCAAATAGGACATATTGAAAAGGACAAAAATTGCTTCGAATTACAAAGTGTAGAGAGTTATGGAGAGCCAGGGCAGTCCACATTCCGGGACCTAAAAGAAAAAAAAAAGACGATCTTCAGCAGCTTTGTTAATAACTCTTCAGTCCTCTTCAAACCGCCCGAATTCACGAAATTGCCGCAGATCTTCCAGTCATTTTAAATAGTAAATATTGTACATGGAATATTTGACCTATTAACAGATAGTTCTTTAATTTCGTTGTTCAAGCTGTATACTATGGTTAATGTCTATGAATGTAATTCTTCCATTTTTTATTGATAACAGAATCATTTTAATAATATTTATTGTTTCCAATGTTATTAACTTGTGCAGTTAAACTCCACTATTAATATCAATTACTTCTTTGATTTTCTTTTCTTGTAGTCAACGCACACCATTTTGTCTCCAAGCTGTTATAACTACCAACGTCCCGAGCTTATCATTGCTACTTTTCTTTTTTATCGGTCTTCAGTCGTCTAACATTAAACGTCCTATTGGTAATAACTTTATATATAATTGAAGACTTTTACAAAGTTTTAAATAATTTGTTGCATTTAACGGTTAACAACCGGAGAAATCGTTACCTTCTCAGACAAATGAATAATTATTTATAACATTTAATTTACAATGAAAACAAGCGTCTGAGAATTTCAAAATCCATTTTATTTCTTTCCTGGTTATTGTATTAGGAGGTTACATATATTCGTTCGTTTTCTTTATGCTGTTCTACGAATGATCTCGAAGAATAAGCTTTTTCTGAACTATGGTAATCCTCTGAAACTTTAGTCAAATGGTGTAGAAGTTTTTATTTAAGATTAGACACCCGCTTTGAGATAACATTCTAAGAAGACAAGCATAAGCATGTTCGACTGTTTTTAATCAGGGTAACAAAGCTGACAAAGAGGCTCGAGATTGTTGTGTAAGGAGAAGGCTTCAAAAATGACAGAATGATATGAAGCTCTATACTGAACAAATTAACATACTGAAAGAGGTAATTCAGCTGCAAAACTTCACTGACTATACAGTAGGATTATTTAACATGACAATTCTAGCTCACACGTCGCTAACATAACCAAGCATTCAATTAAAGAGCTCGGTTGGGTGGTTTTCCCACACCCATTGTATTCTTCTGATTTAGATCTCTCATACTATTTTTAGGTTCTTTCTTATAATGTAAGAAGTGTTTCGTTCAAGAACAATGTGGAGCTAAAAAAGTTCAAAACCTATTGATTTCTAGGGTGGAGGCGTTGAACTGTTAGTGGATCGTTAGCGGGAGGCCTTAAGCAATGAAGGGGAATATTTTGTTGAATGATTATCAGAACTATTAATAAATAATAAGTATTAAAATAAATGATTAAAAAAAAAACAAATGAATTTATGTAACAATGTGATATGTCCAATTTGAATGAGAACATGTATAAATACATCATACAAGTTCATGGTTTGCTTTATAATTATTTACGCATTGCTTCATTCAAAGGATCAGCCTTAGAGAGCTGCTACCGATGCGACAAAACACATGAAGATCGAGACGTTCAAAATGAAGATTGGATAATTCAAGGTGGACCCTGCCAAGTGGTGTTATTTTTTTGTCCGTTAATCTGGTAAAAAATCTCTTATCAGAAGTGTCCCCTAACGCAAAGACACCGTGCCATTAATTTCGACCCCGTGACCATGTAAGAGTGATGCATTTGAGTATGAAATGTCTGTACCACTGGGGTGGTGGCTGACGTTCATATCACGTTGCACCACCGATTCTCGTACGATCACCGAAGTAAAACAACGTCGAGTCTGGTCAGTACCTAGATAGCATCTCGTCTACAGTCACTTTCTCGCAGATATCCTGTGGCTTCCCTCTGTCATTTCATGGCAACTGCACTGATTAGCTTCTTTTAATGGTACCCAAACTGCATGAGTTTAAACGTGCTACTAGGTTGGCATCTCGGGCCCACTATTTCACTGTCAAAGCGGTTAGATATAGTCGTCACTTCTACTTCAAGAGCTTCTTATCTTGCACTTCCAGACAGTCGAACACCCTTCCCTGAGGATAGCTATGATCTTTAAATATTCAAATGTAATGTCAATCGATATCATTTGATGCCTTGATCTTGATCCTCGTCATTCTCTTTACCCTTTCCTCAAACACCTCTCTTTATTCTTGCGCACACTCTCTGTAACTCCTTGTGTGCTAGTGGCATTTCCGCCTTCCTTGGGGTGATATGCTTAAAAAGCTATGGACTTTAAACTACTTATCATTGCCTAACTGAGCCTGTCAGAAAATGTGGATCTTCTCTTAACAAATGTTTGAGAGCGAAGAAACTTCACTTAGCTGAAAGCACTAGCATGGCTCAAATGAAGGCATTCATATAGGTTTTCAAGAGTGATTCCTTTTTATCGGTCGTCAGCCGTCTAACATTAATTATCCGATTGGTAATATATGTAATTGAAGACTTTTACAAAGTTTTAAATGTTGTTGCTTTTAACGGTTGGCAACCGGAGAAATCTTTACCTTCTCAGACAAATGAATCATTAATTATAATATATTTAATAGCAGAATCACAAAAGATACTCCAATGAAAACAATCTGTGACGAGGTTATGACTATAATTATCGTTATTCAGAGCAACAGTGATACAGTCAATTTCGCCCCACTCTCAAGAATTACGAGTTAACCTGATTCTCTCTCCATAAATATTCACTAAATCCTGAAATTTCTTGCAGAACTTTTTCCTTTGACAAACGTATTCCATGACGTCACATTACTGCTCCTGTGGGTCCTAAGGGGCAATAAGTTTAAAAGAAGATTATTAGCGGAAAAATGGTGTAAATTCGCATTACCATCTAGTGTAGTTTTTCTAGACATTTATTGAAAAATAACTATTACTTCCAAATAGTACTTGTAATAATAAATTATTTGATTGATTCGCTTTCTATATATATATATAGCCAAAACTTTGGAGATTATGTAAATCCAGAAATATTTTGAGATTGTAAGAATTTTGGAAAGATAATGACTGTTAACTTACTTAATAACCAACAGCTGGAGGAAGAAGAGAAATTTGACGCATTAACATCCCATTTCTTCGCTCATGCATTTACATAAATTCGATTGGTCGGTTATCCGATGTCTCCTTCTGTTCCACCTGTCCATAAGTGTTAAATTCTCCAAGACATCTTTTCTCATTAACTCAGTTATCAAGACAACACGTCAATCAATATTTTTGACACAAAGATGGTGGTTATCTAAGTACAGATTAGCCGAATATATGGGGCAACCAGTGGGGATCAAACTGGCAAGTCCTTTGTAACTGATCTAGCGAGA
>CAHIKZ030000600.1:1007500-1107500 GCA_903632075.3 Acanthosepion pharaonis
TGTTTGTGTGAGCGCGCTCGTGTAAAACCTACAACATTAAATTTTTTTCCTGATTTAAATTGCTGTCCTTTTTTCTGCTGGAAATAACTGTAAATATATCCCAACAATTATTTTTTTTTTTTGCGTCACCCTATTTATATACAAGATTCATTAATAACGACTAACAAGGTATAGCAATTATGTTTTTCTTTCATTTTTTCCTATGATTTTATAATTTTACTTCTTGGCTTGACATAAATTATGTAAAACTTGTCCGAATGTTGTGTAAGCGCTTTCGTCTATACTTTAACCATTATCAAGTATGATTATATTTTTACACACACACACACGCACTCTCTCTCTCACACAAACATACATATATATATATTCATATGACGGATTTTTTTTTCATAGAACTATCGTGATGTTGACGTTAATGCGATTATACATGTGCGTTCTGTCAACTGTTCTAAGGTCATATTTATCGTCATTCACAGCAACAGCGATACCTGCCACCGAGGTCAATTTCTCCTCACTCTCAAGAATTGCTCATAAATCCAATACTCTATTTGCATTGTTTACACCAAGTGTATCCTTTCCATAAACATTCACTAATTTCTTGAGAATACTTGCAGCACTTTTTTCTTTGACAAACGTATTCATTTGATTCCCCGCTTTTCCCTTTGGGAAAATAATTTAAAAAGATGATTATTGGTGAGAAATGATTGTTTAACTTCACAACTTTTCCACCTAGATTGCTAGATATCTTATAGGTCAATTTTACAAGTACTAGTCGAAATTCGTAGTTAATAACTATGAATTTCGACTAGTACTTGTAAAATTAATTTATTTAAATTATTTTTATGTCTTGTCAAATCTTTAGTAATATCAGAAAATCTTTGCAGGTAAAAGCCAGAAAATCTTTTAATATGAAGCCAGAAAACTTTGCAGGTAATATGAAAAATTTAAAGCCAGAAAATCTTTTGCAGGTAATATGAAGCCAGAAAATCTTTGCAGGTAATATAAAGCCAGAAAATCTTTGCAGGTAATATTAAGCCAGAAAATCTTTTAATATAAACCAGAAAATCTTTGCAGGTAATATAAAGCCAGAAAATCTTTGCAGGTAATATGAAGCCAGAAAATCTTTGCAGGTAATATGAAGCCAGAAAATCTTTGCAGGTAATATGAAGCCAGAAAATCTTTGCAGGTAATATAAAGCCAGAAAATCTTTGCAGGTAATATAAAGCCAGAAAATCTTTGCAGGTATTATAAAGCCAGAAAAGCCAGAAAATCTTTGCAGGTAATATTGCAGGTAATATAAAGCCAGAAAATCTTTGCAGGTAATATAAAGCCAGAAAATGCAGGTATTATAAAGCCAGAAAATTTGCAGGTATTATAAAGCCAGAAAATCTTTGCAGGTAATATAGCCCAGAAAATCTTTGCAGGTAATATGAAGCCAGAAAAAGTAATATGAAGCCAGAAAATCTTTTGCAGGAAAATCTTTAATATAAAGCCAGAAAATCTTTTTTTTTGCAGGTAATATAAAGCCAGAAAATCTTTGCAGGTAATATGAAGCCAGAAAAACTTTGCAGGTAATATGAAGCCAGAAAATCAGGTAATTAAAGCCAGAAAATCTTTTGCAGGTAATTGAAGCCAGAAAATCTTTGCAGGTATTATATAGCCAGAAAATCTTTGCAGGTATTATAAAGCCAGAAAATTTTGCAGGTAATATAAAGCCAGAAAATCTTTGCAGGTAATATAAAGCCAGAAAATCTTTGTAGGTAATATAAAAGCCAGAAAATCTTTTGCAGGTAATAAAGCCAAGAAAATCTTTGCAGGTATTATAAAGCCAGAAAATCTTTTTGCAGGTATTATAAAGACAGAAAAGCCATGTAATATAAAGCCAGAAAATCTTTGCAGGTATTATAAAGCCAGAAAATCTTTGCAGGTAATATGAAACCAAGAAAATCTTTGCAGGTAATATAAAGCCAGAAAATCTTTGCAGGTATTATAAAGCCAGAAAAAGCCAGAAAATCTTTGCAGGTAATATAAAGCCAGAAAATCTTTGCAGGTATTATAAAGCCAGAAAATCTTTGCAGGTAATATAAAGCCAGAAAATCTTTGCAGGTATTATAAAGCCAGAAAATCTTTGCAGGTATTATAAAGCCAGAAAATTTTGCAGGTAATATAAAGCCAGAAAATTTTTAAAGCCAGAAAATCTTTGCAGGTATATAAAGCCAGAAAATCTTTGTAGGTAATATAAAGCCAGAAAATATTTGCTTTGTAATATAAAGCCAGAAAATCTTTGCAGGTAATTGCAGGAAAATCTTTTGTAGGTAATATAAAGCCAGAAAAGAAAATCATTGCAGGTAATATAAAGCCAGAAAATCTTTGCAGGTATTATAAAGCCAGAAAATAATTTTATATTGTAAGAATCTTTTTTTTTTCTCGATAATAATGGTTTCGTGATACAAGTCTTACTGATTGAGACATACCTGGGTGGGGAGGATGTGGATTCATATATTTCAGAAAGGCGTTTGTGCGTAAGTGAATACAACGAACCCCACTGGAATTGGAACTCGGCTCTGCGATTAACAATTCCGTGTCTTTATACATTCCTTGAAAAAAAGAAAAAACGAACATGGAAAGATTTAAAAAAAGAGTGTGTGATGAAAAGCAACATGCAAAGGAAATAGTAACCTTCAGTAGTAAGAAAAGAAAAGTTTCTTAAAAATAATGGGAATATTATTTTTATGGAAAATAGTAATATATAAAAACTACTTCAGCAGTAGTCAAATGGAGAAAAAATATTTCCAAGTAGGTGAATAGAGAAATAAAGTTACATAACCAACAAAAATTGCAATTATTATTAAAAAAAAAAGATCCATGTAAAATATATAATTTTAAATATTCCTCACTTTTTTCTTTATCTTATTTTCCGGTTATTTATATCACTGATAGTTCCAAAAAAAATGGCGATCATATCAAACACGAGACTTCCTAGTGATACGTCACTCAATTTTCATACCAAAAAGTATTACATATCTTGCTGTTCCATCATGGTTGAGCGGACGTGAGGTACATAGTGAATAAATCAGCCCAAGATGTCTGACAGTGAATCATAAATGCGATCATTTTCTTTTCAGAATGTCAAGTCTTGCTGGCACCAGCCTACGAAGACATTGTGGTCTTACTTGCTTTAATATTACAAGCGTCTAACGTGCAACCGCTATTAGTCGATGCTGGTATATTTAAGAAGAAAATCATCTTCAACATTTCAAAATTATTATCCTTACCAGACTATTCGATACTGGTGAAGATCCCATGTTAATGGGGTAACGATATATAAATATGTATATAAATCAAGAATACTTTTGAAAGAAAAGATGAATGGCAAAATGGAAAAAAAAATTGTGACACGTTTCATCGATGAAATACTAACGGATGTAATGCATCACAAAAACTTTTTTCTAATTTGTCATATATATATATATATATATATATATATATATATATATATATATATATATATATATATATATATATATATCTGTCTAATTCTTTTTATATTTTTCCACTTTTCAAAAAGGTATTGATTATTCTGCTCGGAATTGTGTAATTGTTTTGTTAAAGAAATTTCAAACGTCTCAGTCATTTTTAAGAACCAAGTTGTTATCTGCGTCCTGTTATTCTTTGGAACTTTGTAATAGTCTACGGTGACGTTCAGTTTAACGTTTATTGCGAACGATTCGCAAAAAATGCTTTCCTAAAAATAACAGGCTGAGTTTTTATTTGAATGATATGTCCGACATTTCTAAACATTTACAACAGCATACCTGTTCACATTCGCAATTCAATGAAATTCTTGTTGAGAATACATCTGAAATTTTTCATGAAAACAATATATTAAACTACAAACGCTCGACACTATCTATATTAAAAATCTGAAACCAAACCTTAATAAAATTAACAATGAATACTGCACATGTTTTAAAATGTGTACAATAGATCGTTCAAAATATCAAGGTTTCTCTAATAATATTAATACTTATTTCTTAAAATCTCTAGACACACCATACTTACTTACCTCCCCTGATGTAGTGTCAAGTGAAAGAAAATAACTTTCAGATGGACAAAGCAATTTTGTCATTGAAAATGAGGTACAGTACGATATTTTTCTTGAAAAAAAAACCCTGATGATGACATTGCCCTATGTCGAAAGTGATCGAAATAAAATAATATGTATGAACACAGCTATTTTCTCTTTAGTAATGCTTGCTCGTGAATATGAAAGGACCCAATTGAAAATAAGTAGATTAAAACTTGTCTAAATTATACAACGAAATATGTCTCAATATATATATATATATATATATATATATATATATATATATATATATATATATGTGTGAGTGTGTCTGTGTGTTGGGAGATCATCTCATTTGTATGAAAAATAGAATTATGAACAAAATACAATAAATATAAGTAGAGAATAACAAAAAATAAAATAAGCCAATCATTGCAAGGAAAGGCGCAACATTCTAGAAGTAATTATTGTGTATAAAAATACATTATATTTTAAATATCATTCGCTTCGTAAGGCAGTAACAGAAAGTGTGCTAGATGGCCAGCGAATATCGGTTTCCGAGCAGAGCCGTCTGCTCGTTTTATCAGCCAAACTATTACAGATGTTTGATCTGTTGTTTATATTACAATTTTGCTGAGCAGAATTTAGTTACAGTTTCTGTTAGAGAGCGCATAATCAAACATTCGATGGCTAAGGTGCGAACATGAACATAGAAAACTCCGGAACTATTCTATCTACTAAATTTTACTCAAACGACTTGGGTCAACCCGTTGAATATTTTTAAGATACGTTATAAAAAGACCGCGCGCAGGATTCGCCTCCGAGTCACCTCCATGACCAATCGTCCTTGGTGAGATTCAAAAACAAGTCTTATGGTAAGAAGGTTCTTAGCGCTAGTGTATATTAAATGATTAATATCATTTTAAAATACTAGTCTACTACTATTATTACTACCAGTAATAATAATAATAAAAATAATTAGAAAATGTAAAAATATTTCATACATTATTTTTCGGTAACGTCTGGAGCAGGGCAATAATTTCACATATGATGTTATTGTGGATTAATTAGAATGTCAGCTTCACAAAAATTGTCAAGATGCTACCAACAAAATATTGTCTACGTCACAGACGACACACATTGCTTAATAATGAGTGACATATTCGAAAATGCTTGAACAAAATATGATCTTCAGTCTGTTTGAACCCACAATTTTATTTTATTAAACAGAAATTGCACACACACATGCATACGCACAAACATATATATATATATATATATATATATATATATATATATATATATATATATATATATATATATATATATATATATATATATATATATATAATGAAACAATTCTCAAAGTTAACCTGTAGAAAAATTTCTCAGTGTTAACCTTTCTTTCTATATATATATATATATATATATATATATATATATATATATATATATATATATATATATATATATTTGTACATTCTTTTTATAGATACAAATATTTAAGTAAATGATCTGTTTATAATAAACAGTATTAAACAACATTTACCGGCCTGAATGTCCGAGAAATACACATTTGTATATATAAAAAGAATGTATAAACATAAAATGTCTTAAAATAATTGTCGGACTTTGTCCATTTCTCCATTTCATAATATATATATATAAGTACTTCATCAATTAATCACGCTACCTTGGTTTAAACCTTTTTGCATCTTTAAGCGATTTGGGCTTAGCAATGGCGATTGCGTTTAAGCATGAAACAGACAGACTTCAGCCACTAGGTGTTGATTTAAATTTCCAGTTCATATATATATATATATATATATATATATATATATATATATATATATATATATATATATATATATATATATATATATATATATACCACATTGGTATTGAACATTTTCAGAAAACTTCCTATGTATATATGTGTATTTCTATGTGTTTGGACAGAAAATTGGAAAAACCTAAATGAGAGATCAAAGTTAATATACTTTGCATTTCGTGTCAATAGAATTATATGTGGCTAATAAAAGTGTGTGGAAATTAGCCATACATCGTATTGTTCGTCGTTGATTGAGGAAAACCTACCTGTCAATTCATTTGCTATCCAAATCCTGCCACGAATGGTTTTCGTTTTGGGTTTTATGCCCAGAAAATGCATTGTTGTTTAAATTCTTCGTCTATGTTTCTTGTCCGTTCAGGACGGAGGCGGTTGTTAAACTCGAAGCATTCTATCAATCGTCGCCCTAAACAATATTTCTCATTCTTTTAAAACACCTGCTACTTAATTAGGTTTCTTGCTATTTTTGGTTCCCTGCCTTGTCTTCTGCCTCTGCCCTCAGTAAAACTTCAATCCATCCGATCACACAGTGCAAGTAAGACGAAAATTCTTCACTGGTAAACTGCTTTTAAATTGAATTGAATTTATTCAGAAAGAGTGGTATCTGTTTCGCTGAAAATCAGAAAATTAATAATAATAATAATTATCTATATAATAATAAAACTTGAATCATGTAACTATCATTGTATATTCCCGTGATACAGGAAATACGTAATACCCAAAGTAATTTAAGGGCATATTGTACACTGAAATTCTGCAGACTGCATTACCAGATTTCATTAAAGTTACATAAGGGGTTCCCTAGGTTGGGCTAATTTTTCCCTTTTATGGCATATTTAATAGGAAACTCAGTATTTATTTTTAATACACATTCTCTTATAATCCGTGTATACTAACAAATACTTGCATGTTATATTCAAATATTAGGACTTTGAAAAATAATATGACAACTTTATAAAATTTAGATAAGCAAAACACGACATATTTATACAATTCGCTACACTACATTATACTTTTAATAAACATCTGCATGAAAGGTGAAGAAATTATTCGTCACATTACGTGATAGTAAATACATACGTTCTTTAGCTAGGGCCTTTTCTATGCTTTACAGCATTTTAATTAGGAAATTCATTATTAATTTTCAATACACATTCCTATATCAATCCGCGATTATAAACACATATTTTTCTAATACATTGTAACAACATTATTAAACAAATGGTACATGCATAACACCACATATATTTATACAATTCCCTACACTACATTAGAACTATTTTTTATAAACAACGATTTGAAAGATGAACTTGTTCGTAAGTAAATACATAGATGTACGCTGATTTGCTGCCGTTAGGTATTTTGAAATAAATGCAAGGAAGAAACATGTATGTATAATAAAAAATATACTTAATATTTTGAATAAGACTACATCTTTTTTAAACTAATAATCCCAATTTTCACGTAATGTGTTATGTTTGAAGTTCAATGAGACAATAATCTTTCTTCTTCCAATTTAAGTAGTAATTATTAATCTTAATACAAGTTCCAAGGAGAATATTTTTAAAGATACTGTTCAATGTAATTGTAGGTATCCTGACCAATGCCCATTGCCAAACAAATGTTTAACTAAATCCCCTGTTTATCTTTCTTCTATCTCTACAATAGAAAATCTGACGGTTGAAAAGTTCTACAGTTATAGTAATAAGAATTCTTTCAAGACTAGACGGTACCAATATTGTCCTTAGTTATAGAAATAATGCATCACTTTCTAAATATTTTGGAGTTTGAAAGACGATAATAAAACCTCTAAGATTAAATGGAAAATCTTAAAAATGGCGAGGACATGTAGATCCTTATACGTTCTAGTTCCACGTGCCATGTTTAATGGATGTCAGTTATCATTTATTTCCTGTTAATTTCCCTTCAGCAAGTTTTCCACTGCCTTAATCGGCTATTGAACTCACACTCTTTGGGTCCAGTTACTGGATCTAACCAACGCCTTTATTCACTATGTCATGTGTCCTTTGTGGACACTCTACCGCAGTGAGAGAAATAAAGGTTTCAGTTCGACATTCCAACCATCTGAAGAAGGCCGGAGCGGACAACGGCCGAAACGTTATAATAAATATGGCGACAAGATGAGGACAATAGTTCGAATAATGTAAATATTATACATATATTTAAGCGCATGTATGTGTACGTGTGTGTAAATGCACGCGTGTGTGCCTATTCATATAAAAATACTTACTTTGTGTCCTTCAAGTGAGCTTATCGGAACATTTACATTTTCATTGATGAACTTATTCTCACAATACAAAATTCAGCTGTGTTTCAATTTCACTGTAGTCCTCAAATGGAACTAATATACCGGACGATCGCTAAACGTGATGGAGAATGGTCAGCTTATTCTGTCGGTCTCGGAAGAATCTGATTCCTTCAGAGTCAGAGAAGACCAGAATGTCAGCATTATGCCGTATCTCGGTTGATGATATTCAATACTCACTTTGTAGTCTTCATAATGTTTTTGTGTGGTCCTTTGCGAGTTAGATTTACACTAAACTCTGAAGTGTCTTTCCCCAAGACGCAACGTTGCGAAACATAACTCTGTTTCCATGTCTACTCATTTGATCTTCATTCTTTTGTTCCACTAGTAAGGATATTTTCAGCTAAAAAAAATCTATTCCGACGGAGACGAATCCTCCTCATTTCCTGAGTTTTATAAATGTAAAAACAGGCGTCAACTCACGTATCGTTTTTCTAAGTATGACCGGAAACTACCTACACAATAGACTCTTCCAGACATATATTAAGTAGGCGACATAGCACTCTAGAGAGTGACAGAGAGTGAGATAGAGAGACAGTGAGAGTCGCGTACGACTACCAGTATTGGACACTAACATATAGTAAGCTCCGCTTACACTATCTCTGTAACCTGTTGTTAATATATCTTTCTTACATCTAAGCCGTGTTCCGTGTTTTCCTTCTGTGGTCCCACTAAGAAACGCTACATTGTGGAACAGGGAGTTACACAGATTTTACCCTAAATTATAAAGTTTTCTGTCATTAATTTATCCTAAAACTATGCACCGGAAAACCACGATTTTTCAGGAATAGTTGCCTTATATTTTCATTTGTATTAAGAGCAATTCTCATCAGGGAGCCATAAACGTAAACCTCTGAATGCCGTTCCTTAACATATACATCTTTACAAAAATATTATTCGGCTTTACATCTTATAGTTGCAATAGAAATCCAATAAAACATTAATAGACAAGAAATATGGCTACTGCGATATTTCCTTGTTTTCCACATAATACTTAAATTTCTATCGATACAAGATTTCAAATATACGGATGATTTTCAAATTAATTAGTATTTCTAGGAAACAGTCTAGGAAACAAATACTTGAATATGTTATGAGGAAGGAAGGCTTGGAAAATTTAATACTCAGTGGACTTATTTTGGAGAGATGGGATAGAAGGAAACACTGCTTCACTTACCTAAGGAATTTCAGTGAATGGATGGCAAGGATGCATAATAAACAGAAAACGTTGCTTAGATGTATAAGAGACAGGAATGTGGGGAGAGACATATTATCGTTGTCGGCACCCGTTCGTATCTGAACATCGGGATCGTCATCCTCTTTCTTTTGGTGGTTGTGTGTGAATCAATGAGAGTTTGATGAGGCTATTCGCTTGAATTTGATTTTAATGGACAAATATGCGCTGCGGAGAAGCCAATACACTTGGCCAGAAATGCCTCCCTTGCGGCTCAAAGCGGATTGAGACATTTGAAATCTGGCAAACCTCGTTGACTCGAGCTGCCGGATGCTTGGTCTGTCAAGGTCTGTCAAGGTCCGCCTTGGTTATACCCTCCCGACTGGCCCTGTCCTCTTCCGCCGTTTTGGCCGTCGAGATCGTGTAGAGCTTTGACTATTCCGCCATTGGGGTCTTCAAAGTTGGAAGCATTCAGTCTGGTCCTCCATCTTCGATCTTACCACCATGGGTGGCCCTACAGGAGTTGGAACTCCAGACAACTTCGGATCACTGGGAGAAATGAGCCCTCTACCTTGACAAGGAACGTCCATATATTTTACACTTGATGTCGGAGTGAACAGTTCATTATCAAATGTACCACTTTGACTTATTATTTTAATTTAATGACAATAACAAAAACAAATCAATAAACAAGAAAAGAGAGATGATAAGAAAAGAGACATAAATAGGAACAACAAATGAATGATCGTGATGATTCAATAAATACATTGTTCAAATCCTTGATCTCTTATTGTGGTCCAAATTTCTATTTTGGAGTTTCGCGAAAGCTCGTTTGAAATACCGCCTATAAGGTAAGTTTTTCAACTAGTATAAAAAAAATGTATCTTTAATGAAATTGACGATGATAGTGAACTATTTTAAATATTAAAACACTAATTTGAATATTTAAAATAGTAAATATTATTTAATATAAAATATAAAATATTATTTAATATTAAATAAACATAAAATATATAAAAAATATATATAAAATAAAATAGAAAAAATATATAAAATAATATAGAACATTATTTAATATAAAATATAAAAAATATTTAATATTAAATATTATTCAATATATATATATATAAAATATTATCTAGTATAAAATATTAAATATTATTTAATATTAAATAAATATAAAATATATAAAAATATACAAAATAAAATACATAAAATAATGTAAAATATTATTTAATATAAAATGTTAAACATTATTTAATATTAAATGTTATTTAATATTATGAATATTTAAAATATTAAATATAAATATTTAATTTAAATATTAAAGCACTAATTTAAATCACTAAACTGATTTGGTTTGTCTTGAAAAGGATAACTGTGCCTTCACATTTAAAATGTGATTATTTTTTCTCTTTTTTTATGTAATAGAAGTAAGTGTTTTCACTAACTCAATTCAGAAGCCTCAATGTCTAATAATAAATAAATTAAGAGCAAAAAAGTCTTAGCCAAAAATGTAAAAAAACAAAGCAAAAACAGACAAGATATAAATGAGATTTTATCGAACTCTGTTTTGGCTGTTGGGTGTAGAATACAAAGCAACGGCAGTCAAAAAAAAAGCAGGAAAGACAAATCGAATTTGTAAATATATTGTGCGGTCGATATATCTAATTAACTCTTGTAGTGGTCGATAGTATGTCCAACCCAAAGGTGAATAGTGCAGGGAATTCTCTTGCTTGACAGTTTCGACGTTAACATTAAGAGAGAAAGGCCACGAGTTTTACACATAAACGACATAAATGAAATAAACATCATTCTTTCGTTACATCGACAAGTCTGATTTTAATTTCTTCTCAAATTGTTTTTCAATTTTTAAGAACATTTGTCATCATAAAACCACAAGAACTACAAAACAAGTTCCGGCATAGATGCTTATGTTGGCTGTTGAATCTTTGAACGAATGTGACCATCGCTGACAAATTTAGACAATGTTTTCAGTTCTCGTGCCAAGAACAATGGCTCTAAAAGAAAGCGACTTTCAAATCTTATCCTGGATGTGGCAAAATATTTTGGTTTGTACCAGAGCCTGTCCAGTTTTGTAAATTCTATTTAGCTTGCTCGTGGGATTACATGTGACTGTTGGAGCCGACGTGGTTTCTGCGGTTTTTTGGACGAAACCTGCTTCTTCAGCATACTACTGATAGTAATTACTCAAAGGTCTAACAATGCTAGACAAGACATACATAGATACATACAGGCCAATATTAAGTTGATACCCTATGTAATAATGGGCATCCAATATAAAGGGTATTTCATTAAAGACGATTCGAAATCAGCAATAATATATCAGTGTTATTGGTGAAAACTTATTTATTTCTCTATTGGATGATGTTAATTAAGTCGTGGCAATTATGTGTGAATAATAATATCGCCCAAATGTCCACCAAGGCTTCGGCGGTACACCTCCACTCGATGGTCAAAATTTTTGTTGATGTCTCAGCATAGTTGCTCATTGATCTCACCCATATGCCTCATTAAATCGTCCTTCAACTGATGAATTATTGTTGGCTTAAACCTTAATTTTGAGATGACCCCCAAAATATATCTAAAGATGTCAAGTTGCATGATCATGTTCGCCAATTGATTTTGCTGTTTCTAGAGATGATGCAACCTGGGAAGTGTTCATTTAATAAAGCAATTGTTGCATTGGGTTGTGGCATGTGGCACCGTCCTACTGGAACAACAAATCTTTGACATCTTTAGCATTCAATTCAAATTGAAATTACCAAAGACTTAAATTGTTAAATCTGAAAGAAAAAAGAAAAAAATATCATTATAAACTTAAAATTAATTCACATTTAAAATCAGTCCAATATATTGGAACACACTTTATAATAAGATGAGAGAGAGACAAACAAATATTATAGAAGTAATTGGAGCAAGATAAATATATTTATAAAATAATAAACATCGACAAGTTTTATTTCAATTTATTCTCAAACTACTTTTCAGAAATACAAAACAAGAAACGGCATACAAGCATGTCACAAAATACTTTTTACAATGGCGTTCACCCTGTACAAAGCCCGAGAGAAACGCTTAATAGAGGCTGACACATTAAGAGGCTCGGTTTATGCGGATATGTGACAAAGATAAAGTTTAACCAAAGAGTGAGTAGGTTCCACAAATCAGCTGTTCATGGATAGAAGCTGCTTGAATGGAACTTATATCTCACCAATGGAATACGAAGAGAATGAAATTGGTTCGCTACAGATTAAAGAAAATATCATTGTTACTTAATAGTTAATACTTAAATAATCTTAATAATATTTTTAAAAAATACTTAAATAATGGTTAAAAAATCTTAATATCCATTCACATATTAATTTTATATGTGCGAACTGCCAGGGTATTTTGAGAAAGATAGTGAAGGGACATTTTTGCCTTCGACAGACTATCTTTTGAATTCAGTGTTGTCTTTTTCTTTGAATGGCTAGCAATTTATTCCGCTATTTAAATTCGTCAAGGAGAGGAAGATTCACGGCAGGGTTAGGCTAGGAACGAAAAACGTTGCAAATCAGATTTCAAGATGTTCTTTCTATATATATATATATATGTATATATAATTGTGTATTTAGACAGCAATCCCTCATTTATACAGGTTCCATTAAAGACGAAAACAAGGTACTGCGGTTAGAATTTTTATTTAAGTTTTCTTGTGTTCGACCAATTGTTTTCTTTTCTCGGCACAGAGTGTGTAGAAGTTGCGCAAATGGTCTGTAATTCCCGGGGCTTTCGGTTATACTTTTAGCCATTAAGAAAAATGATTTTATTTTTACTTTTTAATTGAATGTATCGGTTGTATGTGCCGTGGGCTCGGCCAAAAATATGCCTTTTGAACACGTATAATCGGGTTCAGGGTCGGTTTAATTCCTAGAAATAGACTCCTCCCTTCGGCGTAGCCTCGTTCGGGTTCCTCCCCGCCCGAAGGCAGAGAGTTCAACCGATCAGCCGATCAGCCGGTCGCCCGACTTCAGGCTGAACTCCCTGCTTCCTCTTGAGGCGCAGTATTTATTACGTATGGAATAGTCCATTATGTTATTATGGGTATTATCAATCCAAACCTTCATTTGATTATTCTATACAGTAACCTTCCCTAATTTATTAAACACACACACCTAATAGGTGTTTTATTTTTAAATAAGCTTAATCGCAGTACCTTGACTGTCGTCTTTAATGAATGAAACACACACACACACACACATAAATAATATATATATATATATATATATATATATATATATATATATATGTACGTATAGCATATAATTCCAATTAGTAACTGAACCAACTAAGCCGATTGTTGCATTTATTATTAAATGTCCAGATAAAATTTATAAAAAAAAACACTATTTACATTATTCAGACTACTGTCCTCATCTTTGTCGCCACATTTATTACAACGTTTCGGCCGTTGTACGCTCCGGCCGTCTTCAGGTTGTTAGAATGTCGAACGTAACAACTATCCTGGGTACATAGCAACAGCCCAAATTACTGGGATAGGCGTGTCTGATGTGAACGTGTTATCAGAGGAAATACAAAGGATCTGCGGTCCATATAACACCAGGACAACCTTCAAAAGCTGGACGACAATTGGCAGATATCTCTCCCAGTAGAGAAGAACATGACTAAAGACTGTGTGTACGCTATCCCGTGCAGCTGCCCCTTTAAGGTAAAGCTTCCAGAACACCGGAAAGCTATAACACGAGGGGAGGTGGAAAAATTATGAGTGGCTGACCACATATGGTGAGAAAAGTGAGATCACCGCCCTCTGTGGCATCATGTTGAGATCATAGTTTAAGAACACCATTGGGAAATTCGTAAACGTTAGGAATAAGCACATATGCTAGGCCACAAAAATCTCCTGAGCCAACCAAACATAGAAATGAATACAATATGGGATCCTGTAATAAGGAGTGTCGGAGAAAAAACGATAATAACAACAAAATATTGCAATATGATGTTAAAAACATAAAATGATAACAGCCAAATTAAAATATGAGAACTGGTAAAAATGGTTAATGAAGACATTAGGTTTATAATACCCAGAAATCCATACACAGATGTCCCTAAGGACACACAGCACAGTAAATAAAAGCGTTATATTCAGTGACAGGACCCAATGGAGTGTCAGTTCAATACGTAGTTAAGGCGGTGGAGAACGTGGGGAAGGGAATTAACTAGAGATAACTGAAAAATGACATCCATTAGATGTTTCACGTGGGACTAGAATAGTTTACCCAATGAGCTAAATAAAGGGTCCAGTTCGACATTCCAACCACCTGAAGAAGGTCGGAGCATACAAAAACGAAACGTTGTAATAAATATGGTGACAAAGATGAGGACAATAGTCCGAATAATGTAAATAGGGTACATAATACCTCATGTCAGAAATATAGACAGATGCTCTAATTTAAAAATGATTCGAGTATTCTCAACCACGGTTAGTCATTATCAAGAACATTAATGTTATCAGTTACAATAGTATTGTGATTTATTTTATCTAGGCACGTCCACTTTTTCCGGGAAAACAGCATAGCGTAATGAAAAATGCCACAAACTTAACGTAAATCAAGTTTTATCGTCAAAATGCTTATGTTATTATCAAGATGAAAGACCAAAGTATTTTAAAAATATTTTTTGAAATTTTTTATTATTTTTTAACACGTTCGAAATTTTAGTTAAAATCTTCTTTTGTTTACGTCATTGCGGTGCTGTTAAAATAACATTGTTTTTTCGCGCTTTTTTTCCGTTGAAAACTCATTGATTTGGAAATTCTTGTAAAAATCAAGTAATTGTCCGATTTTAATGAAATTTTCAGGACTTATTCACAAATGAATGGAATTATTTTTGAAATATTTTTTCTAGAAAATTTTGGTAAAAAAATATTTTTTTAAATATGTTACACTCCATTTACTTATTTTCCTGAAATTTCGTTCAAAACTTTTTTATTTCCTGACAATTTTTTTTTTGTTAAAGTAAAAGTCATTAGAGATGGTAAATCACCTACTCTTTTTTTTTAAAATTTGCGCTAATTAACTAAAAATCTGCTCTGAATTGAAAAATAATGAATCAATAAATCTATGATATTACTTAATTAGAAAATTTTTTTAATTGCTTTTTGTAAATAAGTAATATTAAGGTCATTATTGCCTGAAGAAATAAATTTTTTCTGATGAATAATTAAATTTTACACGAATTTTTTCATTGGTTTTACATTTTAATTATAATAATTTATAATAGTTTAAAAATCTTGCAAAATTCTGCATTAGCCTATTTCCTTGTGATAATTAGTAATTAAGTAGAAACAAAATTTACAAGTTCAAAATTGCAAAGTTTAATAAACTTAGTGGTGCTAAATTTTTTTCATATAATTTTTTATGTTGTATTTTTTTAATTAATACGTTCCGTATTTCCATGTACAGTAGACTGAAATTGCCATTATTAGAAAAAGAGTTTTGCCCCTTTCACTAAAACTAAAAAAAAAGCGTTTATCAGATTTCTAATAATTTTCATTTAAGGTCATCCGTAGTAGCTGTCATCACTCGTCAATCAACACGTAGATCAAGTATTGGATAAAAATAACAGTACCAATCGTTAATAATTGGTTGTATATTACTTTTTTATGCTAGAAGTAAGTAATATTTCTTTTAAATCAGATTAATTTAACATTAAATTTTCTAATTTTACTAAAATAACGTGTCAGAAACTTTTAAAAATATTTTTAAAATCGATAAATTTGTGTTTGTTTACAAATTTCGTAAAATTAAGAAAATGGCGGGAATTACGAAAATTTGAAATTCCAAAATTAAATTTGACATTCCAATGTATATAATTTCTATCTGAAATACACCAGAATTGTTTCCTTAATGGAAATAATAAATTTAATGATTAAACTTTCAATTAAAGCTAAAATGAAATCTTCAAGCATGTTTTTTCATTTTTTAAAATTTATTTTAAAGTTAGGTATCGGAAATTTTGCCGGAAAAAGTGGAAAAATTTTTATCCGTTTTTATAGAAACATTATATTTTTTTTATTTAATTTAAATGTACCGTAAGTGATACCACATACTGAATGATTATAAAGATTTTAAATTAAATCATTACAAATACAAATCTTTAACCCAAAGTGCAATCCTGTTATAATCAAAAATAAAGATAGCATTATTTTCTTCTGTTGTAGAGAATGACATTTTAACTCTAAAAAAACTGAAGGAGAAATTAAAATATAGTTGATAGTATTTAACAGCTATTATAAAAAAACACACGCACACATAGACACCTACACACACAGACACAGACACACACACACACACATATATATATATATATATATATATATATATATATATACATATATATATATATATATATATATATATATATATATATATATATATATATATATATATATATATATATATATATATATATATATATATATATATATATATATATATATATATATATATATATATACTGGTTATATGAGGGGAAAGAAGGTCGGGAAACATCGCTTGCGATGCCAGGTAGTGTGACACCGAATATTGTGTTGGTGAAGCATCGCAAACTACAACCACAGAGACGGGGGCAGTCGCTGCTTGAATTGGGATCAAATACAGATCAAATGTGGATAGAAGACTGAGTGAATGATACGATAAAGATCAAACAGGAAACGTTTATAAATCTAACATGTTTTGTCTTTATTAAAGTTTCATCAGAGAATGAGATATCGAGAAAAATCTGGTATGTTTAATTTGATGTCTGTCAAACCGATATAAAGCAAAAAAACAACAAATTAAAAATACGAGATTTTGTTTTCCCTTCTTATTTTCTGTAAATTTTATTCTCAGATGTAGCTTTAATAAAGGCGGAAAATGTTAGATTTATAAACGTTTTCTGCTTTTCACTTATTTCATCATATACGTGTGTCTATGTGTACACACACACACACACACATATATATATATATATATATATATTTATATATACATGCGCGCACGCACACACACACACACACACACACACACACACACACACACACACACACACACACACACACATACACATTGGGGGGGCTGCTCAAAAGGGAATTAACTACTAATTTAATCAGATTTTTTTGGAACTGGGCCGCCCGAGAATATTTCAGCACATCCTCTTTGTTTAGAAAAAAAAAGCACGCTAAAATAAATGGGTAGGCAAATAATTAAATCCTCATACACAGTAAAGTTGTTATCGTCGAATAATTTCTTTTCAAAGTCTGACTCACTTTATAATTAGACTTTTTTTTGTCTCATGTTAAAAGTGAATTGTACGTTCTCAGGAGTGTAATGTCTGCATCTCTTTCAGTTTTTCCACTGAATGAACCAGACGCCTTAGTGAATCTTATCCAAATACTAAGATTTACCTGATATTTAACCAATCTTTTCTCAAGTATCAATGATCAATTATTAGTCCTTAAACCTCAAAGGAGTCTGCAAAAGATAATACCTTAGCAATTCATTCCCAAATATCTGCCGAATTATCATATCTGATAATATTCATATTAAGAAGCATAATGACATACACGTGTTACAAGTACTTATGTAGGCTGATTTCTTTTTCAAGATATGAGAGAAAGATGAATTCTGAACAATGTTCAAGTATTGTCGACATTCGTGAGTTTATCCATACAGTCGGGTGTTGGTAATCAGAATATGTTTATAATAAAAAGGATTTAATATTTAGATGAATATTATGGCTTGATAAGAAAGACTTACATTTTTTTTTGTTTGGGTTTATTTAATTTGGATAAGAATGATCTATCTATCTATCTATCTATCTATCTATCTATCTATCAAATATATAATTATAAAAACATAAACTAGAAGTAAAAATAACACGTGTTATCGAACCTTGTTTTTTTTTTCTGGAATTCAAAAGAAAAAAAAACAATATGTATTCGATTGTAAGGGCCTTTTTTTAAAAAAAAAAAAAAAAAAGGCAAAGTATTACAACAAGCACAATATTTGCAATATCTGCTAACAGGGAAAATTAGAAATTATAACATTTCCGGATCCAAAGAACCTTTTAAACCAGAATCTAGAAGTCTTAAGTCCTTGCTCACATAGAAAATTTTTCTTAAGCACATAAGAGGCTGGATGAGAAAAAAAGTCATTAACCGATAAATTTATAACACACTTGACTTTCTTCTCTTTACCCCTCTTCTTCTACTTCCTTCTTCACATTCTCCTCCCCCCTTTTCATTACATCGGCCGTTTGTTTAATTTTTTTTTAATAATATAGCGTTCATTAGTTATTAAAAAAATAAGACGTTAAGAGGTCATTTGATAAAAATCGCCTGATGATACCGTAAGGTTGAAACGAAGGTAGCGGATTCAGCTGACCTCCTGATATTTAAAGTATATATATATATATATATATATATATATATATATATATAGTGGGGGAAAATATTCGTACACATACAAAATTTTTAGTTATTGTACTTACAACAAATGAATATACATACTTTTCTTATAAAGGATTGATGAATTGATAGGATTTATTTCTATGAAATCAAATTCTGTTCTTTTTTTCTATGTATATTTAGTTATTATGCATCTATGTACACTTAATTATAGGATATTATGTTTATTCATTGTTTGTAAATATAATAAATTAAAAATGCATATGTGTACCAATAGTTTTTCCCCCATTGCACACACACACACACACACACACACACACACACACACACACACACACACACATATATATATATATATATATATTAAAAAGAAGAGAGGTGCCGCAAACGTTTTTGGTTGTAATATGGATTTATTTAGAAAAAATATTATGCTTTGTTTTACATAATTTTACGACACGTGTTTCTGGTCTCGCGACCATCTTCAGGTAAAAGTGGAGATTTCTACATATTATTAAAATAATTAATTTTTCTTCATGTTCAATGTGAAATATTCTCGATATGAGACATTCTCTGAAATCTCCACTTTTACCTGAAGACGGTCATGAGACCAGAAACACGTGTCGTAAAATTATGTAAAACAAAGTATAATATTTTTCTAAATAAATCCATATTACAACCCAAAAACGTTTGCGGCACCTCTCTTCTTTTTAATATACATACTTTTCTCGTTGGAACCACTACAACATATTTCTTTTATATATATATATATATATATATATATATATATATATATATATATATATATATATATATATATATATATATATATATGAGAGAAAGATGGAGATAACATGGACAACGAAATCAACACTGCTTAACTTGTCAGTGCGTGGTTCAACGCGATTATCCCTTTCTATCCCCTATTATATCACTTATCACAATTTTAATCTTACAATGATCACAAATAATACATTTTTTAGTATATATTCCTTGGAATTATTGCTGTTCTTGCATTTTTTTGTTAACCTTCGAATAAAAATTTTTAGATTGTATCTGTAAAAATTCAGAAAGAGCACCTCTGCGCGGCTATTAATAAATCTTCAAGGTTTTCTGGATATAGTTGGCAAAGGTCCCTGTCATGGATAATGTAGAAGAAACAACCTGAAATCAATTAAAAATACTGTGGATCAAGTCTTGAATTTGTTTTAGAAATTCGAGAAATAACTACTCTACACACAAGACGCCAACCTGCTACTGCGTGGCATGCCACTTGTGAAACGCTAATAGTCCAAAGTTGGCCCACCAGTGGGTGTTACCCGAGTAACGCTGCTACTGCCATCGGCGGATTCCAGCAGGCCACTAGCGTCTTGCGTGTAGGGTATATTTTTGCCGGTGGGGATAATAGAAATGCAGATTGTGACAAGTGCGGTCCAACGGTTCATTATGTCTGCTGTCACCTATTCTTGATGCATGGATATATGATGGAGAATGTAGACAGGGAACAGGTGATAATGTATCTGTCATTACATCCCTAAGAAAGTGTCGGCAAATTGACGCGTTCCACCCCCATCGTGAGTTTGGAAGTAAAATGACCCCGGCTGCTGTAAATCTTGGAATTCTTCCATATTCAAAGTGGGATAAATTACATTAGAGCCGTTTAATCACATATCATGTTCCCTATCAGTCTATCAAATTTGATTTACTTCGCTTTCCACATGGAAAGTTTCCAGAGTACCTTTGCCCGACTATGCATCGTTTCTCTTTTTCCCTTCTTTCAAAACCTCCGCGACATTGATTCTCTGTTTGCACTGGTCAGGCCTCGCTTCACCCGTTACTAGCCTTCCATTCTCTCTAGTTTGCTCTCTTTATCCTTTCTAACAATCTGTCTTTACTCTAATTCTTTCTCTTCTCGACTCATTCCACTTATTTCTCTCTCGCCATCTGTCAACTTGCAAGTCGTCACCTTCAGTTTGTTCTTAACGATGTTAGTGTCCGCTCGTTTCCTCCAGGTGGACCATTAGTGACGCTTAGCTTGTTACCTAGCCGAGTTAAGGCTCCGTTTTATGGGAAGGCCGCACGTGAAAGAGTCATGTGATTCGACTGTGAATGCACACCGTCGGGGCAAGGGCCATTCTCCTATTTTTAGCTCTCGTGCTCCGCCGGCTTGGTCACACCAAATGTCTCAATTCAATTTCACATACGCAATTTAACAATAAAACGAACAATAGACGTATAAGTTTTCTTTCTTAACTCAACTTTCATTCTCAGTCTACGAAATCTGAAAATGGAAGAAATGGCTTTCTTTCACGGGTTCTGTATCTTTGTCCTTTTATGGCTGCAAATGCTTTGCCATTGATAAGTTTCCTGAAAAAAAAAAAAAATATATATATATATTTCGGTCATTAACAGGAAAATTTCAAAGAGTATATCTCAGTATTTATCAGAATTTCGGACCGAACACTTTATTTCGGGCACAAGGGTAGATAGTTCTACTTCCACGTGCCATATCTCTTCCGGATTATTTTCTTGGATTACTTCAACCAAAGCTAATCCAGTGACTTGACCCCAAAAGTTGTGAGTTCAATACCTGGCCACAGCAGAGGTGAATAAAAAATTGAGTGAAGTTAAAGGGAAAATAACTGAAACTGATATATCCAGAAAAGGCATGACATGTGGAACTAGAACAATCTACTCCTGTCGACGAAATAAATGATTCGGTTCGAAATTCCAATCGCCTGAAGGAGGCCGAAGCGTACAACGGCCGAAACGTCGTAACTATGAAAAAAAGATGAAGACAACAGTCCGAACCATGTAAATAGTCAAATTATTAAATATCTTACCTTAGAAATATCGTCAGTATACGCCACATTAAAACATAATGTATTAATCGAACTATGATCCATAAGTGTTTATGAAAAGTTGCCAACAATAAAGAAGTTTCTGTCTGAATTTGCATGATTGTGTATTTGATTGTTTCGTTCGTTTTCTACGGCTTATGAAGCCTTTGCTGCTTATTTAAAGTCAGAAAACATTTTTAGATGGTAAGTACTTCCACTGGAGATAATACTAGTTTTAATGATAAAATTCTGACTAATACCATAGTTGATGGAAAAATGGTGGATTCATACCTTTCTTAGTGTAAATGAAAATAACGAATCCAACTGAAATTGGAAGTCGGTTCTCCGATTAAAAATCTCGATCATCATCTATTACAGAAACCGTATATCCAAGCTTACGGAACTTGGTATTCCCAAGCGGTCACCCATCTATGTACTGACCAGGTTCGTCGTTGCTTACCTTCGGTGATCGTAAGAGAACTGATGTTTCAACATGATGTGACCGTAAGCCTGGATTGAATAGTAAGGCCTAGGATAGAAATAAATACAAGAACCGTTAATAAATAAAGCAGGAGAACTGACAGCAAGGCTTAAAAGAGGCAGCGAAAAGAAAAATAAGTTTCGGTGAATGAAGTCAAACGTTATAAGCAGGGATAGCAGCAGTCTATGAGATAAAGCTTGTGGATATGATGATATAGTAAATGCGAAACCATTCACTGAACCGGTTAATGCGGCCGTAGACTCAGCAAAAACGGAGCGATTAATGACGAAGCAGTATTAAATGAAGTACTAGGCGTGATATCCCTTGACATGGATAGTGGAACGAGAACAATATATTCCCGTCGATTAAATAAAGTGATAGTTTAAAATGGCGGTTATCCGTATTGACAATCATCTAATGAAGGTCGAAAAAGAAAAAGGAACGAAACGTTTTGATAATAACAGCAAATATGACGACAATAATCCGAGTGTAATTAATGTAAATGAATAAAAAGCAAAATTTTTTATTCTATGAATATAGAATTCTGAGGTACAGTAACCAAGAAAATCTTCGATAAGGTTTTAAGTTTGTATTTGCTTGTTGAACAGGATATCTTGCTGATAATTTTTTAAAATCATTCAAAAGTTGTTATCACTTGAGAAAGATAACACGGAAGAGTGAGAGTTCTTTAGCCCAGTTCACTCACGTACTGTTGTCATTGCGGAAAAATGCAGTCAGGTGTTGTAATAGAGACGAATATGTCATTTTCGATTGAAGAATATTAACCTGTTGGTACATTTTCTGCCAATAATTTTCTGTTTTAAAGTTTTCGTCATAAATTAACAGTTCAACAATGTGATTCCAATTGTAGACCGTCAAAAATTAAACATAATATCCTTTTTAAGATAATATTACTTAGGGGAATGTTTAGTGTTACATAATTGCCCAAACATTGTGAAAAACACATCAATTGTTATATAGAGCCTATGTTTTCTTAAAATGCGAAACTGATATTTTTCTTCACTCTAGAATTCGTAATGGCGACTCTTATATTTCTTTCTTTTCTTTTTTTTTTGTTAAAAGTGTTGCAGCAACAAATTTTCAAGCCTTTTTTTATTCTTCCACTTATTGTCAACGTTTATTTTTTCTGTAACCATTTTATTTGTTTTGTCTGGACCCAAACTTGGTTGATATCTAGCACATTAAGTTGTTCTCATATTAAACGTTATCTTCCCAGCTACAGAATTCTGCAGTCAATGTTGAACTGTACGTTCGTCGAAACAACTCTGACAAAATGCATGGTTGATATACTGAGATGTTTCCGAAAATTGGTTTTCCGAAGTTGGACCCCTAGAAAAGGGAGATTTCAACCATCTTTACTGTGAAATCCTAGATAATAATAAACGGTGAAAGCAAACCTACCAGTTAAATCAATGAAGATATATTCGCAGCCTAAAATAGTATATCATTTACAAAATGATAAAAAAAGTCATATCATATGCATATTGTAAAATGATGGTTTAAAAAACAAAAACAAAAAAGAATCGATGCTTACATAACGAAAGTACTAATGATTTTATATCAAACTAAATCAATAGCCAACTAATATTTTTAAAATGTCTTGTAAAAAAATTTATATTTGTGTTTTAATTTTAGCATGTTCTTATTTCCAAGGAAGTCCGAATGAATTTTTTTTTTTTTTTTTTTTTTTTGCATTTGCGTATATATGACTGTGGTGGGATCCAGAACATTACACTGAAGAACATTCGTCTAAGAACTCTGGTCTAAAGAACATTGTTCTAAGGAATATTGGTCTAATAATATTAGTGTAAGGAATACATGTCTGAAGAATATACGTCTGTGAAATATTCGTCTGGAGAATTATGGGCTAATGGGGGTCGTATTAATATTCAAAAAATGCATTCCAATAAATGCTTATAAAACACATGTATCATACGTTATTAATGCTGCTATAAATATCTTAAATATTATTTTCAAAAATAGAGAATATCAATAAAATTCAGTACTTTGTACACAGATAAAGTGGCAAATTATTCAAAAACTATTATTATTGAACAGTTATTTTTAGACGGTTATTCCATAGACATATGCCGTTTAGACGAGTATTTCTTAGACCAATGTCCTTAGATGAGTATTCCATAGTTCAATGTCGTTAGATGAATGTTATATAGCAAATGTCCTTAGACGAATATTCCATACATCAATGCCCTTAGACGAATATTCCATACAACAAATGTCAAATGTCCTTAGACGAACATTCCATCGACCAATGTCCTTAGATGAGTATTCCATAGACCAATGTCCTTAGACCAATATCCCATAGACCAATGTCCTTAGAAGGGTATTCCATAGAGCAATGGAGTTTAGACGAGTATATTTAGACCAATGTATTTAGATGTTTATGCCATAGAACAATATCCTTAGATGCGTATTCCATAGACCAATGTCGTTAGACGGGTATTCCATAGAATAATGAGATTTAGACGAGCATTTTTTAGACCAAAGTCCTTAGATGAGTATTCCATAGACCAATGTACTTAGGTGAGTATTCCATTGACAAATGTTCTTAGATGAATATTCCATAGACCAATGTACTTAGAGGAGTATTCCATAGACCAATGTCCTTAGACGAATATTCTCTATAGCAATGTCTTTAGATGAGTATTGCATAGACCAATGTCCTTAGAAGAATATTCTATAGACTAATGTCTTAGTCAGGTATTCCATAGAGCAATGATCTTTAGACGATTATTCTTTAGACGAATGTCCTTAGAGGTGGATTCCGTAGACCAATGTCCTTAGATGAGTATTCCATAGACCAATGTCCTTAGAAGAGTAGTCAATAGAACAATGTCCTTAGACAGGTATTCCATAGACCAATGGTCTTTAGACGAGTATTCTTTAGGCCAATATCCTTAGATCATTATTAATTAGAGCAATGTCCTTAGATGAGTATATCACAGACCAATGTCCTTAGACGGGTATTCCATAGACCACTGGTCTTTAGACTAGTATTCTTTAGACTAATGTCCTTAGATGAGTATTCCATAGACCAATGTCCTTAGATGAATATTCAATAGACCATTGTCCTTAGACGTGTATTCCATAGACCAATGGTCTTAAGACGAGTGTTCTTTAGACCAATGTCCGTACATGAGTATTCCATAGACCAATGTTTTTAGATGAGTATTCTTTCCATAGGCCAATGTCCTTAGAAGTGTATTTCATAAACCAATGTCATTAGACGAATATTACATATAACAATGTCCTTAGGCGGGTATTCCCTAGAGCAATGTTTTCTACATGAGTATACTTTAGACCAACGTACTTAGATGTATATTCTTTAGACCAATATCCGTAGACGGGAATTCCATAGACCAATGTTCTTTAGACGATAATTATTTAGACGAATGTCCGTAGATCATAATTACGTAGACCAATGTCCTTAGGTGAGTATTCCGTAAACCAAAGTCCTTTGACGAATATTCCATAGACCAATGTCCTGGGACGTGTATTACATAGACTTATGTTTTAGACGAGTATAATTTAGACCAATGTCCTTGATGAATCATCCATAGGCCAATGTCCTTAGATGAATATTCTATAGCAAATGTCCTTAGATCAATATTCCATAGACCAATGTACTTAGACGAATATTCCATACATTAATGTCCTTAGATGAAAATTCCATCGACCAATGTCCTTAGACGAATATTGCATTGACCAATGTCCAAGATATGTATTCCATAGACAAATGTCCTTAGACGAATATTCCCTATAGCAATGTCCATAGATAAGTATTACATAGACCAAAGTCCTTAGACGAATATTACATAGACCAATTTCCTGAGGTATTCAATACATCAATGGTCTTTAGACGAGCATTCTTTAGACCAATGTCCTTAGATGTTTATTCCATAGACCAATGTCCTTAGATGAATATTCCATACATCAAAGTACTTAGATGAGTATTCCATAGGCCAATGTCCTTAAACGGATATTGTTTAGACCAATGTCCTTAGATGAGTTTTCTATAGAACAATGTCCTTAGACGAGTATTCCATAGACCAATATCCTTACGCGGGTATTTCTTAGAGCAATTGTCTTTATGCGAGTATTTTTAGACCAATGTACTTAGATATGTATTCCATAGACCAGTGACCTTATATGAGTATTCCATAGACCAATGTCCTTAGACAGGTATTCCATAGACCAATGGACTTTAGACGAATATTCCATTGACGAGTGTCCTTAGCGGTGTTTTCCATAGACCAATCTCTTCAGCCGGGTATTCCATATACTAATGGTTTTTGACGAGTATTCTTTAGATCAATGTCCTTAGATGAGTATTCCATAGACCAATGATTTTGAGTCCAAATTGTTGGTGACAGTGGCCCTCCACTACTTCCTGTCCATTATATTTCTCAGCAACGTTTTACTATTTACTATGTTTTCTTGGATATATATATATATATATATAACATAAAAGCTTTAATAAAAATAGTTTTAATTATTACAATATTATTATTTATTATTATACAGTTCCCTTTTCACCCCCACCCATTCAAATTGTTAACCCCCATTTCGGGATGTGCCTCAGTTTCACCCAGATGTTGTTACTCATATTGAATTTCGGTGTGGTTGAATTAAGCTGCTCGAATTGAACGGCAAAATTTCCCAGTAATGAAAGACACGGTCAAAGACGGGTTAGACTGCTAGTTTTTTATATATCAATTATTATATATCAATTATTGTATATCAATTATTTTTATATCAATTTTTCATATGATATATATTGAACTTTTCATAAGGTTCATCTCATATCATTTTACATTAGACATACGTTATATAAAGTTAATCCCTAACTAATCAGCCCGTTCGAATGGCTTCACATCTGAATTGGAAACTCAAAATCTGGCCACTGGATAATTTCGACAGAAGCTATCATCTACTACGCAAATCTGTGTGAAACTGATCCAAGTAATATCTTTCCAACTGACAAAGTCTCTGCTTACAAGCAGCACCGCGTTCAACAACGAAATGTCTATACACCGTCGTGTCGTGAGCTTCATGCCCAGCTGATATCGCAAAGAGAAAAGTATACGTTCACCAACTCCCGTGAATTCTCCTATCTCCGAGACGTGTCTTTCTTAAATTAAGGTGTCACGGCGGCCATATTTCTTTTTCTTTTCCTTTGCTTCACTCGTTTACCACGCCAGAAATGTACGTGCTCGCTTTGCCACACGAGTTAAGTGGTCTTGACTTCTACACTCCACCTTGATCTCCTGATCACATAAATGAAACGGAGAGACAGTCGCCTTCAGCGAGTCCGTCTCTTTTGCAATTACTCCCTTTTATGACACAACATACTTATTATAAAACCCAGGTTGTGTGTGTGTGTGTGTGTGTCTGTTCGTTTATATATTGGATCGGATTTCCTACATTTTTCAACCGATTTCAACAAAACTTTAAAGGACTACGTAAAATTACCTTGCGGTTGTTCTGACAGCGCCAAAAATTGGAAAAACACAATTGTTTTTGCAAGAAATCAATTTGAAAACACAATTAAGAGGCATCGTTGTCGCGAGAATGAAAGGGGGATAACTCATATGGTGTTATACTTATTATAAAACCCAGGTTGTGTGTGTTTATATATGGGATCGGATTTCCTACATTTTTCAACCGATTTCAACAAAACTTCCTTTTTTTGCAGGTTGTGTTTCTTATTGTCCTGCATACTTTTTTCTTTATTTCTACATTCAGAATGCTTTAAAAATTCCATTGGCAAGGCAATTGTTTATAATAAAATTCTATTCAATCGGTAGACTCATAACGATTGAAAACAACGTTTTTGTCTGAATTTGGGTTTGGCCAATTCGTGAAAAAAAAAACAAACAAAACAAAAAAAACTAATTAAGACATGCGTGTCCGTCAACCTTAAACAATAATCTTTGTCAATTTTATTTTTCAGTCTTTATGGTGGTCGATACTTGATCTATCTCGTACTGTTACATCCCCGGGCAACGCCGGGCTCTACTGCTAGTAGTTAATATATATTGAACAAAGTCTATTGTATGGTAACTGTTTTTCATTAATGCAACTCTAATTAAAGACTATAGAGGGTATTTATACAAAAGTAAAAATAGTAAAATATATGCTTACATACAATAGAACTTATTTTAATATATTAATAAAACGTTTTTTAATGGATAGCCATGTTTGAGTAGATGCTCTATATATATTTTTTTATTAAACAGTATATTTATTTACTTCGATCTACCGGACTGAATATTCGAGAAATCTTGCTAGAAAAGTATGCGCTCTCTAGCAGGATGCGAATTTGTGTGGTCTAGGGGAAAACGTCATTATATCTGACGTACCACTCGGCCGAGAAAAACATCCTGGTCAAGCGCCATTCGGGCTTTGCTTGACCAGGGCATTCTTCAAGTCCAGAGGTCGCATATTTTACTAACAAAATTTCTCGAAGCTTCAGGCCGGTAGATGGAAATAAAAAAATATACTGTTTAATAAATAAATAAAAACAAAGCATTTACTCAGATATGAATAACCATTAAAAACACCGTTTAAGCAATAAATATATGTCAGGTTAATAAAAAAAAATCATTTCCTAAAAAAGAATTTATGTACATATCCACTGAATGTAAATAAGGTCCAACAGTTTTAAGCATTTCACACCAAGCAAGGCGGGAATGACACTAGCAAGCAAAGGGTTACAGAGAGGAAGATCAAGAGAAAGGAGGCGAGTTTGTGGAAAGGATAAAGAGAAGGACGGGGATCAAGATCAAGGCGTCAGAAGATGTCGACTGACATTACATTTGAATATTTGAAAACTATAGCCATCAGGGAAGTAAGTAAGAGGAAGGGAGTTCCAAAGAGATAAGAAGCTGTTGGTGCAGAAGAGACGGCTACATTTAATCGTTTCGACAGTGAAAGTGTGGCCCGAGATGCTAACCTAGTAGCAGGCTTAAATTCATGCAGTTTGGGAACCAGTGAAAGTATCTCGTCGAGGCAGTTGCCGGGAAAATACTTATAGAAAAGACAGAGGGAAGCAACGGATAGTGTGTTAAGATTCTGTTGGATAATATTTATATTTACTTAGTCCAGGCATGCATGTTAAATGTTATATCTCGTGCAAGATATAATAAACAAAGTAACCCGAGTGTTGGTTTTCAATAATAGGTTTATAATCGGATGTAGGTGTGTCAAGTACAGAGACAGAGTCGGGAGTATGTTAACCTCAATAGGTGTTAACAAACGAAGACTTAACGACTGTCCGCTGTGGTCGTACTTAATCGGCAACCAGTCCGTCCATTATCGTGAATGGGGAAGTTGGGTTATATCATCACAACATTAAATCAATAAATATTTATTTAAAATTCTGCTTTATTTAGCAAAAGGAAATGTAGTTGATAATTTTCCTATTTTTGCACCTGTTAAAGGTTTCGATTTTCAATATTTCGATCATGTCACCGTGGTCATATTTTATAATGAATTGGTATATATAGTTGTTCATTTTTAACGCTTTACTTTATAACCTGTTGAAATTAAAGTTATTTTCTTTGAATGTGTTTTAACCTAGAAAGGGTTACTGAAAGAAGAATAACCAAAACGCAGGTTGGAAATGGTAATCTTTATAACATCAACAAAATGTAATACTCGCCGGCGGTGTGAAGGAGATAAAACACTACTAGTAGTGGACTGCTTAGACAGCATATTACGATATTTATCTCGAGGTAGGATGCGGCACAAGACCAAATTTAATGTGGGGTAATCCGAACACGTGGGCTCAGGTAAAAAATGTCCGTAGACCCCGCATACGCGGGATCGGATATCTGTCTAATTCCCCGGACGAGACTCTGTCCTTCGGCATAGCCTCGTCCGGGTTCCTCTCTGCCCGAAGGTGGATAGTTCAACAAGGCAAGAACTTCACACACTGACAGCTCATGCTGTCAGATTAGGCAGCAAATTGCCCCCCCAATTTACAATAGTCTCCAACGTATTTATGAGGATTGGGACATACCCATTACTGTTCATAGGTACGGTATATAACAGAATGACACCATTTCTTCCGCAAATATTGGTAAAATTTAAGTATTAGTCACAGAAAAGTACAGCACAGCCCACGAGTGTTAAATTAAAAATGAATGCGACAAAAAACTATAAAAAAATCAACCAGAAAATTTAAGCGTCTTATTTGTCAATATTTATGGAAGTTCAGTCATGACGTAACTGTCAAATTGGCTGTACATTTGCGTTCCAGATATAATCAATGATTTTAGCGCTTAGAAATCAACACATTTACAAGGTTCCAGGAAGTAAATGTAGGCTTTGCTGAACAAATATACGAATCTAGACAAGGCTATAGAAATAACCGGCTTTTATAGGAGAAGCAATTCTAGATTGGCTCAAAGAAAACAGCGTGAAGCTAACCTCTATTCAACAAAAGGAAATCAGAGCAATAACAACGAGAACAAAGAAAACCACTTTACCTTAGTTGTTTATGTAGTTCTTATTGAAAGTTACCATCCCACTGCGTTGTTGGTAGAAAAATTACTTTAAGAGAATATTAATTTCTCTTTGGCCCTACAGGAAATCAGTCGTTAGATGCAGCTGCGCCAGTTCTGCAATCGCCTGTCTGTCGACATGAAACGCGGGCATAAAATCTGTTACGAATAAGCTGTTATTTTATATTGTTTTACGTAAGTATGTAAATATTTATGTAAAACAATATAAAAGTTATGTTTATTGATTAGCTAATAAAGATTCTCTTTTCGCAAAGAAAGGGTATTTTTCTTCTCTTTACCGAACAAATTTCTATTGAAGATTTTTTCACATAAGAGCCATAATTTTAATCTTCATACGTGGCTTCTTAATCTACATACGCTGGCTAAGAAGAAATTATTAAAAGAAAAACTAATTATGAAAGCAAGATTTATTTCTTTCGTCATGGTTTCTTCTGACATTATTGTTACCAAACGCTAAAATGAATTGCCCATCGAAATATTCTTAGGATTTCTTATACAGGCTGGGCCAAAAGCAGGTTTACACTTAGTAGGTATGCATTTTATAATCTTAAAAAAATATTATATTTATATTTATTTGCTATAATCATATTTGTTAAAAACTGTTCACTTTACATAATTTTAGCACAGTTTGATCTCTTAAGAGATCAAAATGGCTTGCTTCTTCATTGCAATATACCCCTAGCCTCTTCAAAATCCTATGACACACAGTACGTCATAAATCCTGATCTGCATCAATTTCAATAAATACTTCTGAGATATATTCTTTTAATTTGTCGACTGTGTGGGAACTTACCTCATGCAACATGTCTTTAATACAACCCAAATAAGAATTCCGATGGTGTTAGTCCATGTGAACGTGGTGGCCATTCGATGCTGCCCCTTCTTCTAAAACAGCACTGTAGAAAGGTTTGGTTGATGTAGTCCCATTCTGCCAATGCTTAATGATGAGGGGCTCCACCTTGCTGAAAGGACAATTATGATTTGGATAAATTAGATGCAATACGTGAAACTGATGTGTTGGAATCACCTGCTACTCCCATGAGTGGCGGCACTATAGGTGGTAACGACCTCTAAGTATCCGTGAGGACAGCGGATGAGAGAGTCGAGCAGGGATCTGCGAGACTAGTGGTCTTCTGATAGCAGCACCGACCCAACTTTACTGATTTGCGACGACCGTGTTCTTACTTCCTTGCTTGTTGTACTGGTTTTTCAATAAACCTGTTACTATTCATCCACCGTGTTTGTCCATTTCATAGTCCTATTAGCACGAAATAAAACAGAACCAAATAGGGGAAAAAACTGTAAGTTTAATTTTGTCCAACCCTCTGCTATATAGTTGCCATCACGTTACAGATCAACACTGTTTTTACAATATTTTAAACAATACTGTTTACCCTGTAAAGGGCCCAAAAGTCACTCGAGGTAGAGGGTTATATAATATGATGTTAGGGGCACAGTTTATGAGGATAAGTTGGAAAGATAACTGTAGTAATATATAAATGACTACTTTATTAGTATAGCTAAGGTATATACTAATAAATCAATAAGGGTTGGGCAACTATCAGTATGCGAGATAAACGACTACAGCTACTGATAAAATACGAAGGAAATGACTTCATAACATTAAGGGTTAATCCTAAACTTGAACATGTTAAGATTATATTGATCGATAAAGCACTCTCTGGGAATCAGTTTCACAAATTAGCTTCTCGTACAAAGAAACTACGTTTTATCCGTAAAATATCCATTTTGTATCAGGTTATCCCATAAGTTCTGTCCGAATTTTGAATAAAGGAAACAAGTGACCAAATGTTACATTTAATTACAGATTTAATCAACAATGTATTTTCCCTGATTATCTATAACTTCCTTCCATCTAATAACAAGCTTACTAATTCCATTACTGTAAAATTCTTTTGGCTTTGATTCGAAGAACTCACAAATGTCAGTTTTAACCTCTTCCTGTGTTACAAAAGCTGTTTCTTCCAAATGATTCTGTAAGCTACGAAACAAATGGTACTCTGAAGGAGCAAGATCGGGAGAGAATAAGGTGGATGAGGAATTTTCTCCCAACCAAGTTCTTCGATCTTTTGTGACGTGATTCTTCCTGTGTGGGGTCGCGCATTGTCCTGATGAAACATCAACTCTTTTCGATTCACTTGAGGAGGTCTTTTTTTCTTCAAAGCTTGGTTCAAACGCTCTAATTGCTGAGAGTATACTTGAGCGTTAATTGTTGCATTAGGTGGTAAGAATTCAAAGTGGATCATTCCTTGGCGATCCCACCAGATTGAAAGAAGAACCTTTTGCACATAAAATTCCCTTCTCGGCTGTGGCTGGAGTCCTTCCCCTTTACCAAGCCACTGTCTACGACACTTAACATTTCGATAAAAGATCAATTTTTCGTTGCCAGTTGCAAGTCTATCCAAAAAAGGTGAAACAAGTTGGCGAGAATGAAGAGAAGAGCAGATATCAACTCGGGATTTGAGGTTGTTTTCAGACAATTCATGAGGCACCCATTTTCCAAGTTTATGAACTTTTCCAAGTTGTTGAAGATGACGATGAACAGTTTTATGGTTTGAACTGAGAACCACTGCCAATTCCTCAACTGATAAAGCAGGATTTTCTTCAAGAGCTGCTCCAAGAAGCTTTTCATCAAACTCAACTGGACGTCCGGTTCGATCTTCATCTTCAAGGGTGAAATCTTTACCTCTGAATTTAGCAAACCATCTTCTGCAAGTTCTTTCATTCACACATTCCTCTCCTTAAACTGAGTTAATGTTTCTAGCTGCTTCGGCTGCTGAGTTTCCTTTCTTGAACTCATAAAGCATTATGTGCCTCAAATGATTCTTGGGTACTTCCATGTTAGCAGATTTTATTTTATTGTTCTCTGAAATAACATTTGATCAGTTTAAATGCATCTAAACATTAAAATAATGTTCAGCTCCATTAGACATTATAAAATACACTTTAAATTTCATTCATTTTAGCAAAAAGTTAAAATTCGGACAGAACTTATGGGATGACCTGATACATTAAGTGAAGTGCGAACGTCCACTTCACTTATAAAAAGAACCAATTCTAGAAAAATACAGAAGTGTACTATTTTCTTAAGAACTAAGTATTTTATTGTATTTCATTTATCGTATATTAATAAATCGTGTATAAAAGTTATAACATAATTCTTATTAATTCTAATTACATTTTCGTTAATTTATAGCAACCGGTTCATAAACAACAAATTATTCTCACCAAAATTCGTAGACGTAATTTAGTAATCGGCAATTTCCACAGGCTGCATTTATACGATCAGAAATTGCAATAAAAAAATAAATGCATTTTTTAATAATAAGCAACATTCTAAAAATAAATTCTTTCTTGTATTCCAGTAAATATATAAAATATATATATATATATATATATATATATATATATATATATATATATATAGTACAGGTTATCGATCCGTTGGTATATAATCCGGGTGGATCCTAGTAATATCAATTATTAAAACGGATCCACAGACAGCTCGATGTATTTATTATAACAGAGCATATGTATTTTTACAGCAAAAAAAAAACAAAAGCAAAAAACAAAAATTATCTCAACATTGGGATAGTCTATTTCAAGCTGGTCTGTACGCAGTTATCATCAGTCCCTAAATGTATGTCTCGAAGCATTGTTTAAACTTATTTTCAATGTCAATGTACTCTGGTAGACGCCTTATTAATGAGAAGGGGCTTGTGTTACCGGCTGGTGGAGGGCGTAATATATCTTATTTGAGGAATTGGCCTGCGGTTGGAGTTTATTTATGGCTAGAGCCTTTCATTGTTTGTAGCTAAATATCAGTTTCTACTATGTGGCGTTTTCTATACAAAAAGCAATTTTGTGTTCCTGGGATTCATAAATAGTTTTGTACTACAAGTGTACAATATTATTCATAGGTTATGGGCGATTTAAACTTAAACCCGTTAAGAATGAGATAAATAAATTGAATGATAGATTTATAGAATGTGGGTAATACCAAAGTACCCCTTCCCATTACCAGGGGAGGACTGACATTTGAAATAAATTTTAAACAATTCTTCGAAATAGACAGTAAGAGTATGATAATAGCTGCGTACAAACCTTGAATTAGACTATTCTCATGTTGAGGTAATTTTATATATATATATATATATATATATATATAGATGTTTCATTAAATCATATATACAAGTACTGTCTATTTATTTTATGTAAATTCTTTTCATAACTTCTGATAAGCTTAATAACATTATCATTAAACGAAGAAAAAAAAAATCACAATATTGATACATATTTTTTTAATCCAATCTAAGCTTTCAGCTTACATAAGCCATAATCAAAGATGAAAATTACAGGACAATATATTAAGCAATACACGAACAAGTATGTGGTGATAGTCTGTTTCTGTTTCCAAACAACGATAAACACGTGCATATAAGACGCTGGAAGCGAAAATCGCCCCGCAGCTCATGACGTCACACAAGAACACGCGAGAGTGAATTCGAGAAGTATTAAGTATGGGTATAAACCAATGGCGTCTGTTACCAATTATAGATATTTAAGGATATTTGTGGAGATTTCATAGTTTATTTTGTTTAGGTTAGGTTTCAACTGTTTTATGTATATAGCTTCAAGAATTTTTAGTTTGCGTTTATTGTTTTCATGTTTAGGTATAATTGTGTTTTCGACAAGGATTTTACGGAATTGTGTATGCGTCCAGACATGTTTTTTAAATGCCTAAAAATGTTAGAGTTTTCATTCAAATGTAGTGTCAAGCGTCGTCAAAGCGAGTTTGTGGTGGGACCAACATAAATATTATTCAATTCGTTGGAGATACAATTTCCCAAAGAGCACTTGAATTTGTAAACTATTTTGTTTTTTTTTTTGCAAATCGCTAACCGGGGGAGAAGAATCATTGCGAATAATTAAGTTGGATATACTAGATTTAGTGTAGTATATGATTAACTTATTTTTTTTTTGCTCGGATCAGTTGTTGATATATTAGTATTTACTAAATTTTTAGTATATTTTCATCTTGTTTATAATTAGTAAGCATTTGATTATAGGAGATTAATATGTTTGAGATTAGTAGAAGCAGTATTATGTACTATTTGGTTAGTATTGAGATTTCTAAGAAAGCATCTTATTTGTTCATCAACTATATAGTTTGGAAAGCTATTATTAATAAGTGTTTGTTTTATATTCTTTAGTTCACTGGAAAAATCTGTTTTTTGGATGAATTAGTTTCTGCACGATGAATTATATTCTTTATAATTGCTATTTTGTTGTAATATGGGCATTCGCACTTGTAGTTAAGTGTACATGAATTTATGCTGGTAGGTTTTTTGTATGGCGAAATAGTAAATTTGTTATTTGTGTTTATCAATATGTCAAGGAAGGGGATTTTATTATTCTTTTTGCGAACTCTGATATAACCAATTATTGTACGAAAAACTGATAAAAAAACAGTATTTACTTTTGTTCTATTTATTCGAATGTTATTTTTTTCCCTGTACGTCTTCGCCCTGCTTAGACCAGCTCAACAAGAATATACCTGCGATGATTCGATCTTGGCTGCCTTATGATCAAACCTAAATCACAACGTGGGATAGGGCAGGTCTAAGATCGAAGCAAATTTCATTGATCAGCCGCGGTGTTAGAAGACCAAAGAGGATGTTGTACGATTAAACCTTGCCTCCAGTTCATCTTTTGTGAGTCAAGGTGTTTTGTTGGTCTCTCGCCCACCTGCACGCAACGCATAATAATAATAGGAGTTTCAGTCTGGGGAATTAGGTGTCCAGTTGTAAAGAGTGTTGAGGTCGCAGAAATTGTCTGGTAGCCATGACAGTGTTCTCCTGCTTGTGCGGCATGGGACATTGTCTAGTTGACTCACATAGAGTTGTCCAGCAGCCACCCATTGATCCAGGTCAGCACTACCTCCTCAAGTCACTTGATGTAGGCGTCTGAGTTGAGACTGGGGAACATAAAAACAAATTCAGGAGTTATTTTCTCATCAGAAAGACCAGAATGAGTTTTACTGTACTTTCGTAATAAACCATTAGATTGATCCGACAGTTTGCGAATCATCTGCACTAAGATCAGATTGATACCTAAACATTCTGAAATCTTCGTGTTGCAGATTCCGGCACGAATGTCAAGTAATATAGCATACCTTTTCCAAATTTCTGGCGAAGTGAATTGGGTCGTGTTACTATTTTTTTTTTCTCATAGACGACGCCCAACTGAACCTACAATACAGTTCAGTCGACAAAATCAAAAACAAACAACGCGCATGCGCTAAATAAAAACTTTGAAATGGCAACAATTCACTAATCGCAGTCTGTATGTGCGTGTTCGTGTATATATATATATATATATATATATATATATATATATATATATATATATAGTGCCCTATAAAAACCTGGAAATATTAGAATTAATATATGATCAAAAAAATTAAGTAAAATAAATATACATTTTGTTATATTTGAAGCTACTAAATTTCTGTCTTGCTTGTGTTTGAAATAACTGTAACAAAAACTCCATCAATTAAAGTAACTCTACCAAATTTGCTATTTTTTGTGGGACACTATATATATATATATATATATATATATATATATATATATAGATAGATAGATAGATAGATAGATAGAGAGAGAGAGAGAGAGAGATAGCCGCACTGATAAACGAAATTAAAATGATTATTGCAGCTCAGCCTGGACTAAAATGTTGAGTGTAAGCTGCCCATCTACCAATTCACATAATCTAAATGTAACCGATTTTATCGCTGAAACTTTTTTCCATGAATTAACTTAAAATATATGTTTCATATTCTGTGACGATTGTTTGAGATATTTTAGCACCAGTCTATGAGGTCGGATGAAGTATTATCTCCATTAAGAATAAGAATATTTATTCCCTTGACGTCATTTTTACTCATTGATTTAACAAAACTGTTCTATATAGCTTATAGTTTTAAATTAATGATTCATTTAGACAACAGGGATGACAGTTATAAAATTTTAAAATAATTACAAAATTTTAGACTCAACACTAATAACAACCGGAAAATATTTTTAGTATATATTTTTTCACCAGTGATATTATTTTCTCTCGTTTTATATATGTATAGGAAAAATAAAAATTATTTCAATTCATATTTAAGAAGAATTATTTGTATTACTCCTGAGCAAATATGTCAACTCTCTATCTAATATACAAGACTAGCTATCCCCCGGAAACATTGAAAAGTTTAATTAAATTTAAATATTAAACAGAGAACATAAGTTCTATTCTTAAATAGTTTCTTCATATCTAGATTATCATATACGTTCGAAAAGTTGTTTGGATTATGTTTTCATTGTCCTGAAGTGGACAGAGTCGGTTGCATCGTCACGTTCATTTTAATTGCTTGCTTGGTACCAATATGCTAAAGTTAACCTTTCGCTACCTCTTGATGAAAATACAGAGTTGCTCACTTCGTTGAGTATATTTCCATGAATTTAGTAAATGACGCAAACGTCTTGCAATAAGAGATTTAATCGAGAAGATACTGACAGAAATAATGTTCAGACTCTTCATGGCGCATCTACTCAATGAATATACACACTACGAAATGGACTAATACCGACATTTATTTTAATATATTTTATTGTTATACGTTATTTATATGGACATAAATATTTAAGTAAATACTTTGTTTATAATAAACAGTATTAACAACATTTACCGGCCTGAATGTCCGAGAAACTTCATAGAAAATATGCGTCCTCCGACAGGAATCGAATCTGCATACTACACGGATGCAGGCTCCGTTATACACGACATGTAGCCTACAAGTCAGGCTATATGATGGTTCCGGGTAGGATGCAGGTTCGATTCCTGTCGGAGGACGCTTATTTTCTCTGAAAATTATCAGGCATTCAGGCCGGTATATATTGTTAATACTGTTTATTATAAACAGAGCATTTACTTAAATATTCGTGTCCATATAAGTAACGTATAACAATAAAATATATTAAAATAATTGTCGGACTTCGTCCATTTCTCAGGCGTTTTAGGCAGATAAATGTTGTTAATACTGTTGATTATAAACAGAGAATTTACTTAAATATTTGTGCATATATTGATAACGTATAAAAATAAAATACAGTAATGAATCTACTGTTATCATAGATGGATTTTACAAGAAGTTGTGACTTAATGTCAGTTTACCGGCAATACCGTGGTAAAATTGTCCAAGCCCATTCTGCATTTCCCAATTTGCGGGACACCTCGAGCGCCGGGTAATGACCCCAGCCCCCTTCCGAAGCCGAGATACCATCTGGAGGTGGGATTAGGTATTGTGCTAATATTAAGATTTAACCTTCCCGGCAGAAGCCAAGACGTGGAATAACCAGTACTAAACGGATTTTAACCTGGCTCATTTTATACGTAAACTGCATATTCACTAACATTTGAATCATATTCTTACATTCTTTGGAATAAAACAGAATAAAAATCATAATCTATCGAAAATGTTGTCTGCATTTCTTTTTAACTTCAATGTCTAAATCAATAAATACAAATACGCCAATTTTGACAAAGTTTTCTTTTTTAAATGCGCGCGCATATGACAGCTGTCAAAGAATTAATAAAAGCAATATCTTTACTGAATTTACAATCATATTCCTAATACAATTGAGCGACAAAAAACGTATGAAAAATTTTAGCAAAGCAGGAAATCATAAGTTTCTCATTAATTCGGGTATTGCTTTAAAGTTAAACATGAATATCTGACACTTTTTGCAATGCACGATCTTATTGGATACACGGAAAATTATAGATTACCCGATAATTATAGTTGCCAAACATCACATATTTCCTGGTAATATTCTGTATTTAATTATATTTTCTGTGTCCTTTCCGTATCTAGAACAACTCAAAGTCTTGTATTAAGACAATGATAATGGTCAAATTCATCGTTTATATATAGGGGACATTCATTGACCGAACAATTAGCATTACTGCCGAATGAAATTTATACGGCTTACGGACACATCATGTTGAAGCATCGGTTCTCGTAAAATCATTGAAATTAATCAACCTCAAGACTAGATAGGTGACCGCTGGGGAATAGCAAGTTCTACAAGTTTGTATTTCCGAATAGTATAATGGATAATACCTAGGAATGTTTTATCTGAGAGACGAGTTCCAATTCCAATTGGGTTCGTTATATCCATTTATGGGAATGGTATGGATCCTACCTCTTCTCTCCCTATCTATGGGTTAATAAACAAAACGTATATCATTCAAAGATTATTATCTAAAGCAAAAAAAAATTCTTATAATCTAAAAATATTTTCAGGCTTTAAAGAACCTGCAAAAGGTTGGTAAGCCGTAGAAAACGAATTAATCAATGAAATTTATAAAATATTTCTCTACAAAGGTTAAGAGGATTATTCTTCTATTTCTCTTACTGATGAGAGTTGGCATTCTAACCTTTTGTTTGAGAAAGGAAAGTCAATATTTTCAGCTAGTTATATGTACTGAATATTTTAGCTTTTGCTGTTTTTATTTTTAAGTATTCATTGAGATATCCCCAGGGGTCACTTCTCGAAAAAAAAATCTTTCTGATTTACATAACTTATCTGCTTCAGAATATTCTCAGATCATTTGTAAATGACTGTGCCGATGACACGACGATATACGGGCGAACCTCTAAAAATCTTGATGATCAGAGATTGGCAGATGGCCTCACTTTCGATCCAGTGGGGAAAATCTGGCTGGCTATATTCAAAGCCTCGAAAACCAAACTGGTTATATTCCATCATCGCCGATCAGGCCACGAACTACCGCCAGTCTCGTTGAACGGATGTCTATTCGAGGTGGCCCCGTGCCTCGAGATGATATTGTGTGTCAAACTCACACACGATCTTTTAAAAATCTTATATACATCCACCTCTAAAGATGCAGATAAAATAATTGGCTCTCTTTACCATTGCAGTATGTACCTGATAACTCAGGCTATCCTCTACAATTATTAGAACCAGATCACGCCGAAAATGGAGTACTCTTGCCATATTTGGGCGGAAGCTGTCCAATCCGCACTTTCCTGTCTCGATAAAAAAGATTATATAAAAAGATTATTTTTTCACAATCCAACCTCCCTCTCTCTCTCTCTCTTTCTCTCTCTCTCTCTCTCTCTCTCTCTCTCTCTCTCTCCCACATACACACAGGCGGGATGTGGCAAGTCTCTCACTGCTTTATCGCTACTTCTATGGAAAGTGCTCGGAAGAACTTCATTCATTGGTTCCCTCAAATCAAACTTTCACGACTTGGACTCGAATGTCATTACATAGCAGCAAACCACCCCCATTTCAGCCATATTCCATCGGCGTGAAATAAGCTCCAATCGAACAGCTATTTCCCGCGAACCTAAGAAGATGTTTCCTCGATCCCATGAACCTGTTCATGTCCAGAGGTAACCGTTGTCTTCCCTTCCTATTCAAGTAAACTACCCTTTAGTTCTTTGTTTCAGATTCTTTATCAACAGTCTATGAAGTCTCATGAAGGAATGTCGTCTTTGAAACTTAAACTTTTTATTCTATTGACTATATTTTTAATCACTGATCCGACAACACAGACCTATATAGAATATTGTTTAGAACTTGTTAAACGAACTGGAAATCATGCATAACAGATATAAAAAAAATGTAAAAATAATCAAAAAATTTTAGACTTATCCAGATGACCACCGTAATATATTTTCGTTTATAAGTTTCCTTCGGCAATGATATTATTTTCTTTCAATTTATATATGTATAGGAAAAGTAAAATAATTTCAATTTATATTTCACCAGAATTACTTGTATTACTCCTGAGCAAATATGCCAGCATTTCCTATCTAATATACAAGACCCGCTGTCCTCCGGAAACATTGAAATTTAATTAAATTTAAATATTAACCTGTGAACACGAGATCTCTTCTTAAATAACTTCGTCATACTAAGCTTCTCATATACGCCGTGGCCCGAAAATGTATTTGAATAATGTTATCTTGATGTGCAAAGATTCGGTTGCGTCGCCACGTTCCTTTTGATTGCTTTCTTGGGACAATGTACTACAGTTAAACTTGTTCTGCTTCTTGCCGAAAGTCAAATTAGATATACTTTCAACAGAAGGACGCAGTCTTCTTCTGGTTTTATCACAACCCATATTGTTTGAATTAATTGTCTTCGTTAAGCGACATTCTACCGAATAATTGTTAGTAAGGGAGAGAGAAAGTAAGGGAGAGGCATCTCTATTATTTTGCTCTCTTATTCCTGAAATTTTCAGGGGTTCGCTAAATACTAGCAGAAAATTTTAAGCGGGGAAACTCCTTTTAAAAAGAAATTACTCACTTTCTCTCTATTTTATCACTCGCCTTCTGTTTGATTACTCGCCTTCACGCTGTTTGATTTTTCGCCTTCTCTCTATTAGATTACCCGCTTTCTATCTGTTTATTCGCCTTATCTCTGATTACTCGCTTTCTCTCTATTTGATTACTCGTCTTCTCTTTATTTTGTAACTCACTTTCGCTGTATTTCATTAATCGTCTTCTCTCTTTTTTATTACTCACCTTCTCTTTATTTACCTTGTCTCTATTTGGTTTCTCGCCTTCTCTCTATTTAATTACTTGACTTACTCTCTAGTTACTCACCTTCTCTTTATTTACCTTGTCTCTATTTGGTTTCTCGCCTTCTCTCTATTTAATTACTTGACTTACTCTCTAGTTACTCACCTTCTCTTTATTTACCTTGTCTCTATTTGGTTTCTCGCCTTCTCTCTATTTAATTACTTGACTTACTCTCTAGTTACTCACCTTCTCTTTATTTACCTTGTCTCTATTTGGTTTCTCGCCTTCTCTCTATTTAATTTTGACTTACTATCTAGTTACTCACCTTCTCTTTATTTACCTTGTCTCTATTTGGTTTCTCGCCTTCTCTCTATTTAATTACTTGACTTACTCTCTCGTTTCACCTTCTCTTTATTTACCTTGTCTCTATTTGGTTTCTCGCCTTCTCTCTATTTAATTACTTGACTCTCTCTAGTTACTCACCTTCTCTTTATTTACCTTGTCTCTATTTGGTTTTCGCCTTCTCTCTATTTAATTACTTGACTTACTATCTAGTTACTCACCTTCTCTTTATTTACCTTGTCTTTATTTGGTTTCTCGCCTTCTCTCTATTTAATTACTTGACTTACTCTCTAGTTACTCACCTTCTCTTTATTTACCTTGTCTCTATCTTGTTACTCACCTTCTCTTTATTTACCTTGTCTCTATTTGGTTTCTCGCCTTCTCTCTATTTAATTACTTGACTTACTATCTAGTTACTCACCTTCTCTTTATTTACCTTGTCTCTATTTGGTTTCTCGCCTTCTCTCTATTTAATTACTTGTTACTCACCTTCTCTTTATTTACCTTGTCTCTATTTGGTTTCTCGCCTTCTCTCTATTTAATTACTTGACTTACTCTCTAGTTTCAATTTACCTTGTCTCTATTTGGTTTCTCGCCTTCTCTCTATTTAATTACTTGACTTACTCTCTAGTTACTCACCTTCTCTTTATTTACCTTGTCTTTATTTGGTTTCTCGCCTTCTCTCTATTTAATTACTTGACTTTCTCTAGTTTCACCATCTCTTTATTTACCTTGTCTCTATTTGGTTTCTCGCCTTCTCTCTATTTAATTCTTGACTTACTCTCTAGTTACTCACCTTCTCTTTATTTACCTTGTTTCTATTTGGTTTCTGCCTTCTCTCTATTTAATTACTTGACTTACTTTTGGTTACTCACCTTCTCTTTATTTACCTTGTCTCTATTTGGTTTCTCGCCTCTCTATTTAATTACTTGACTTACTCTCTCGTTACTCACCTTCTCTTTATTTACCTTGTCTCTATTTGGTTTCTCGCCTTCTCTCTATTTTTGACTTACTCTCTAGTTACTCACCTTCTCTTTATTTACCTTGTCTCTATTTGGTTTCTCGCCTTCTCTCTATTTAATTACTTGACTTACTATCTAGTTACTCATCTTCTCTTTATTTACCTTGTCTTTATTTTTTCTCGCCTTCTCTCTATTTAATTATTTGACTTACTCTCTCGTTACTCACCTTCTCTTTATTTACCTTGTCTCTATTTGGTTTCTCGCCTTTCTCTCTATTTATTACTTGACTTACTCTCTAGTTACTCACCTTCTCTTTATTTACCTTGTCTCTATTTGGTTTCTTCTCTCTATTTAATTACTTGACTTACTCTCTAGTTACTCACCTTCTCTTTATTTACCTTGTCTCTATTTGGTTTCTCGCCTTCTCTCTATTTAATTACTTGACTTACTCTCTAGTTACTCACCTTCTCTTTATTTACCTTGTCTCTATTTGGTTTCTCGCCTTCTCTCTATTTAATTACTTGACTTACTCTCTCGTTACTCACCTTCTCTTTATTTACCTTGTCTCTATTTGGTTTCTCGCTTACTTCTAGTTCTCTCTTTAATTCTTTATTTTACTTTCTATTTACTTACCTTACTCTCTAGTTACTCACCTTCTCTTTATTTACCTTGTCTTTATTTGGTTTCTCGCCTTCTCTCTTTTAATTACGCACCTTCTCTTTATTTACCTTGTCTCTATTTGGTTTCTCGCCTTCTCTCTATTTAATTACTTGACTTACTCTCTAGTTACTCACCTTCTCTTTATTTACCTTGTCTCTATTTGGTTTCTCGCCTTTTCTCTATTTAATTACTTGACTTACTCTCTAGTTACTCGACTTTATTTGGTCATTCACCTTCTCTCTATTTGGTTACTCGCCTTCTCTCTTTTTGCTTACTCGCTTACTCTCTATTTTGTTACTTATTTTCTCGCTATTTGCTCACTTGCCTTCTCCCTATTAGATTACTTGCCTTACTCTCTGTTTGCTTGTCTTTTTCTTTCTTTCTTTTTTTTTTTGATTACTCGCTTTCTCTATATTTCGTTAGTCGCTTCGTCTCTTTTTTATTACTCACCTACTCTCTATTTAATTACTCGCTTTCTCTCTCTTTGATAACTAGCTTTCTCACTACCCGTATCCTCGCCTCTTCTATATTTTATCACTTGCCTCCTCTCTATCTGATCACTCGCCTTCACTATATTTGATAATTCTTTACTTAATTTAGAGGCCCATATAATGAAACTCAGACCCACAATGTTGATAAAGAAACACAGCATTTCATTAATTTAGTATATTTTCGTTGTTTTGTGATCACAGATGTCTTTACCTGAATCGAGATTTACAACTTTATTGCAATATAACTCTTAAGCGCGTAGTTCTAGTCCTATCTAATCACTCAAGACAGTATTTACTCAGTCCGCCCACTAGGACCAGATATGACACAAGGTTTACTTTTAGATGGGTACCCGAGCGCGCACGTCAGGGCCGGGAAAAAAAATTCTCCCCCGCAACCGTCAGTTGCGCTGACCTCGGCACGAGCACCGATCGCTTCCTCTAGTGCAATGGGAGGGCGTGGACTCGGGCAACTCTTCCCCAGGGCGGGGCACCTCTTCAGTATTATTTTCCTCAGTTGCCTCTCTGTCCTTTGACAGAGAAACCCCTGGGCGCTCTCTGCCCAAAGACAGAGACGCAACTGAGAGATGATAAGTAAATGAGAAACTACTCAAAAAGAGTAATTTACACGGTATTTACTCTGTTCTCCCACTAGGACGAGATGTGACAGAAGGTCTATTTCTAGGTGGGACCCGAGCGCGTACGCCCGGAACAGGAACAAAAAAATTCCCCCTCAGACCCCGCAACCGTCGGTTGCGCTGGCCTTAGTCCCAGTACCGATACCACTTTCTGGTGCAATGAGATTTCGCGGCCACGGGCAGCTGTTCCCCAGGGCTGGGCAGAAATCACTCAAGACACTTTCATTCTGATAATCGGGATACTATTTTTTAAACATTTTACCAATTATTTTGGTGTGTATTCTGAATTCCAGAGTACTCTTCTCTTAGGACTGCTAGTTTAGTAAGCTGCTGACGGTCTGGTAGTGACAGCACAAATCTTACACGATCTATTCCGTTCTTAAGACGAATAATATCCATCCTATATTTTATTCTAAACATCATCAATCATGCATCCCCTATTCTTTATATAAAGAGGTCCTCGACTTACGACAGAGTTCTGTTCTTAAAATGCGTCGTATCGCGATTTTCCTTATAAGTTTGAACGTACCCACAATTTTCTGTGAATCAGCGCTTACATCACTCATCTTTACTAACGAGATAGTAAAGTGTTAATCAAGGATATATCGAAGAATTCCTTTGACATATGTTAACTTAATTAGGACTAAAAACACATGGATGACATAAATATAATATATATTGTAATGACAAAATTATGCAGGTGTAGACTTTAAGCAAGCTTTATTCAACTGCGGATACGAGGTTCGCGTATAGTGGTCTTTTATATCCCCAGTAAACAGAAATAGCTCTCTCAAAGAGGAGAGTAACAAAACAAGGGGAGACCACTTTTGATTATTCATGACACATACAAAGAAATTAAATTGTTTCAAACTGCATGTATATTTATTACATGTAGATAATATAACGAAACATATAAATCTTGTCTACTTTGCAATACTCGGAAACAGCAGCACATCTGGAGAAGAAAGAAGAAAAACGTGTCTGTTTAGCTTAATTTTTTATCAGGAATTCACAGACTTATACTTTAATGAGAAAATGTCCTTATCTCTTACAAGAAAACTCAATATGTATACAATAGCACGTTTTATGCGACAGTCGAACGACTTAAGACTAGCAGACAGGCAATGTCCGTCACTGTTTCTCCCTTTCCAGAGCGTTTAACAATGTCTAATTTCACTTCCATGTTGATGACATTCTTTTCCTTCGAAGCATCCTAATGAGAAGAGATTACACTACGTTTGCGACCCATAATAAAGGGCAATATATTGCCACTAACACAACACGAACGAAAGGAGCGAATGCACAATAATATGATATGGCGTACAGTCAGTAACTGCCCACGTTGCCTTATGTACGAGGCAAACGAAATATGTCGAATCAAGATTAATGGAGACTGGGTCGTAACCACAAATCGTTGTAGGTCTACACTGTCGCAACCTGGGAATTATTGTGCCGTATTTCAGAAACATGATATATTAGGTTGGTGCAAAATAATGACGTTTTCTCACATAGTAACATATGTGAGAAAACGTCATTATTTTGCACCAACCTAATATTTCTATATCTTCCATTCTGTTGCATGTATCATTAATTAGCAGGACTTATTTTATCGCCAAATAATTATAAAATAAATTCATTTGGATTTTTAAAAATATTTTCTCCCTATGTGTAGTTCCAGTGTAAATACTTAATCGTCAAATTAATATTTTACTACTTACACATAATTTTACACGAACACTTAACATGGGATATATTTATACATAGTCGACTGCGTGCATAAAACATCAAATAGGAATCATTTGCTCCTTGTAAGATTATGTGTATTTGTAATCAGAAAATCCTCCATCCAAAGCGAAACGCGAATCACTACATGTGTTCTAAATATAAGATCAGACACAGATTGGTGGAGGCTACCTCATCTTGTTTGCAATTGGACTTCGTTTGATACCGTTAGGGGGTGTACTATTCAGGCTATAAAAGGCGGCGAAATAAAACATGTTGTTTTTATAGAGGGTGGGGGTGAGGTAAATTACAAGTCATTCTTCCCTTCATTGGGGATATACAAACTGGGCAGCCGATTAATTGATTTCATACAACATCAGACACACACTCAAACAAAATAAATATAGCGGAGATAAGGACATAAATGTTTTCATCATTGGATTTACACACACACACACACACACACACACACACACACACACACACACACACACACACATATATATATATATATATATATATATATATAAATATCCCATCAATAAAGACAACACACACACACATAAACACACACACACACATATATATATATATATATATATATATATATATATATATATATATAAAGAAAGAACAATAAGATAAATAATCAGGTGTTTAAAATAAACGTCAGAAGAAAACAACAGAGCTTATAAACTATTTGCTTCAATCCAACAAATTTCGTTTGTCATACCTTCTGCTGCTTGTTTTTAAGCAAGTCAGTTAATGTAGGTTTTCTTTTTCGGCAATATATTGTAACGGTTGTGACAAATACACTTTGGTAACATACCATGGCAAGTAACCAAACGCTGTCAAAACAGAGTTTAGAGAGTGGCGTGTACATTCCAAGAAGAAATGAATCAAAAGCGAAAAGTGATATTTGAATAAGTCGGACCACTGGTGAAATAATGCGGCCACTGTTTTATCTAACAGCAATAAATTATGGTGTTAAGTGGTCAACAATGAGAAGAGATCAAAGGCAAACAAAATGATGGTGGGTGCTTTTGAAGATCAATGAAATGTGATAACAAATGAATAAAATAATACATTAACTTGAACTGATCGTCACATTTTGAAGATGCTGCATATATATATATATATATATATATATATATATATAGTAATATATATATATATATATATATATATATATATATATAAAATATTAGTAATCAATATATATATATATATATATATATATATGTGTGTCAGGAGCCCATAAAGTACGTGTGCACTTTAAAAATTATAAATTTAAAGCGCACACGAATTCTATGGACACCTGTATATATATATATATATATATATATATATATATATATATATATATATATATATATATATATATATATAGGTAACTATACTCGCTCCGAAAAAACCTTCGAATTTTTGATTTGCCAATAATCAAATTAATCAAATTAATATATATATATATATATATATATATATATATATATATATATATATATATATATATATATATATATATATTGATAAACCATTCCCATAAATACACACATATCATAGCACGTCAGATGAAATGGCGATGTACATATGGAAATACATTTTCTATTCCGTCGGAGAACGCATATTTATTCGAATATTCAGGCCGGTAAGTTTAATCAACTAAATCTTAATACAGGTTGTCTGGCTCACTAGGTTTATATATATATATATATATATATATATATATATATATATATATATATATATATATATTATTGGTGCATACTGAATAAATTCCAATAACCAACAAATAATATTCTTAAAAGAGTATTTCAATACAGAATATTGCAAATATAATTGTTTATTTGAAAATTGTAACAGAAAAATGTTATAAAATCATTACGAAAAATAGCATTTTGTTTCAACTATTCTAGTGTCTTATCTAGTGATGATGTTGAATGTAGAATAAAGGGTTTTAAAAGCTTCATATCAATCAAACATCCCTACGCAATGGGAACGCTTTTACATAAGCTGGAATGACCAATCAAAATACAAGTATATCAGAACACAAAAAACTTGACAACGGACTTCAAGGTTATAACAATTATGTAATCTTTTAATGTTGGGGTTAGACTAAATTAGAATTCATTCTAACTAATAATATTATATTATACTATAAAATTTAAAATAAAAAAAAAACACCAATTTCAATTTAATCTATATTAAGTTTAAAATTATAAAGTTATTTAAAGAAACCGAGAAAAAAATACGTGTTTTTCTATTTATTTTGTTTTTATTAAGTTGTAAGAAACGTTAAGATCCAATGCTGCTCTGAACTTCATGACAACGTAGATACATTTCAAGCAAGAACATGAGAAGGGGAGGATGAAATTTGCAAAAATCAATACATACAAAATCTGATTATAATATATAAACACGCAGACGTATTTAGATATATAAACACGCAAAAAAGCGACGAGACAGGAAATATCTCCACGGCCCTTAAAAAACCCAAAAAACAAACGACAACATACATATACAATGAAAGATACAAACAAATGACCAAACGCACAGACACTGCGACAAAAACATGAACATACAAAAAATTTTGATCCATATAAAAGCATTAGGCAGGTCTATTATTATTAGTGTGTGTTATGGGGGGGGGGAGTGAGATTGTTAACATAAATGATGAGAGTTATATGTTGTGGTGGTGGAAAAGCCTCTCACGTGTCGCAAGTCGTAGCTAAAATTGTCCGCCCAAGTTTCCAAGTTTAGGAAGACGGGCTTTGGTTAGAATGTGAATAAAATGAGGAGGAAGGAAATAGAATATATAATAATTATGTTGATATATATATATATATATATATATATATATATATATATATATATATATATATATGTGTGTGTATATATATGTGAACATATTATATATATATATATATATATATAATTATAATATATATATATATATATATATATATATATATATATATATATAACTGTAACTGAGTGGAAATATGTTTTTTTCGCTACACTGTAATAACCATGTTTAAAAAATGGAAGCTAAAAACTTCAAATTCATTTATATAATTAAATTAAATGCATTAGTTCCGTTTCCTCTTCAAGCTAATATTGGAGAAACCTATATTAAAATTTACTGAGTTTTAAACGCACAAGAAAAGCTAGAATATGTAGGTCATTAAATGACCCATGTCCTTTGTGCATACGTGAGAAACTCTATAATAGTAAGTCTATAGAAAATAAAAAGTTTCTTAATCAGAGAAATGAAATAGCTATTTTTTGCCGTCACTGTCAAAAATTTCCAAAAATAATATTTAAAATACAATTTAAGAATGGGAGCTGGTATTATATATACTTATATTTGATAAAAAAATAAAAATAATGTAAATAATTATATTATATTTACTTGTTTTTTTTTTAAAGAAATATAGTCTATTAGTAATTAAGAGAAAAAATATTTTAAAATTGTAGTTAAATAAAACGTAATAAAAAAAATCCAGACGACATGCATTTAATGGATGTCAGAATTCGTTGAAAAATACACCCCTATCTTCCCTAAATTTAACCTCTTTTGCGAATGTAACTCATAATTGATACAATAGTAGTTAATAAAAATAAACACACTACAGCCACTGTCTGAATGATTGGATTTCTCTGTATCCTTGGAAACAAGAAATTTGAAATTTATATGTGCGTTTAAAACTATAAAAAATAAAAAATATCAATATGAACACCGGATTATATATCTTTCAGTTCTTTATATATATATATATATATATATATATATATATATATATATATTGTCATGCACAGAAAGACTGATTAGCTGTATCACACCTATTCAATGTGACAAGACGTGTGGCTAATATTGCTAGAGTCTAGCTTATATATAGGTATACATATATATATATATATATATATATATATATATATATATATATATATATATATATAGGGAGGGGTAGGGAGGAGGTTAATTATTTTTGAGTGGAGTGTGAAATATAAAATATAAAAACCATGAGGAAAATAAAAAATGGTGGTCTCATTTAATTATTTGAGTCATTTTTTTTTCAGTTTTATTTGTCGAGAAAAACTCCACAGATCAAATGTATATGACATATTCCTTCCTTGACTTCAAAACAACACGAGCCCAAACATGTTACTGATTGCATGTAAAGAACTGTAAACAAACGCGACAGCTAAAAATGCTTATAAAGTTTTAAATCCGATCACTCTCGAACGAATATTATCAAACAAAACACATCGACAGCAAAGCATGACGGGAACTTCAAATGACATTGAAAGATTTTAAAAAGACATGCGATGTTTACGAAGCTTGTGGGAAAAAAGTGCTAGGTAATCTACTTAGAGAACACAATTGCTGTATATCATGACTGGATACCAATTTTAACACCACAGGCTGCAGACGTGCCCACTTCCTTTAAGGCCCAAATCGATACACTCCATCAAGCATGACAGGCGAATATTTCCGAATGTTCCTTTATCAGGTCACAGCAAGAAGTGTGTGCATAGCCTCAGATATGCCAAGCATTGACAAATGATGTCTGACACAATTACAGGAACATATATATATATACAATTACAGGAACATGTATATATATATACATATACATTATATATATATATATATATATATATATATATATAATCGTGCGTGCCTGTCTGCTTTTTATCTAAACTTTCTTAGTAGAAACATATAAATACTGTGCTATAACCACGTAGCTATATATATATATATATATGTATATATATATATATATATATATATATATATATATATATATATATATATATATATATATAGATAGATAGATGTGTGATGTGTGTAACAAGTGTAAAGAATATATATATGATGAAAAGATATAGAGCAATAATTATTTGATATAGATTGTTAGATAGATAGATAGATAGATGCAAATGTAACAAGAACGTAAAGAATATATCTTTCAGTCTTTGTATCTATGTGACAATATATATATATATATATATATATATATTATATTATATATAGATTTTTTATATATATATATATATATATGAAGGGCATTTAATGTTTTTAGCATGCCCAGGAAAATACATCTATCGCATATAAAATTATCTGATATAAATTGTTACATAAAAACGCAGTGTCAGGCAAAGAATCAGTGAGATCAACACCGAATATCGAAAATGTGTTTTTGTTTCAATTCTTAATGCCATTCAACGATTTTCGATTGCGTTGATGGAACAAAACATCTTTGATCCTTCATCCACACGAGATGATTCACACACACACAAACAAAACACACACACACACACACATATATATATATATATATATATATATATATATATATATATATATATATATATATATTAAATATTAAAATTGATTCACAAAAGGAGCTCAATTATTTTAAATCCATAATTCCGACTCGAATACTGTTTATACAGCGGGGTTGAATAAGACATACATGAAATAGATCTATCCCCACATGTGTCAATTTTGTATTTTATTGTGCAATATATATATATATATAAAAATGAGCTTATATATATATATATATATATATGTGTGTGTGTGTGTGTGTGTGTTTATACGTGTGTGTGTGTCTATAATATATTAACTGATTTATATAGCGATGGAACCATATTTTTAAATCTTTTAATTTATAATATTTATGCTCTGTAAATTTACATTGAGCCCTGTTTTGTAAAAAAAAAATTGTGAAAATATCAATAAGAAAACTTGATTATATATCTTAATGTTCTTTCCTTTTTCCTATAATATATATATATATATATATATATATATATATATATATATATATTGAACGGTTGCAGCATCCATGTAATACTAATGAATGATATATATGTTTCAGAACAATGTGTTGTCATACTTGTACGCATTGATCTCTCTTATATTTGTTTGAACATTTTGTTCCCAATCGACTTTAAAGAATATACTGTACAAAAATTTTACAAACATTAATTCCATACAAATCGGGTTGAAAATTAAATTATCGGAAGTGTATTTTGAAACTGTATCCCCCAAAGACAAAGTTCATTCATTTGAGAGGACATTACCCGACAGAATAATGTAAGTACATTTAGCGATAAGGAGTGAAACAGTATAATTAGTAGCTACGAATTTCTGTTTAAAAAAAACAACAAAAAAAAAAACACAAGTGTTATGTTGATGCTTACACACTTACATCGTATGTATCAAACGTCTTTTCTGTATTTCTCTATAATTTGTTCCTTTTCGACATAATTGGGTTTTGCCAAGCCATTTCAACCCAAAATAATTTGAAGTGTATGCATGAAAAAAGAGATACATCGCTAAAAGGAGATTAAGTTTCTTACTAAAATACAAAAAAAACATCAAATTGTTCTCCTGTAAACGAGTTTAGTTACCTAAAACAAAGGTGTTCATAAATTGAATCAGCAGATAAAACTATGGTATGATTAGAGATAATCGAACTATTTACAGGAAGAACGTACTGAAATTTGTAACAGCTTTATATTCGTGTATATGAACAAATTATTCACAATTGACTGGTTTGGTGAATACATTCTTACAATCAATTATGAAAGAAAGCTTATTATCACTTTTTTTAAAAAAAATCCCAGAATATCAGATGAATAAAATTAAAATTAAAACATATCAAATTAACTCCTTTCTTGTCAATTATTTTAGGAAACACCTTTCATTTTCAGGCGAATTTTATTTGTTTTTTTCATATAGTAACTGCGGTACCTTGAAGTACCCAAAGGTGAAGAAGACCTCTACCAAAAGCATGGGTTGAAAATTGGACTATTTTCAAGCTCCGAAGAGCGTAAAAAGGATAAAGATTGTTGTATAAACACGTCGTTAGGTTTTTTTGTTTTTTTTTTAACAGTGAAAGAACGTATATACACGTCCTCTTCGGGGAAGTGGTTAAGATACCTGCTGTGTACAGCGTGGTGCAAAAGTCTTGTCACCGCCTATCACAAAGTAATGAGAACAATAAAAGAACGAGTAATACAGTAATGCAAAGCACATCCACTGGATCCAGTTTATTCACTTTCATTTACTCTGTCAAACATCGAGGTCTGCATGAACACTATCATTTACGTGGTACAACATAATGCGACGCCATGTCTTGTGTAAGATTTTACGTAGCTGTGCATTGTTGATTGTTGCCAAGGCAGTCTGAACTTCGTTCTTCAACTGATATGTTTTCTGGTATCGTTCATGTGAAACCCTCTCCTTGATAGTACCCCCACAGAGCGTTTTAACTGTAAGCGATAAAACGTATGGGTGACAAGACCTACGGACCACCCTCTAGTTTGTCTAAAATTAGTAAAATTCTAGATAATATTTACCGGAGGAATTAATAGGTACTGAAATTAATTTTTGTTATTTCTTGTGTGTGTATGAAATTATCAAGCCTCATTGTAAATATATAATTTATTGAATGGTAGCAATTGTATATTTCTAACTGAAAACTGTCGTAGAATGATGTCTTCTGTTAAATTTATTCTTCATTAGCCATTAACTAGAAAATCATTGAGTAATCTCATAAATAACTGAACCCAAATTATATCCCTATTACATAGTAATAAGCAATAATTAATATTCCACTTTATGTTTCATTTATGGCATTTCCTGTCTGAGAGATGCTTAACTAAATATACACACAACAAACAATGGACACTAATAGGACGAATAACAACAGCTTATTTCTCTATCAGTACTAACCAGGCATCACGACTTCAATCAAATCTCCACAACCTCAACCTTGTAGCCCAATGGGTTTTTCACTGTTGAGTCTTTAAATATTTTCGCCAGCGAAAGTGTATTTTTCTAATGAGCTTTATACTATGGTACCTCCTTGTTCAATGGGTTTCCTTGTTGACGGTCATGTCACTGTTGGTGTTACAGTTGCAGAGGAAGAATGGGTTCGCCTGGAACACGGAACATGTCACTGTTGGTGTTTACTGCTGTGTCACTGAGATTAATTTCTTCTTCGCCTCAGCGAAAGTGATTTTTTAATGAGCTTGATGCTTTATGCTATGGTACCTGGAACACGGAACTTGTTGCTGTAAGATTAAATCTTCTTCGCCTGGAAGACGGAACATGTCACTGTTGGTGTTGTCACTGTTGTAGAGATTAATTTCTTCTTCGCCTCAGCGAAAGTGATTTTTTCTAATGAGCTTTATGCTATGGTACCTCGAACTTGTTGCGTAAGCGAAGAATGGGTTTCCTGGAAGACGGAACATGTCACTGTTGGTGTTACAGTTGTAGAGGTTAATTTCTTCTTCGCCTCAGCGAAAGTGATTTTTTCTAATGAGCTTTATGCTATGGTACCTCGAACTTGTTGCGTAAGCGAAGAATGGGTTTCCTGGAAGACGGAACATGTCACAGTTGGTAGAGGTTAATTAATTCTTCTTCGCCTCAGCGAAAGTGAGCTTTTTTTCTAATGACGGAACTTTATGCAGTTGTGGTATTTCTTCTTCGCCTCAGCGAACTTGAGCTTTTGCGTACCTCGAACTTGTTGCGAAGAATGGGATACCTGGAAGACGGAACTTGTTGCTGTTGTTGTTACTGTTGTAGAGGTTAATTTCTTCTTCGCTTTAGCAAAGTTGAATTCAAGGACAAGTAATACATCGGATTTGGGGTAAATAAATGTATAATTTTTTACATATAGTGATTTTCTAAGCCCGGCTTAGATGTGGCACAAGGCCGAAAATATGGGGCACCCAATGAGAATCGAACTCACTACTCAGTCGTAATTGATCTAGCAAGACAAGCTTTCTAACCATTACACCACGTCGAGGTAACCAAAGTTTTTTTTACATATATACAAAGCAATCAAACTGCTACTCATTGCTGTTTTAAAGGCAACAGGCAGAGGAAGAAAGGAAACGGAAGAGAGGGAGAAAGAATGTTGGTGGCTGTCAGCTAATGTTCTGTGAAGACGGCGGCGTTGGTGTTGATCTTTGAAATTGATAGCACTGCGTTCAGTGTGCCTGCTGAATTCTCGGCCGGCCTCTGCGTGTCGACATCTCAGCCGGTTCTCTGACCTTTGCGGCGTTGAATCGGGGAATTTACATCAGTTGTATCGGCCCCAAATCACAGTTTGTATCTTTTAGCAGGATTCATTTTTACTGGCCAATATATGGTTCATTTTATTACGTTTAATACCGTAAACATGCATCGAGCCATGATGCGCATAGACATGTTTTCGCATTCTGCTTTGGGTCAACAAGTAGTCAATATCCGGTTTATATGGAAGAATGTAAGAGACACGACAACCTTATGAATTTAAGAGTAGTTATAGATTGGCAACTAGGTTTCATCGTTGTACTCTTGAAATAGTTGCATGTAAACGTTAGTTCTTTTGTAATAGTTTCTAGTCGCTCGTGGAATTATCTTCAGGCTTATTGCTTGCCTGTCAAATACGACCTTCAAAAATTAAACGCAAGAACACTCTTCAAAGCCTGCCTTTCTGAATCCTGTTTTATTGACGTTTCTCCTCACTACACGTTTTCAATTTCGCGCTCATTCTCAGCAACTCCTTGTAATTAGAGGCATTATCGACTAGCTTGGGGCGAAATGATTAAAAATACAAAATAAAATTGGTATGCTAGTACCAAATATGTTTGTATTAGATGACGCTATATTGAAAGTTTATAAAGTGGAAAAAATTCATAGACAGATGATTACATAGAATGAAATATAACATTATATTTATAAAATTTATTTTTCTATGCAGCGCAGAATAATCGGATGAATTTACCCATATAAAACACAGCATATCGGTGACCATGATTAAATAAACAAGAATTCAAATTTCACCTAACGCAACACATCTATCCATCTATCTATCTACAGTTTAGGCGAAAATGTTCAGAACGGCATTGTTTTCGTCAGAAAAGTAGGTATAAGTTTTTATCAAAGTTGTTTCATATTCTGTTATTTTCACAGATAATTAATACGATATTAATTGTTATTGTCTGAGATTTTGTGTAATTTGAGAGGATAATACAATAGTTATGGATGATTTAGTGATTTACTGCAAAAAAGAATTATATATATATATATATATATATATATATATATATATATATATATATATATATATATATATATGTGTGTGTGTGTGTGTGTGTGTGTGTAATTAACAAATCGGAGACGTCAGAAAGCCATGGTAATATTTTATATTTCTCGAGACTGATAAAATTCGATTTCGCTTCGTCAGACATTGCCGTTTCAAAACAATGAGTGGATTCAAAAATTCTTTCCGGAATCAAGCGGAAAACGAAATGAAAAAAAACAAGTTTACTTAATATTACTATGGCTTTCTGAAGTCTCTGACGTCTTAACTATTACTTGCTCAGTTTACTACATTGAGATCTCGGGATTTATATCCTTCCTGGAATTAGCCCTACTGATTACCCATTAACTTTTTATTATATATATATATATATATATATATATATATATATATATATATATATATATATATATATATATACTACTAGTAGAGCCCGGCGTTGCCTGGGGGATATAACAGTAAGAGATAGATCAAGTATCGACCAGCATGAAGACTGAAAAATAAAATTGACAAAGATTATTGTATTATGGTTGACGGACACGCATGTCTTAATTTTTTTTTTTTTGTTTTTTGCTTTTTTTAAGAATTGGTCAAACCCAAACTCAAACAAAAACATTGTTTTCAATCGTTATGAGTTTATCGATTGAATAAAATTTTATTATAAACAATTGTCTTGTAAATGGAATTTTTAAAGCATTCTGAATGTAAAAATAAAGAAAAAAGTGTGCAAGACAATAAGAAACATTACCTGCCAAAAAAAAAGTGAAGATTTGTTGAAATCGGTTGAAAAATGTAGGAAATTCGATCCCATATATAAACGAACACACACACACACACATATACACACACACAACCTGGGTTTTATAAGTATAACTTGATATGAGTTGTTTCATTCTCGTGATAATGCCTCTTAATCGTGTTTTCAAATTGATTTCGTGCAGAAACAATTGTGTTTTTCCAATTTTTGGCGCTGTCAAAACCACAGCAAGGCAATTTTACGTAGTCCTGTGAAGTTTTGTTGAAATCGGTTGAAAAATGTAGGAAATCCGATCCAATATATAAACGTACAGACACACACACACACACACACACACACACACATAATCTGCGTTTTATAATAAGTAAGATATATATAGGGTGTCCCATAATTTTACATACATAAAAAAAGCAAAACATTCATATGTGAAAAATGTTTTTATTTATATAATATGTACTCCATGTCTACCATTCAATTGAAAACACTCTTGAACACATGTCCTCCACCACTGAAGAACACGGTCAAGCACAGCTGGTTCTTATGCTTGTAATGGCGTTGGTAATACGCAAATTTAAAAATCAATTATGGTAACGTCTGGGGATCTGAATGATCCATCCACTGGATCACAGCGGCCTATCCAAGCGCCTGGAAAATGCTGGTGTAACCACTGACGTACGTGAATGAGATGGATCTTGTTGGAAGTATACTGGGAAGTTACTGATGGAAAAATCTCTTCTTGCAGCATTTTAAGATTGTTATTGGTATTAAGATTTCCATAAACGAAAATAGTAACCCCATATTCCTATTCAAACACATCTTCTAGGGTATTTGAAATATTAAAAAAAAATACAGTATGTTTCGTTCTTTAGGATTCATCCGGACTAAAGTGGTGTTTCGCTCGCATCAAGGTAAACATCATTTTTTCAAATTTTTTTTTTTTTTTTCAAAACGATCATACACATTTGCCGGTGTAGACAATATTATTTTGGGTTATATCGCTTCTCAGAAACAACAAGAATGCATGGCAGCATAGAAAATGTACAAGAACGGAAGCAATATCCCAGGCTGCAGAACTGGCAGGGAGAAACGTTCAGTCAAGTGGATGATTAAAAAAAGCAGCTGCATTGAAAATCAAAATTAAATAAACATAAACTGAGCTACATTGGCGAAAGAAAATCTGTGGTACATACTGAACGAATAGAGATTCTAATGAGGATGGAATTGTATGCCTGTCGGCCGGTGCGTATCTCAGAGTAAGCATGAGGTGCTTCTCAAGTGACAGCAAGTAACATCACAAATTATTTATTTTGAAGGTAACTAGAAAAAGATTCTTTAAATTCTTTCTAAATGCAAATCACGGCAAACCCTGAATAAATACTGTTTTAAAAAGGCCCGTACAAGCCAGAAGAATCATCACATAAACTAGTATTGATCAAAAGATGTCGAGAATTTCAGACACGGAACATAAAACACGTGCGGCGAGAGTTTACACTTTCCCTCATGAATACGATCTAAATTGAAAGAAAATATATCTCGCTTATCGAAAAAAAATTCTAAATAGACAACTATATATATATATATATATATATATATATATATATATATATATATATATATATATATATATATATATATATATATACCGTATTTTCATGTGAATAATACGGAAATCTTTAATGAAAATTTCAGACAAAAACGTCGTGGGGGCATATTATATAGAAGTACAGATTTTCAGAAATTTTTACTCAGCTAAAATACCCTCTTGTTTGAAACAGCAAGAATGCAAATACGCTCAGTTAACATAGCGGACAATAAAACACAATGGAGATCATTTTTGATACAATTATTTGATAAATCTATTTGATATGACGGTGATATTTGTTCTTTGCCACACAAAAACTGGAAATTCACAGAAATTGATTTAAAAAAATAATAATAAAAGGTACATACAACATCTGTCAAGGTTTGATAACATTAGTTACAACAAAGGCCTGACCGCTGTATGAATTGTCTTTTTCAGTTTTCCGAGTTGAAAAATGGGGCTATAAGCTCATGCTGTGAGGCTGTTGTTTTATGTTTCTCCGTTTGTTGACACAGGCAGTTTGAAAACTTCAAACGATTCGAGAAAAATGAAACAATACAAAACAGATAAGTAAATAGTGTACACTGGTACAAATAATTTAAATCGTAAAATATTAAAGTTAATTTAGGTGGATATGACATTGATATTTAATGCATATTATGGCATAACTTCAAAAATCATTTACATGAGGATTGGTATACTACATGTTCGTATTATACTTAAGGATGTAACATATTCCCTGGTTTTAGCTTCTGTAACACGGTGCCAAATTATAATGAAATCATATTATATATATATATATATATATGATCGAAATAAAAGTATAAAATTTAATATTACAAGACATATTAAAACAATATTAAATAATAAAAAAAAACAAAAAAAAAATTCATATGCAAGATGCAAGGAACTAGAGGCAGATGACATGAGTATACAATCTGTATTTCATCTGAAGGTTCTGGAGGCACTTTCATCGGGTCCAGGAATTCAAAATTAAAACAACGTGAATGTACAATGGGAATAGCTGAAAAATCTGCCCTAGTTCCTTATATATATATATATATATATATATATATATATATATATATATATATATATATATATGTGTGTAATTTTTTTTCCACCTATTCTTATTGTACATTTCTGTTTTAATTTTGAATCTTCTGTGAAGCTTTCGACGAGCGAGCGAAACTTCTTTTGCAAACAACCCACTTGTTGTTGAGTTTTTTTTTTTTTTTTTTTTTTTCATTATTTAATATTGTTTTAATATGTCTTTAATATTAAATTTTATACTTTTATTTCGATCATTAAATTTTGTACCTACAAAATATCTTTATATATATATATATATATATATATATATATATATATATATATATATATATATATATATATTTGTGTAATTAGGCAGCAATCCTTCTTTCATGCACATTTCATTGAATACGACAAAGGTGCGTTTATTTAGTTTTTTATACATTTTCTCATGCGATCTAATATTTTTTCTTTTAAGCTGATAAATTATATAAAAACTTTCCGAATATTCTTTTTATTTGAGCGCATTCGGCTATACATTTAGCCATTTACAAGGATTAAATGAGCAGTCCTTAGTGCTAACGTTATCACCAATTTTAACAAGGCCAGCACGATCCAGACTTTGGCTACGATGACTTGTGGCTTCTCGCTAGCACAGCTATCAACAGCCCGTAAGAGTTCCGTTTACTCACTTTCACTCACAAGGTATGGGTCAAACCATTACAGGTTTCATTTCAGGTACTTTCTAAAGGTGCAGCACGTTGGGATCGGCCTACCTGTCCTATAACATCAGGAAGTCGGCTTTCTGTCAAATCTACAATGGTGAAGATCGAACACGGGTCGAACACAGGGAACCAATCAGTCACGTGCCTATATATATATATATATATATATATATATATATATATATATATATATGTGTGTGTGTGTGTGTGTGTGTGTGTGTGTGTGTAAATATATGTATATATAGAAAGATAGATAGATAGATATGTGCGTGAGCATATATATATATATATATATATATATATATATATATATATATATATATATATTATGTCATTCGCAGACAGTACTGTTTCACTGTATCACAGCTCCTCAGTGCGACTAGTCATCCGAATACTTCAAGCCCGGATTGAAACCCAACCGATCAGTCAGAGTTTCTACTACTCAACTATCTTCATTCGACAGATAGAAACAACTAAATCTAGCGTATTGCTTTTACGAATGTAAACAAATGCCAATCAGCCGGGGTGCTCTAATTCATTTTGCTGAAGAGCTTTGCATTAACTCAGGTGGCTGTTGTTTATAGAATTAGCATATATATATATATATATATATATATATATATGCAAGTTTACACATACATACAGACTCTTCCTTGTATATATATGTATCAGAATATATATAAATTTATGTATATGCTACTGAAGATCTCGTATATTCTAGTTTATTTATTTTACTAGGGGTTAGCTTTATCAGTGAATATAAAAGGATATAAAAATATCTAGCCATTTAAAAAATAAGAAATGATTCACCGTTGTGATAAAAATTATATATACATATTCAGTATGAAGTCGGAATATGATTTTCTTGGGAGACATTTAAAAAAAATGTTTTAAAAACTTGTATTCCCACATGTACGACTTCAGATTTTATCCATATATGAGAAATTCAAAGACAATTCGCTTATTGATAACCAAATTATCGGAAACGATTGTATCCTAGGAATAGGTATGGTTTCTGCATTGGTAGAGTAAGTTTGATTAGTTTTACTTGATCCCCATATATAAGTCTCTGCCAGGTTTTGTTTACTTCATGTAACAAAAGACCAAACGTAGAAGCATTCGTCTACTTTCCCGCCCAAAACGTGGAAGCGTGAATACAGTAAATCCAAAAACAATAGCCCAGTACACGGCAAATCTGTTAGCTATTGTGCATTTCAAGAAATTTGGCCCTACTCCCTTGGACACGATTCAGTCGCTGGCCATTGGTCCTGGCTAGTTTCCATTGATCCTGGCAGTCAGTTCTTGGCATTTGTACTTAAAGCAGTAATTGATTTGTATATAGGAGACAAGAAAAACAATTTCATTTTAGGTTATCCCACACGGAAATGCTGCTGTGGAGTGTGTATAGACCTACCGAAAATGATACAAAATCCAAGTCACCCTTTGTTTTCTGTTTTGCTCATAACATGCACGTATTCACATATGTGTAAATATAAAGATTTAGATTGATATACGTTATGAGTATTACTTGTTTATTCTTCGGTAGAATAGAATATCAGATTCATTGTTTTTCTGTACATCGTGGAATGGAACAACTGGTTGAAATAAAAAAAAAGACAACAGAATATGCCAAAATATTTTTCAGTGATTTAGTTAAAAAGGAAAAGTCAGTTGACTCAGTAGAACTCTTGGCAGTTATTATCACGATACGAGGATGGTTTTATAACGTAGAGTTTATTAACTTTATTAAGAATAAAAAATTGTAAAAAAAAACTGCGATAATTCAACTACAATTAGACAGAAAAAAATATTGAAAGACGAAATAAAAAAAGAAAGACAGAAACAAGGTTTGAGAGAGGAAACAAAAAGAAAGAAAGAAATAAGGTTTGAAAGAATTAACAAAGAAGAAAGACAGAAATAAAGTTTGAAAGCGTAAACAAAAAAGAAAGACAAAAATAATGTTTAAAGAGGAAACAAAAAAGCAAACAGAAAAAAAGGTTTGAAAGAGGAAACAAAAAAGAAAGACAGAAACAAAGGTTTGAAACGTGAATAAGAAAACGGGATACGACGTCACCAAAATTATTTAGAGTATTATTTGCAGAAGTTGTTTCTTTCCGAAGGTATAAAAGGGAGGAGTGGATCAAAGATAAATAGGCATTGTATTTACCACCTCTAATTTGTCGATGTTAATCGAATATCGGAAATATTAATCGAAATGGTAAAACGAAATATGACCAATTTTAAAGAAAAAAAAAACTTTGACAAAGTTGAAGATTTTTCGTGTGAGCAGTTTCATCTTTAAGACTTCATCGGACGGAATTGATGTTGATGCGACTACGCATGAGCACAAAAGAGAATGGACGCTGAGATTTTTAAATTTAATTATTTCTCAAAATGTTTTAAGTATATTAGTATTTGTTGTTTATACTTTTATCACTTTTCTTATCAAATATTCCAAATTATGATACCGTCTTGGGTATGACGATAAACTACATACGCGTCCTGGGTAAGACGATACACTACATCCAACAGCAAGGCCTCTTAATAGGAGGCTTTGAGGAGCATGGAACCGCCTCTTAATTGTTAGTGTTCCCAGGTCCACCTTGACCCGGGGTTTTAGCACCTGTTAAGGTCCCAGCTATGCGCAAATAGTTAACAACCAAACTTCTGTGAAAATAGGTTTTAATACCAGAAATACTTTGTAATAATAATAATAAAAAAAATATTACCAGCAATAATTTTTGAAGGAAAAATTATTATCAGCAATACTTTAAAAAAATACCAGTAATATAAACAGCTATATATTTTTGAAAAAAAATATTACCAGCTATAATTTTGTTCAAGGAAAAATATTCGCAGAAATAGATTTTTGAAGAAAAACATATTACCAGTAATAAAAATTTTGTCGGCATTAAATAACCAAATGAGGTTGATATGCCGTAAATCAAAACAAACCAAACAAAACCACATTATGATAACATGATTTCAGCTGCCTTGGTAGATCTTCTATTATTTCCGTGTGAAATATAAAAAAAATAACATTAAATCATCTATATAATATATATATTTATAATAATATATTTATATAATATAATGGAAATGATCATCACTTTTATAATGATAACAACAAGTATATATTAATACAATATTAATTACAAACCTAATATAGATGATGCTGAGGGAAGTTTTAAAGTATTACTGATATCCATTTTGGGAGATAACCATAATTAAACTAAATGATTTTGCTCTTGCGATATCAAATTTCATCAAATTTCATCAAAGACGAAAAAGATATGTTTCTGTATACTGAAGTGAAATGGAAAATGAGAAGACATAAATCAGTTTCTACCAGTAAAAGTAAAATAATTTTAGCCAATCAAAAAAATTAATACATCGAGGCGTTTGATGTTAGCTGAAATCAATGGTCTCTGAACCAAAACGATATAATCTTCCACAAGTGAGCTAGAGAGAAGAAGGTTCGGCGAGAGTGCCGCGACCGCAGGAGGAAACCAGACATGTGACAAGTGAAGAATTAGTTAAGAGGTCATCTCCTAATGATATATCAGCCCTGCTTAGGGCTAGGAAAATACATTGGATTGATGCTATTACTGATATCACTACTACTCCAACGCGGTTTGAATTCAAAGTTATCACTACCAAGCTACTACCAATATTCACCTCATAAGTAAACATTTTTGTTACACCGATTATCAAAGGACTCACCCCAAAGCAAATAAATAAAAATATATTATTTTTTATAACCTTGAGTAAGATGACCATAAATTATCCTCGCCTAAACTTACCATAGAAACATGTATTTTAATGATTTTGAGCATGACATGGGTCATATCGTTAACTGTGGGCCAAAAAATGACGATGGAATAGAAAGCAAAATTCAACAAGTTTCGAAGAGTTAATTACTGTATAACAACGTATGAAATAAAATATGTATGTAAATATTGTTAATGAATATTATCGTTTTAAATAATCATCATTCATATGCAATCTTCTTGAAATAAATTATGGAAAAATTCTTGTTCTCATGTTTTCTCATCATGATCCACTCTTTTAATGTCTGTTTTGGTTTTATTGGTGCATCTGTGGTATTTAATATAAAACCTATTCTTGTTTAAAAATTGCAACAGAATCAACGCTCTATACGTCTTTCTAATACAAATTACATTAAAGTATTTCAAAGTGAATTTTTCTGTGCTACAGTTTTTGCAAGGGACGGATATTATGTGTTGTATCATACCTACGGACGAAAATATGTATGTACTAATTCACATATATGCAGTAGTAAATACTGTATGTTGATCTGCAGTTAGAAATTTCGTCTCCAATTTTGCTGGTCAAACTCTCTGCCTCCGGCCAGAGAGGATCCCCAGACGAGGCTATATCGAAGGGTAGAGTCTTGTCTCGGGAAACAGCTACTCGATCCCCTATTTTACGGGGTCTACGGGGAATTTTTCGCTGAGCCTACGGACTCGGATTCCCAACATTAAATTTGGCCTTATGCCACATCAAACCGCGTGGATTGTTGGTAGATATCCTGCAGTTGGAGATTCATTGTGGAATGCACTTGACTCACTTCTAACAAGTGAGTTCTAGCAGTTGACTGGCGAATCTTATATGTGTTGTTCTTGCCCTAAATATTATCATTCATTATCAAACTTAGTTTGATTATTGTATTCAGTAACCTTCCATAGGTTACAGCATTATACGACTAGATATTTCTGTCTCGATAGGAATTTTTTGAAACTTTTTTCTTAATTTTCGGAATTTGCGGTAAAATATAATATATTTTAAAGAATTAATTCATTCATCGATTTTATTGAACATTTTAGTCATTGTAACACTATAAAAAGATTTCAAAAAATTTGAAGAAAAATAAGAGTGCCGGATTGCTAATGTATTATCCATCCTCTTATAAGGCAGTGATTGCGGGACAATCTCCCGACTGACGAGAAAAAAAATCACAAGTAGCAGAAATATGGTTATACGGAAGGATACTGGTAATTCCATGGATGGAGTGAGTAAGCAACAAGATAAATTGTAAAAGAACTTACACTTATACTCAGAATCAGGAGAAGACTGCTGACATTTCTTAGACACAAAATGAGGGTTGTTGGATAAGTTTAAACGAGGAATATCTCCCTTGGTAATCGAAAGCGTGAATGAAAAACGGTGTGTATTTGGGTGCAAAATTAATGGAAGCTTGAAAATGACAAATCCAAAAAGAAGATAAAGCCGGCTTAAGGAATAAAAAAAGGAGAGAAATAAGAAATATTAAGCATCGAACAGATAAAAAATGCCCAGTAATCTAGAAATTGCCAATAAGCAAACAGACCCAGAATAGGTAAACCGTTTAAGGAATTTATCTCTATCAATTTTAGTTTGATCTATCTATCTATCATCTATCTATCTATCTATCTATATATATATATATATATATATATATATATATATATATATATATATAGTTTATGCAAACTTAGGTAATCCGTATGGGTAGACACGAGGAGGATGATATCCAGAGAGCTCAATGTAAAATTCAGAGCATATATGTTTGAATAAAAAACAGACCACTTTAAGATTCCATGTAATAAGTTATTTCACCATAACCCCTTTAACAGGGTTCTGGATCATCAGACTTTACTTCCAAAAGCTGAAATGAAAAATGAAAAAGAAATTCACACGTTTTTTGACGGACCTCATCAAGTATACGTAAAATTAACGAAGTGAGGAAGTGAGGGGAGAGAGGATATGAGTGTGTCATATGTATCATTTCAATTTCCTATTTTTAACCCCCAGTGTGTCGACTAGATGTTGCACAAATTTAACGCGTCTTTTCTTTAGATATAGATGGCTAAGGGTTGAATGATAAGAACGACATTAACGGAAGAAGTTACAACAACGCCAGTCAATTACACGACAGGTTTCATTCAAATTTTTTAGACGCTGTTAATTCGCGTTACTTTAACGTGCATATTTGGGAGGTTGATAAATATCTAAATATTTAAACAATCTACGAAGAATTTAATTTGAAATTCGGTAGAGTTTTGGGTATTTTCTATGAAATAGTCGATTGGAAAAATTCATAGACAGAACATTGAAAGAGTCATCCATTTTATATTTAGTAATCTTTTTTATTCCACTAAAACTTTTATCTTATTGCTTGTTTATATATATATATATATATATATATATATATATATATATATATATATATATATATGTATGTATGTATTTATATATATATATGTATAATACATATATATATATATATATGTATATATATATGCATATATATATATATATATATATATATATATATATATATATATATATATATATATATATATCGTGATAGAGAGAGGGCAAAAAGTCGAAGTGTTAGAAAGGCCTGTTCAAAAATCGTTGTATAGAAAAAATGATAATAAGATTTAGAAAATCACGTAATGTTTTTTATTTATTTATATGTAATATTTCTATAGTGCTGAAGGCTGCCGTTGATAGTTGTGGAGGGGATTGATTATGCTTTCTGCATTCAGATCCCCCCTCCCTACGATTACAAAAGTAAAGCGGATGATGACGATGATGATGATGATGATCGTGTAGTACTTACAATAAACGTATGTTTACGGAGAATTATTCAGATTCTTTCACTCATATATAGGCTTTCAGAAAAAAATCGTCTTACTTAAACTGGTTTCGCTTTTAGCTTTTCAAAAAAACTTTGTAAATGATTTATTTAATTACCACGTGTTAGGTCCGGAATAAAATAAAAAATAAAGGGGTGTACTGGTTTTATTTGTCACTTATGACAAAGAAAATATCATATAATCTATTTTGAGAGATTAAAAGCGTAATCAGTTAAAGTTAAACAATGTTTTCCTGAAAACCCATATATAATTAAATCATTTTTAATAATTCTATGTAAAAATACATGTTTTATAAATATTACAACATAAAAATATACCAAATCTACTTCATATTCTCTCTCCCACCTCTCTCTCTCTCTCTCCCTGTATATATATATATATATATATATATATATATATATATATATATATATATATATATATATATATGAGAACATATCAGAATATTGAAAAGAACTCCCATGTCACAGTTTAGACATATGAGTCGAAAATACATTATTACTTAAATATAATAATCAAAACTTATAATTCTGGAAACGCTTTATATAAGATAATTGCGTCCAATATAAATTAAGTCTACTATGATTATAGAAAGAACTATCTTAAATGTTTGCAGCAGTAAAGTCTTATATAAAAACACCAAATTAAAATATTATCATAAAAATTCTTTTATTTCTTTGAAAAAAATTTCAAAAGTTATTTCCCTTGCATAAATAAAAATTATGGAATTGAGACACTGTAAATGTACAGTGAGAAATATTTTGAATTTGCAAAGCTAATGTATACACATCCACAGTTATTTAAACTCCCTAAGATCGTCCCAAATTAAATTGAAATTATTTAAAAAAAAAATGGTATTTTTCTTGATCAATATTCTACAGCCATCAAGATGTTAATTCATGGAACTGAATGGATTAAAACTAAAATAAGTAGAAGTGATATTTTTTATTATTTTTTTTAAGCGTTTCACCCCATGCATAGCAGGAACCCACTAGGACGCAAGTGGTTAAAGAAGAGTTGGAGCAAGATCAGATAGGAGTGATAGAGGAAAGGATGAGGAGAGGGATAGTGGATAGATCAAGGCAACTGGAGATGTCGATTGACATTGCATTTGAATAGTTGGAGATTATAGCTCTCAGGGAAAATGGAATAGGGAAGGGAGTTCCACAGTCAAGAGGCGAGAGGTATGAAGCTATTGGAGTAGAAGAGGCGGCTACATTTAGGAGTTTCGACAGTGAAAGGGTGAGAGCAGAATGCCAGCCTCGTAGGCCGCTTGAATTCATGAAGTCTGGGAACCAGCGAAAGCAGCTCATCGGAGCAATTACCATCAAAGTTTTTGTAAAAAAGACAGAGAGAGGTGACGGCGTGTGTGTGAGGGAGCGACTGTAGACGAGATGCCAGAACAGGGCCAATTATATTGCATATCCGCATCTGGATCTTATCAAGAACCCCGAGGCAAACAGAAAGGGCTCCAGACCATATATGGCAGCAATACTCCATGCAAGGGCGAATTGTTGATTTGTAGATCTGAAGGATCGATTCCGGGGAGAAAAATTTCCTGTCGCGGCACAGGGAGACAATTTTCCTTACGGTGGACGAAGCAATTAAATTATTTAACCAAACCAGCTTGAATGAAAATACCTAAAATGTCTAAATACACACACACTCTCGACACACACACACACACACACACACACACACACACACACACATATATATATATATATATATATATATATATATATACATATATATATGCACATTTCATTGAATATGACAGACAAGGTGCGTTTATTTAGTTTGTTATACAATTTCTCATGCGATCTAATATTATTTCTTTTCGGATGATAAATTATATAAAAACTGTCTCAATGTTTATTTATATGTTTTTTATATAATTTATCATCCGAAAAAGAAAAAAAATATTAGATCGCATGAAAAATTCTATGAAAAACTAAATAAAATCACCTTGTCTATCGTATTCTATATGCTGAAAGAATTGCTGCCTAAATACATATATATATATATATATATATATATATATATATATATATATATATATATATATATATATATATATATATATATATATATATACATACATGACGAAGCATGTCCATGTACCTAAACAGTAATTTTAATCGCTTTATAATTCGTAATCAAAGATATAATCCGTCGGAAAAAGCAAAGTTTTACGCCTATTGAACGCTGGAAAATAAATAAGAGGCATAAGTTGAGCAATAACCATTATCTTTATTTAACACTTTTCCATCCCATCGCGTATTCTTCCAGAACGAGACGGAAACAATGGCGCCATTGCTGTCGAAAATGGCGCTGATACGCCAACCATGCACAGTTTGAAGTTGGTTTATTCGATTGAAATAGTATTTCTATAACAGAAGCTCAGAACAAAGGCTTGAGCTCCATGACTGGTCAAACTCTGGCTGCGTATTCATAACCACGTCTCTATTCCTTTTGATCTCTGGTGGAAATTGTTTGGGCGAGTCGTCGACGGCTCAAAAGACAGGAAACCGTCCATAATGACGATTCGTGTTTTTCATTCATTGGCAAAACAAAATTGAAACAATGACAAATGAGGCATTTCTGTAAGACGTTTGAGTTTCAACGACTTTGCTCATCCTCCTCATATATTAGCCATAGTCAACATTGATCTTTATATATGCAAACATATTAGGGTATATGAATACACAACGCGGAGAACTAAATTTATATGTAAACACGTATACACACGCATAAACATACACACATAAACACACATATATATATATATATATATATATATATATATATATATATATAGAGAGAGAGAGAGAGAGAGATTATATATATATATATATATATATATATATATATATATATATATATATATATATATATATCATATTTAATATATACATTTCAAATATCCTAATAACAATTACTTATTTAAACAATTTACATTCGGACTATTGCCCCTACATTTATTGTTTTTAACATAATTCCAAATACAAGGAAAGTTGTCTAAATGTAAAAGAGAGTAATTTTCGGCGCGCCAACGTCGCTACCGAATGAGACACAAGGTCAAGTTTTGAAATGTATTTAACGACTAAACCGTGCCAAAATAGCTCAAACTCCTCGATACTTCCCCGTTTGTGGACAACGCAGACGCTGGTTAATAAACCTAGCACTATCCCGAGTGTAGATAATGATACCTCGCCCTCCCAGTTAATCCAGAGACAATTACTTTCTGTATAGAAGGATATATTATATTTTCTTCATCACATTGTAAAGTATTTTTATTGTTACACACATTAAATTACCAAATCCATTGACAAAAATAGAAACTCCATCGTGACTATATCAATAAAGAACCAGTCTGATAGCTACACAGGTTCTTTGAAACAGGAACAACTTCTACGCATATAATTTGGTTTGATTTGTTTTGTTTTACAGCATATAAATCTCAATGGGTTATTTAATGCCGACAAAATTTTTATTGCTGGTAATTTTTTTTTTTCAGAAAATGTATTTCATTTTCAAAAATGAATTGCAGGTAATATTTTTTTCAAAAATGAATTGCAGGTAATATTTTTTCAAAAATGAATTGCTGGTAATATTTTTTCAAAAATGAATTGCTGGTAATATTTTTTCAAAAATGAATTGCAGGTAATATTTTTTCAAAAATGAATTGCTGGTAATATTTTTTCAAAAATGAATTGCAGGTAATATTTTTTCAAATATGAATTGCTGGTAATATTTTTTCAAAAATGAATTGGTGGTAATATTTTTTCAAAAATGAATTGCTGGTAATATTTTTTCAAAAATAAATTGCTCGTAATATTTTTTTCTTCAAAAATTTATTGCTGTTATTTTCTTCACAAAAAAGTATTTGTGGTATTAAAACCTATTTTTACACTTTCATAGTGTTTTTGATCCCAGCTTGTGGTTTATCGTATGTAGTTTATCCTCTTACCCAGAACAGCATATAATTTGGTGTGGTAAATGTATTTTCAACACATTGAATGTCTGTTTTTCCAAAGTGAGCAGAGAATTGGAACATTTTTATGTGTTAGGATGATTAAAGACAGGAAGCTAATAAACTTGACATTGACATTTAGAGACAGCATTATTTAAGTAAAGTTGTCTTCCGAAAGTTATGGCGAAACTGGAAGGTGTGTAAAAAAGTTAACTATTTTCTTTTTACTAACACATTTCTTCAATATTTTTCTATTTATAGTTTACAATAAATCGAGGAATGAAAAATTATGACACAATCTTAATATTAACATTTAATATCGTAATCATTATCTAAATAAACAACAAAAACATAATTTACAGAAGCAATTCATATCTGTCTTTATTTCTGAGATGAGGTTTTATGTACACTATTTACATTATTCGAACTATTGTCCTCATCTTTGTCGCCATATTTATTACAACGTTTCGGCCGTTGTACGCTCCAGCCTTCTCAAGGACACATGTCACGGTGGATAAAGGCGTTGGTTAGATCCAGTGACAAGACCCAAAGAGTGTGAGTTAAGGCAGTAAAAGAACTTGGAAAGGGGAATTAACAAGAGATAACTGATAACTGACATCCATTAAACATGGTACGTGGAACTCGAACAGTCTAACCAGTGAACGAAATAAAGGGTTCAGTTCAACATTCCAACCACCTGAAGAAGGCCGGAGCGTACAAGGGCCGAAACGTTGTAATAAATATGGCGACAAAGATGACGACAATAGTCTGAATAATGTAAATAAAGAATTCATATCTATCCCCATTTTCATAAAGTTGTTTTACTTTAAATTTAAACAACATTCTCTTAAAACGGATATTATGCGGTATCATCCTTAGCTTTTGCTATCGTTTCTAAATTAGATCCCCACAAAGCTGATTCGACGGTATCTCTTCAACTGTCCTAAAGAAATCTAATCTTGAACCGTCTCCTGTTCTCTCCAGAACATGACTCGCTGATTCTTGGTTTCCAGCTTGTTGGAAGACGGCCTTTGTAGTTCCTGTCTTTAACAACTATGGGGCGAAATCTGACAGTTCAAATTCTCGCCCTCTTAGTTTCTTGTCATTTTTTTAGCAAAGTACCAGAAACTCTAATCAACGAGGGAGTGGTTAAACACCAAGTTTTTCGGATAAGCAATATGGTTTCCATTTGTCCAAGTTTACCAACGATGTACCATCACTGAATTTGTTTATCAAGCTTTACATAAGGAAAGCAAAGCTGGAGCTTCGAAAAAAGATATAGATATTTATTATCTAAATAAACAAGAGAAAACTTAATTTACGGAAGAAATTCATATCTATCACTATTTTCAGAAAGTTAGTTTACTTCAAAATGAAACGCAACAGATATTATACTGGATTATTTACAAGAAAATATAATACAGTATTTCTATGAAAACGGATATTATGAAGTATTATTTATAACTAAATTATAATATAATATTCTTACATTTAAAAAGGGAATATTATGTGGCATTATTCATAACATAATCATAATATATTGTTTTTATTTAAACGGATATTATGCGGTTTTATTTATTTCCAATTATAATGTTACTATTATTTCCATGAAGATTGCAATTACACAGTATAATTTTTGATAAAAAATCAAAATATAATATTATTTCTATGAATACGGATATCGTGCGCTATTATTTACGACCAAATGCGACAACATTGAAACTGGGGCTAAAAAAATGAATATTTTTCCCGTCTAAAATCAGTTCACACCTACAAAAAAAATGCATTTTATCTAGTAAATGTATTTTTAAGTGGTTATGAATTATTTTTATATAAAATTGAAATACACATGAAGAATATAATTATTTACATTATTTACATTGTTTGGACTGTTGTCCTCATCTTTATTGTTATATTAACGACGTTTCGGCCGTTGTACGCTCCATCCTTCTTCAGATGATTGAAATTTCGAACTGAACCATTTATTTTGACCATCAAGGTATATTCTTCTCGTGCCACGGGCCATTACTATTCAGGATATCTCAGTTATCTCCCTTTAAGTCAAGTCTCTAAGATTTTGTTCACCTCTGCTTTTTGGGCCAATCCCTGTATCCAACCAACGCTATAATATGGTAAAAAATATTTACTGACACATTACATTTATAAGTCCCCAAAATTCATATACTGATGTCCTCAAGGACACATGGATCAGTGGATAAGAGCGTTGGTTGTATGCAAAGATTTGAACAAAATCTTGGAGATTTGAGTGACAGATCACCGATTGATTAAAGCCATCATTGCTAAAATTGTCCAAAGTAAAAATGAGAATGTAAGAGGTTCACAGGCGCCATTAAATAAGCAATACAAGCTGACGCCAATGTCTTTTGTTGTTGTTATATGCGTTATCGAAGGGTGGTTGAAGAATAGAGAAGATTTTTCACCAAAGACAAGGCAATAAAGCCAAGATGCAAGACTAATCATTAAAGAGAGAGAACAATAAAAGTTAATGATTCAATGAGACGGGCGATGTATTTACATTTGAAGTAGAAAAGGAAGTTCGAAGACATTTCTACGAAATCGAAAGAAGAAACTATTAGCTTAGAACTTATGGTTTGGAATATAAATTTCAACAGGGAAATGATGGGACCTAACTGCCACTCTCATACTGCGCTCAAATTCGTTAAATCAAGGTACAAAAGCTGAAAGCTCATAAGAAAGTTACCATGAAAATATTTATAGAAAAGGCAGAGTAGGTAAGTTCTAGCTGTGGGATTGATAAAATTTCAAATTTTTAAAATCTTTTTCTTTAATTAAATTAGAAAGTAACCTTTTTTTTAAATAAATACATCGTAGAAGCACTAGGCCAGATGTTACAGAAAATTTGAATTCAGGGAAGAATTGCAGACAAGTGTTTGGAATCAATAGTTTCAGACATGAATATTGAATAATATCTAATATAAAAATGTTAGAATTTTTAAGAAACGTCCTGATTTGTGTCATTGTTAAGATTCATTTCATCGAAAATATAATGAAAATACAAAAATAACCAAAATATAATGAAAAATCTTGTAGTCTTCCCTCAGACATGTATTCCATCGTGGCTATGATAAAAAAAAAATGACTGATAAAAAAAAAAGATTCTGAAGTAGCAAAACAAAAAAAAAACTGTTTGATTAACCTTATAAATTTAAATAAAATTAAACAGTTGTGGAATGTAGTGAAATCAAATGAAGGAAGACGGCCATGCAAGAAAAGGGATTTATATGAATACATATAGACAGGGAAGAATAGCATTATATTGGTTGAATGCGAGAATATAGTGAAGTCTATATAGTCAAGACTAAAAGCAGTTTCAGAAAATAAAAGCGGTTACACTAGATAGTGGTTGGTTGATTTTGTTTAACGGTATATCAACACATCCATGGGTTATTTAATGCCAAAATCTAAATGTTTTGAACGTACGTTTATGGCTTCAACTAATTATTTTGTAAATAATTTGATACTTTCAGGAAAAACGACTTTTTTTTTTTTTTTTTTTAGATATATAGTTTGTTTTTTATCCACTCTAGGCGTTATATGTTTTGGCATATAACTATTTCATTGTTTTCATTGTTTTTATTTCACGGCATATCAATACTTCTATGGGTTATTTAAAGCCGATAGCTAAGAATATACATTCAAACTATATAATTAATTCAAGAGAATGACATTGTTTTATTAAATACTTAACAAAACATTTAAAACCAAATAATACAAAAACAAAGAAGAAATGAAAATTTGTTTTTCCTTAAAAGAAATGAGATTAATCTTAGCAAACTGCGTTTTTGTCTTTGTTTTTTTTTTATGTATGAAATGACTTCATTTTACTATAAAAATGTATTGTTAATTAAAAACACAATGTATCAATAGCAATTTCACTACAAAGATGTATTCTTGGTAATTCTTTATAAAATTATATTGCTTTAGTGATGGTATATTTATAATGAAATCGTATTTTTAGTTTCCTAGTGTTTTGATTTTTTGTGTGGGTGTCGATTATTCGCCCATATCTGGGACCCTAACAGTTGCTACCATCCTGGGTCATGGTGAATCAGGGAACAACAGCAATTAAATGGTGTTTTCATGCTTCTCAAAACTTCTCATCTCACAATCAAAGCCCTTGTTGCCACTGTAGATTAGGAACATAACCTGGACTACAAATAATGGTTTTAACTTTTCTTATAGGAGAGTACCAATTTTTAGATGGCATCGTATTCAGATTTTAATAAGATATCCCTTGTTGCAGTACATGGGCATAAATAATTACTGAAAAATCCATTAATTTTTTTTGTGTGTTCATCTCATTGATAACATTCTGTATCGTAAAACACTGGTGTATGCGTCTAGAGATTGTGATGTTTCTGGTTGAATTGCCGCGCCTGCTTCTATGTACACCGAAATCTTGGAATGGCAAGCTTTGTTGCAACTGATGCACGTCTAAGTTATATATTTAGACTAGAAATAAAACATGGTTATGTTTGGTTCGGAGAAAAAAGTGGTTGGGGTAGATTTATTCCTTGGGCAAAGTCTTTAATTAAATATTGATTAATTTAAAAAAATATTTTAAAAGTTCTTTAATTCTGAAAGGAATTCATTAACGAAAAATTTAAGTTTTGTATTTTTATAATTTTGATTTAAGATGCGTATACCAGCTTCATGATATGAAATCAGATATTTTTCTTACAGTGACAAATTCAACTCCGAAATTATTAAGCAGACGTAATGATTAAAAAGAATAAGAAGCAAATGAAATGAAGAACTGAAACACTCTTATATGAGTTGGTCAGGTTTGAATTTTCATTAACTCTTCTTACAGAAATCCAAAGGCGCGTTGAAATAACGAAAGATGCTTTCGAAAAGCTAAGCAAAGTGTAAAGTTACAGAAAAAAAATCGTTAGAAACAAAGTAAGGATTGTTCAACTGCTGTGCATTTTCAGTCCTCCTGTCAGTGAATGCTGTACAATTTAATCACAGAAAACGAGTAGACTTTGGGCAACAGAATACTATGGACGGAGCATTTGAGCAACGAGGAAGTTTTAAGAAAAATGGGAATTAAAATGACATTTTAATTAAATTCAGAGAGACATTTCTGGGACAGATCTTGAAGAAATAGGATTTGAAGAATTTGAAAATCGAAGGACATTATGAAGGAAATAGGGACAAAGATAAACAAAGAGTAACAAAACTCACGACCTTGTGTGAATGGATAGCAAAACAAGTACTAGGAAAATATAAATAATGCTTCAAGCTAAAAACGCCTACGTCCTGAAGAAGGACGTCACAAAAATAGAAAGTATTGTGTGTTGATATTGAAGTATATATCTCTGTATATTTTACTGACATGCATAAATTAATATATATATCCACAAAACTGATCTTATAGAGAATAGAAATGAAATACATAAAAATGAAAGTCTATTGTGCCCCATTTTCATGGCTAATTTCGTTCCTCGAGAAAATTCCCAGGAGCTTGTCAACACTAAAATATTTGTTAAAAAGTTTATCAAACGTATTACTGTTGACAAGCTCCAGCGAATTTTTCCCGAGGAGCGAAATCGCCATAAGAATGTGGTACAATTGAGTTTCATTTTTATGTAATTCATATATATATATTAGGATTATATATATATATATATATATATATATATATAATCCTAAGGAGCCAGTTACCCTGAAGATCCGTTTAGGTGAAACCTATGTACGTTTGCCTGGCTCCTTAGGATTATCTTAGGTTTTGCTCTACTTAGGGTATTGAGCACTTTTACATAGTCGTCTATTTACTCGTTTTGGGTTTATTTTTATTTGGACTTGGAGCATAAACATTTGACGATTGTTTTCGCCTTGCTTTAATATTCTTGATTCTTTCTTTTTTTATTGCCCATTTTTCCTCGGGAACCAATTTGTTCTACTGCAAATTGAGCTATCCGAGGCTTTTCCAAAAGAGTACCACCATTTATATATATATATATATATATATATATATATATATATATATATATATATATATATATATATGTGTGTGTGTGTGTGTTTATGCAAAGAAAGAAATTCAAAAAAAACGACACAGGGTTCGTATATCTTCCAAATTGTATTTTCAACCTGACAAATAATATGAGTAACATTCGTGATTCTTGGCTCCTAACTAAAGAACTGATTTCTTATCAATCTTGACTGCAAATAATGCATAAACGACGCCACAAAGGGAAATATTTTACAAATGTCGAGTTGTCGATAATATTGAGAAAAGATCAGCGACGAAAGAAATTTAGACGATTGCATCACTACTGCTTTGTATTGCACAGTAAATGATTATTTCTATAGACCATCGCACGTTCTATAATATATAAAAAATGCTAGTTGCAATAAGAAGTCAGTATATGTGCGTATATGTGTCCGTCTTTAAAAAAATCTAAAATATTTAGAAGGATAATTATTTAAAATAAATATTCTCAATTGATTTTGCACCGAAAGAAATATTTCATGAAAAAATTCTGCGCCGCGATAATTTAATTTTCTTCGTACGTTCTGCTTTTGCTGTCGTTTAGGAAGAAATAAATTGAATTTTGTTATTTGAATAGGAAGCAGTATTTTTTCATTTGATTTTAAATAAGAATAACTCGCTACTATATGTCAATGCTTATATTTCTGTACGCAATTATTTTTCTTGAACCCATGTCTTTTACTTACCTTGAGTAAAGTTTTCAGTTTCAGCAAAATATGTCTTGCTAGAACTGTGGAGCCGTCAGAGATACACAGTCATATAAATATTTTAAAGTTCAGTTAATACTCACCTGATTTGTATGTCATTGTTGCTAATGCAGTATCAAATGCTATAATAGCTCTCTCATAATCTGCGCTAATGATCAGAATATTCAAATTGCAGGAAGGGAGATGACTATTTCTCACCTCAACGCCACTTGTAACGTTAGATAATACTTCAATATTCAATATTTCGTAAAGGATACAAAGGGTACAAAGATATATAGGCTCTGCCTATCAAAGACTTGCCTATTTCTGGGATTTTCTTTAAAATATTAATCATTTCCGAATACGCTAGCATGCGCCAGCGGTTTAATGTATAGCAGCTCGGTATCATAAATTAGAGACACTAGTTTGTATTTCATTCGGGCTCGTTACATCCACTTATGCGTAAATAAGCTTGAGAAAAGTATGAATGAACTTATCCCTCCCAACTGTGGATTAAATAGGAGAGAATGTATCTGAGTAAATCATTGTTAATGATTAAAAGTGGTCAATACAATATTCAATCCCCAAATACTTTTCGGGTTTAAATAACACTCAAATGGTTGATAAGCCGTAAAATTTAAAACAAAACAAATCATTCAATCGAATACGCTATCAATTAAATCGTGATAAAATAATGTTTTTAATCATTTCATTCCAAGCGAGAGACGATACAGCCAGTAATACAGAAAAGGTCACTGAGAGTGAAAGAAAATGAGAAATCATTATTTTGGAGAAAGGACAATAAAAGAAAATGATTCAAGAAGAAAAAAGATGGCGATTGATGATGCATTTAAATTTTTGGAGATCGTAGATGATAGAGAAACAAGAAACCAGAAGAAAGTTACACGGCGCGAAGCCCGATAAAAGTAACTATTAGAAGAGAACTTACGGTTCCATCTGGTTGTTATGGTAATTTACCCAGTCAGCTCTGAGATTCGGACCAAACATTTTTGCTTTAACATTATCCTTTGTATATGTTTGTATTACTGTTTCTTTTAATATATTTGTTTAACTCAATTCCTATGTTGTGTCTTTATTTCTGGCCCCAACAAGGCCAAAACACTAGCTATTTCAACAGTAAAACGATGAGGCCTCTTTGGCAATTTAGTAGTACGCTTAAATCAAACAGTCAATGTACTAATGAGTTTGCATCTATCTCGTTCACCCGTAAAATAATGCGACCTAATTGACAATCCAATAAGTTAAATTCTATATAACATTTTAATCAAGTTTTTATCAGCTCAGAACATATATATATATATATTATTATTATATGCTTATATGCACTAGGCAGTTGGGCCCCTCGACCTGATGTAATTATTAGAAAGCTTGTATTGCTAGATCAATTACGACGGAGTAGTGAGTTCGATCCTCCCTGGGTGTCCCATACTTTCGGCCTTGTGTTGCATCTAAGACAGGCTTAGAAAATCTATACACTATGCAGTTTTATTTCTCTCAAAATCTCATAATCTTAAAAAACTTCTGAAGAAAGGGGTATATCTTTTTAGGTTTATTATTTCGATATATTTTTTTAAAGAAATATTACATTTAAATCAATGGAATAATGTGATATATGAATTTCTACATAGCTAAACAATGTTAGTCGAATGAATGACAAACTGGAAATAATTATGTGTAAGGCTTTTCGTCGTAACCGTAATGAGTCTGACTATAATTTCGATTAAAATAATCGGATTTCATTGAACGGGAGAGTAATTTACTAATGCGAAATTATATAGAAAGTGGTTTGATCACTAGATAATCCACCGTAAATTTCTTTCCTGCTTCTTACGACATTTCATATTTCTTTATAAATCCTTTGTTATCACATTGTGGGATAATAATCATAAAACCGATAAGAAAACTGAATTAGAGCAACGAGAATTTATGCCCAGGCACGTTTAAAAAAAATTAAATTAAAAAATTTGGAACTTCACCATTCCAACATATTCGGCGTTTACTATCGGTACATAATTATAAGTGACGTTTTCGTTATATATATATATATATATATATATATATATAAAGAAATGGACAAGGTCCGACAATTTATTTATTAAAGACATTTTTTTATGTTTAACGTTGTTATTTATAGATACAAGTATTTAAGCAAATGCTCTGTTTATGATAAACAGGCCGGTAAATGTTATTTAATACTGTTTATCATAAACAGAGCATTTGCTTAAATACTTGTATCTATAAATAACAACGTTAAACATAAAAATGTCTTTAATATATATATATATATATATATATATATATATATATATATATATATATATATATATAGTGGGGAAACAAATATTCGAACACATACAAAATTTTAAGTTATTGTACTTACAACATATATGCGTTATATATACGGTAACATTATCGAGTGCGGAAGTGATTTTCTGCTTGAGTTCATCAATGCTAGCAGGAAGAAAGAGGCACAGACCGGTCCTTTCATATATCTCTAAAGAAAAGAAAATCCCACGGGGACAGGTCCGGCGACCGCGGCAGCCATTTTATCAGAAAACTGTCTCTGGCAGATTCTCATTGAGATAAGTACGTACCGTCCTTTTCAATTAAATATAAAACCCTGATCTATTTCTATACATTCTGTGAAAATTTGATTTTATTTCAGCAAGAAACGCCAAAATTAGTGGCATCCAAAATGATCTCAAACATTTTGAGACACTCTCTATTTCTACATATGTCAGATGAATGTTATTCCGATTACAGAAGGGATTTATTGATAATGCTAGCAACAATTTTGTTCTGTAATTTTTAAAGAAAATAACGAAATTATTTAAATATAACGTGAATCTATTTAGGAAAATATTTTTTTCGAAAAATTAACTAAAAATAATATAGATAATTAAATCTAAAATTATTGCGAATTAATCTCTGGTTTTCACAAAATCATGTAGAAAAGAAAAATGTTGTAATACACGTTGTTGTTCTACTTTCATTTACCAAATTATTCATTAAATGGCCATCCAAAATTTTCTGAATTTTATTTCGAAATTTAATTTTTGACTCTTTGCTATATGTCTTTGTCCTTATTTCTCAAGGCATTCACGCCAACTCGTTAAAATTCTACTTCCTGTTTCCCCTGAATTACATTCTTCAATCTCTCATATGAGTATTAGTTTTACTAGGCAAACTTTCCTCTTAATTGCTTTAATTATAAGTTTCCTTAATGTTCGTATATACCTAAAGAATTCTCGCGGCTCCCATTTTTCTGTCCGTTGTTTTCTAAGCCCTCGTTGGTAGGCCAACATCTCTAACGCTGAATATCTTCTTCATAAAGAAAACATTTGGCAAACAAAACGGCATCTTTTTGCTGATTTTTGACGTCCTCTTTCGATGAAGAAAACCGAAACAGCGATTGATATGATGTTTTAATTAAACGTTTAAAAGTTATCCTTTCAACGTCTGAAATATATACTAATTAATACACACAAGCACATACACATTTCTTTCTGGATGAAGTTAAATCCAGAAAAAGTGATCGATATTTACAATTAGGCACGCACTTCATTTAAGATTACTCCATCTATAGTAACCTATATATAGCACGTCAGGCCAAATGACGGTTTACGTATAAGATTATACAGGTTCGACTCCTGGTGTAGAACATATTTTCTACGGAAGTTTTCGAACCTTCAAGTCATTAAATGCAATTAATACTGTTTAATCAAAAGAAGTGCATTTACTCAAATAAATTGTATGTACGAAAATAACGTATTAACAGAAAAATATACTAAATAATTGTCAAATTTAATCCATTTCATAATAAATGGTGTTTCATTAAGACGGATTATATATAAAGGTGTTTCATTAAGACGGATCAGAGCCAGCAGTAAATAAATCAGTATTATCGGTGAAAATTTATTTATTTCTCTATTGGATCATGTTAAATCATGGCAATTTTGAGTGAACAATTATATCGCCCAAATGTCCGCCAAATCTGAAAGAAAAAAAAAAAATCATTAGACGCTTAAACTTAATTCACATTAAAATCAGTCCATCAGTCCAAGTTATTGGAACACACTTTATATATATATATATATTTTATATATATATATATATATATATATATATATATATATATATATATATATATATATACACCGGTACACAGATATCCATGTAAGTAGATACGTTTTATCCTTATGATCAAAATAGCCTTAAGTATGAACACATATAATTTTTTAATGCAATCTCTTTTTTTATCAATCGCTGTAACCTAATTTTTCAATTAATCACATATGTATTGAATATTTCAGATAAGTTCTCTACGGAATTACTCATCCAAAAATATAATCTGTTTTTTAAAATGAATTTCTACACTATTTACTGTTTGGAACAGAAAATATTCATAAACGTTTGTGGTTTATCCTATGTTAATTAGAAAAAAATATATAATAAAAAGAAGAAAAATAACAGAATGTGCGCTTAGAGTAAACAATTATTAATGATTAAAGGGGAAGCGAAGTTCCGGGTTCCAATATCAACCTTGTCTGTTGCGCTCAACTTTGAGAAATGCATGAAAACAAGTCTTCTCCCCCACAAAAAGCTATGGGTTAGATATTTAGTTGACCGGGATCATTAGTCATATGGAGTATCCTGTCTAGAAAAGTCCAACTTCGAAATCAAAATCGAGTAGAAGTCAACTCGAAAAAGTAAACTATAATCCCGAAGAAATTATAGAAATACAATTCAAAGATAATAAGGAAAAAAGATGTGGAGATTTAGGGTCGTCTATGTCCTGAAGGGACGTAGCTTTAAAAAGAGACAAAAAAATAAAGCGGAAAAGAAATAGACAAGGAGAAGAGTTTTTTTGTTTTTTTTAGAACGATAGACTATTTACAGACTTATATTATCGAAGATACCATATTTTAGTAATTTTGTCCCGAATGATTTCAAAATGCAGAAAGTGATAGAAATTAGAAGGATTTAAGATAATTATAATTAAGTGATTCATCGAGTCTAAAAGAAACCTCAATAGAATGCAGAAAAGAGAAAGGGTAAAAGAGAAACTCGGATGAGTTCCACCATGGAATATCTGATCGAGCGGTGCTATATCGACTATAATTCACCGAAACCCGTTGGAACAGTTGGTATGACGTGTGTCTGATAACGTAAGCGTCCGGGTTTCAATTCTAGGTAGTGGATGCTCACTGCTGATGAGTCCCAAATAATAGAACGAAACGGCAGTCCAGTGCTTTCTGTATTTTGTTAAGGTTTCTTCTAGCCTCGATGAATCTTTACCTATATATATATATATATATATATATATATATATATATATATATATATATATATATATATATATATATATATATACGCATACATATGTAATTGGTTGCTTAAATGACAGTGAAGTTTAGCGAGTTAGGGGAAAAGAGAAATACATTAATATATATAATTTATAACGCGTTGATACTTACTTGCCAAAATCCGATCAAATGACCAAACATCCGATTATTTTAAGGGCTCCTAATAAGATCGAGAAATTTACCACACCTTCTTTCTATGTACATTAAAGTAATACAATAATACATATTCACAGAAGAAAAGTGGAAATGAACGCAAATGAGAAGTGGAAATATTGAAATGGAAAACGATGATGAGAAATGCAAGGTTAAGTAGACAGGAGAATTTTCCATGAATCTCGATACAAGTATCACTGTTGTTTTCACTGAATACTAGCGTGCAGTCAACACGTTTTTGGCTCGCTATCTATGGCTTTCAGATCTTCCCACGCAAGACACCTTGTAGCGAATCGGAGAGCCATTTAATAACTCGCGGTCACTTGGCAATAAAATTTGTACCGTAGCATCGTAGAGTCGAAATGTTTTATCTTGGCCGAACCAAATCCGCTTTAATTGCGTGTCTGGCATTTGGCGTACTTCTGATCACATTAATGGCAATTGTAAATAGATTAAGTAACTCGGGGTGGGGGGGTTATCGTCTGATCAAGAAACCTTGGTAGGAAACATAAACAAATCAATTTTTCTTTCATTATCTCAATCCTCATTGGCTTAATTGTTTCTAGTTGTCTTTGCATTGCTGCTTTTACTTTCAGTCTAAGCATAAAAAAAGAACGGTGGTAATAATCCAGAGAAAATATAAAGATGAAAATAACTAACCAGGTCGTCCATCATTAAACCCTCAAGTCTCATAATAGGAGGTTCTGTTTCGCATCTAATAGGAGGCACAAAGAGCTACTCTATATCTTCCTGCAGTTTCCACCAGACTCAGAATTAATTAGGCCTAATTCGTTGTCCACGGTGATGTTCAGTGACTCAATTTTGGTCTATTATATTCCGCCATTGACCATATCAAACATGCTGCTGTTCAGGTCTGCATCATAACTTTGGCTGGAGTGGCTTTCATGTATGCTTGACTTGTTCCCACAAATATATATATATAAACTTGAAGTTAGGTTTCTCCTACATCGATTCCTAAGGACGAATATACAGCACTGTTTTTCCTGCTATTTAAACCATAGGTTGGGGGGAAATGTATTTGATTTATACGGTTCACAATGATATTAGCGAGTAAGAGCATGCAGTGAATTCTATTGGAATTCGATCTCACTTCTTCAATTTCTAATTTCTGATCGCTCTCGATTTCATAACCTGGAAACCCTAAAGGCAAATAAGGCTACTTAAAAATACACTTTCAAATGGAAATTATTACTTTTTTGTTGTTAAATAAAAGAAAATGCGATACATTCAATGTAAGCATTTAAAAAATGTTTTTCTATGATGTTGTATAGGCTTAAAGCCATATCAAGTTTAAATGACGGTTCTAGTAGGGTCACCGAAGTTAAGCAACGTCAAACCTTATCAGTAGCGAGGTCAGTGACAATTGGGATTACCAGTTGCTGTAAACTAGTATGTGCTATTTGTGTAATGGATACACGCTTAGAGTTGAAATCAAAAATATATTATATATATTATATATATATATATATATATATATATATATATATATATATATATATACCAAGTATATAATTGGTCTACCCAAGTATATAATTGGTGTATACAAATTATAATATTATGTTATAATTTTTTATAAAAAATAATTATATATATATATATATATATATATAGATGTAACGTATTAATCATATATATATAAATGTAACTTATTAATCATATATTATTAATCGTTATATAAATGTAACTTATTAATCATATTGAATTCTTATATATTTTTTCTTTTCTACATGGAAACTTACTCCTTTTATTATATCTTTCTATCTTTGCCAATATTTATTCATGTCTCGATTTTTTTCTCCATCAGGAATTAATTAATTAAAGGAAAAAAATCGCTAGTAATTATTTCAAGAAAGCCATTGCACGTTATTTTTTTTTAAAATATGCATAAAATAATGCCAGAGAGGTTGATCAGATTTGAGTCGGTGTCAACAGGTTTCTACATGAATATGCTTAATAATATGCTACCTAAACCAAGACAGATATGGTGGGGAATAGGCAAGATCTATCGCTTTTCTTGCATCAGTTATTAAAGAATTAAAGATGTCTCTTTCTACCAAATAAAATTCCATTTCTAATTTTAAAATTAATTTATCATTACAATGAATTTGCTTTTAATTTTTCGTCTTCCTACAGTGTGATATAAAATTCTGGATAAAATGAATCTGTTTGTGTCTCTAGATATCCACACATGCAAACACACACACACAAATATATATATATAGTTTTTCTTTTTTTATATACGCAATCCCCTTTCATAAATAAAATAAAATAAATAAATAAATATCCATTGACTAGCAAACTAAATGAAGATTAATACATCTTCCGTTTCATTTTTGACACCCCCAACTTTCCCCGACTTGACACCTTGAAAGTATCTCTATACCGCTACTTATTATTAACACCCTACATTCGCCTACCCAATTTAGACAATTTCGCCCTAGCTGTTACCATGGGGATTTTGATTTCAATTTTTAAAACAAGTAAATTTCAGATATTCGTTATTCCAACAAAAATTTCGCTTGAAGATGGAACGGAGCCCATTTTAATTTCAACTCAATTTAATTTATAGGATTATATTGAAGCTTTCTTGGCTCTTGTTTTGAAACATGAGACCTCTTATGTAGCGATTTGGAATAATATTTTTAAATAAATAATTATATTTATGCTCTACTTTTGTATCGAGCACTATTTTTTAAAAATAATAACTAAAACACTAAGGGACTTTGGATTTTTTTTTTACCTAACCAGTTCCTTCCTATTTTCTATATATTTTCACACACACATATATATATATATATATATATATATATATATATATATATATATATATATAGGCAACTATAATCGTTTCGAAAAACCTTCGAATTTTTGATTTGCCAATAATCAAATCAATCTCGAGGGAAAAATTTTTTAAAAAAAGAAAGAGCTAGAAACATGAAAGTCTGTCGAATAAATCGCACAGATACAGGTTCAAAGCCCAAAGAAAAAACCCCGACACGAGTAAACAATTAACTAACAAAAGAGCTCAATACAACCGTAGAGCAGATTTCCCTGTCGATCCGCATAGGTGAAACAAGCGTAGCTTTGTCTGGCTCACTAGGTTTATTATATATATATATATATATATATATATATATATATATATATATATATATATATATATATATATATATATATGAAAAACAGAAAGTTTTTGTGACGCGTTTCCACTTTGTCATATTTTTCTAAATACTGTTTGATGATATATAAAATTATACAAAATTGTATATATCGTTTATCATATAAATTAAATTGAATTCACTGAAAATTTTTTGTTTAAATCATTGATTGCGCTCTTTCTCTTGTCTTTCTTGCGAATGTAATTTTCTTTATTAAAAACCTTCCAAAGATAAAAAAATATACTCTTCTGAAACTTTATTTGAGGAAAATTACCTCACTTAAAGAATAATTAATACGATTTGAAAGAAAAAAATAAGTTTAAAATATTACAGAAAAACATTTTATATACCGACAATTGCTGTGTTTTTAACCCGACAGTTACTATGTTGACAATTGAGGAAAATAGCGTGAGAAATTTTTAAATTAATTTTTAAGCACTCAGTAATCTTAAAATTTAGAAAAATATTCTCCTTAATCTAATGTTTAATGAATTCCAGAAAATTTGGCTTTAAGTTTACTATAATCATCGCTCTTATTTTCTGATAATTTTGTATAATCCCCTGGATTTACAACATCATCACGTTTATACACATACAAGAAATTCAAAATACTTTTCAAAATATTGGTGTTTGGTGATTTGTATTAAGCTTTGCTGTTTATGATTAATAATTATAGTTTACACAACAATGATATCGTCTAGAACGCTGAAATCAATACAGGATGAAAAAAAATTATAAATCTTTCTAATTAAATTTTTAAAAAAATGAAATCACTTCATTAAAAATTCATTATTCATCAAAAATCGTTTTCGTCAATAGTTTACCTAATATATCTTGTTCATAAAAGTAATTAAAAGCTTTTCTGATTAAATAATTTCATATTTTTATTGCATTTTTTATTTTGTGATTCAGAACAGATTTTCGGTAAATGATGTTTCTGTTTAACAAAACCAAATTCATGATTAAAATTCTGCAAGAAGTACTGTTTTTAACTAATATAAATATGAAGAGGCTGAAATTTCATAAAATTAAGTAAGTAGTGGTAACAGATGTAGAAAAAATGTTTTCAACAAGATTTTCTAAATAAAGAGGAAAAACAGTTACATTCATTTATGAATAAGTTCTGAAAATCTAATTAAAATTCGACAGTTATTTGATTTTTGCAATAATTTTCAAAACTATGTGTTTTTATCACAAAAAGACAATAAATTATTTCACACACTAATCTCTTCCCATCCGCTGACACAGGACAAACAAGATTTTAACCGAAATTCCGAACGTGCTAGAAAAGATAAAAAAATTAATAAAATAATAATAAGAAACAATTTGGTATTTGCTCTTAATAATAGCATAAACATTTTGACGAAAAACTTTGTTTTTATCACGTTTGAGGCCTTTTACTTCAAGATATGCCATATTTTTAGGAAACTATTGGATGAACCTATGTATGTAAGAATTGGTATAATATGTAGATCGGAATACGACAGAATAATTAAATAGAGAAACATTTTTCGCTTTCATTAAAGCTTCATCAGAGTTTGATATATCAAGAGGAAGAGAAATAAAAAATATGTTATATTTATTTTCGCGTTGTTTGTTTGGCATTGGTTAAGAAGACTTCACATGCATTTTTTGTCACACAGTTTTCGTGTGTAAAATGTACGCATGTAAGTGTATCATGATTCTAGTTTGTATGGTATTCAGATGAAAATGTATATTCGTTTCTGTGTGTGTGCGCGCTTTTGTTTGTGTGTGTATGTACGTATGCCTCGTAGGAATTTAAAACATTTTCTGGTGGTTGTCCACTGCTTGATTTAGAGACATTTTTATGCAACAACCTTTGTGGTGGTATTAACAGTTGGACACATCGTACCTTCTTTAAGCATGAATTTTATAAAATTGGCGATGTAATACATTGTGTTTGACGTGGGTTTATGAATATTAAAATATTTCTGGGGATTCATTCTCAGTATTTCCTGCGTCAAGAATTATGTTTTATTTTAATCTGAGTGGTATTTATAAAATAAGAGTTATGCTCAGTTTTGTCTCTGGGTATTATGAAAGCGCTTGAAATGGGTTGTTTTAACATAATTCCTTGTTATGTTCGTAGATGCGGGCATTTACACACATAGGTGTATCAATGAAGTAACATTACAAAGACTTTAATTAATTGAAAAAGTTATGGATGTAATTATATCTCCGATTTTCCTGGGTCATGTAGTTGAAAGTCCAAGAGTTATAATATATATATATATATATATATATATATATATATATATATATATATATATATGTGTGTGTGTGTGTGTGTGTGTGTGTGTGTGTGTGTGTGTGTGTGTGTGTAGGTTCCCTATTTAGTCTCTCTCCCTCTATATATAAATGTATATATAAATATATATATATATTAGTGAATATACATTAATATATATATATATATATATATATATATATATATATATATATATATATATATATATATATATCATCTTAAAGTGTGCTATATTGATGGGAGCGTGTGTAAATATAAAAGTGAACATTGAAATTAAAGTCAACACTTAGAGGCGACAGCCTGTTTCATGCCAGACGCAATCGTCAGGCAACGAGTGTTGTTATTTTTCGGCTATTTAAATAAAAATCGGGCGAAAAACAGCTATAACTGTTACATAACGATAAAAAATACAACGTCACTTAAAAATCGAAAACCGAAAGGAGTAAATAACAATATACAGTATAATAAATTAATAATAAAAACCAAGTAAAATAAATTAATTGAAAGTCATCCAAAATATTAAATAAACAAACGAAAAAAATGTTCCCAATAAATTAACCGTTAGTAAAAACAAATAAAGATAATCAATTCAAATAAATACATGTAGTAATGTAAACAAATTAAAAACTGGTCCCGCCAAAACAACAATTACAATAAACTAGAACGATCAACCCTAAAATTGAATAAATAGCTTCATCTTCCCAAACCAAAACCAAAATATTAAATAAGCGTTGTAAACAAATTTTTTCGACGTTAATAATAACCCCGAGTGAAATAAATAAAATATATACATACATATATATATAAGATAAGAAATAAAAAATAAAATAAATATAAAAAATAAAAACAAATAATGACAAGCAAAATAATTTAACCCAAATAACTAAATAAACAAATAAACGACTTCCGGCAAAATAACTGCCAAATAGACTACCCACAATGCACCACAGACCCGTATATATAAATAGCCTAAAAAATAACAGCACTCGTGGCCTGACGATTGCGTCCAGCATGAAACAGACTGTCGCTTTTAAATGTTGTAGTCTATGTTCACTTTTATATATATATATATATATATATATAAAGAAATATAGTTTTAAGGTGTGCTATATTTTTGGGATAAAGTGCTCAATGACAGATATAAAGCGTATGTAAATGTGAATATAAAAGTGAACATTGAAGTCAACACTCAGGCCAACTGACGATTGCACCTAGCATAAAACGGCCTGTCGCCTATGAGTGTTAATTCAATGTTCATTTTTTATATATATATATATATATATATATATATATATATATATATATATATATATATATATATTTGTACGTTATTATATGCTATTGGTTTCATTTGCATACATGCTATTGGTTTCATTTATACAACATAAACATATAAAAATTTCAAATAAACCACAAAATCTTCATATAAAACAGTTGAACACACACACACACACACACACATATATATATATATATATATATGAGATATACATACAGGGTGTGCATGTGTTTTCTTTCAAAGGGATTTGGTATCTGAAATAAAATAAATTTGGTAATTATGTTGATTGTGACCAACGTGAATACGTGCGTCTTTCAAGTTTGACTGCCAGGAACAAAAGTGGATATCTGACTTTCGCGCATAACGATCACTTAGGCAGTTTACGTAACTCTCTATATATCTATTTTTAGTTTTTTAAAGGGCTAGTCAAAGGCAGATAACTTTTTGTCTCTCGCAACAATGCACACACACACACACACACACACACATCTGACCATGAGAATGGAAGTCGGCAAATAGTGAACGCTAGCTGCCATTTGTATTAGAATTCTATGCCGCATCCACTATACTGGAAAACCAAATTTGTTCTTTCACATAATGGAAGGCATAAACATAAAATCCCAGTCCCATCCATTGATAAGTATGCCTACAGCTGTCAACTCGGAATTATCAGCTGCAGCCTCTTTTTTCTCTGTGTGTCTATGTAATAGAAGTATTTAGACTTCCCTGCCGTCCGGTCAATACTCTTCCCTCTTCTCTTGGACAAGAGTAGAGGCTCACACCTTGTTTCTTGTTTAGGAAGGGGTTTTCGGATCTCTCTCTCTTCGTAACTCTCTGACCTCTGTACTGGAGGCTGCCGTGTTACTCCCGTGATGTGTGCAGTCTTCGGCAATGCCTCTTCATTTTGAGGGTACACGGTTGACTGTTTTCTGGTTGCTGTTTCCGACTGTTAGTTAGGAGCCCTAACTCTTGCGCAGCGTCTTGAGCGGCATCTCTGATCACTAGTTGTATAATACCAGGGTGTCAAAAGAAATCCTAAACCAGATATTAAAAAATCACCCAAAACCTTTAATATTTCATTTTCTAACATCCGGGGCATTAGATCCAACTTCTGCATTGTTGAATCCTTCCTTGTTGCGAACTGTCCGGATATACTGGCTCTCTGTGAGACCAACCTTGACTCATCTATTCCCTCCTCTGACCTCTCGATCCCCTGCTACCTTCACTCCTTAGAAAAGACTCTGAAACCCATATGCATGGCCTTGGTGTTTACGTCAAGGACCATCTCCCGCTATCTCTTGAATCTCTAGACCATTCGTATATGTGTCTGCGGCTATCCCTTCTCAATGTCGTAAGCTACCTATTCTTCCTTTATCGCTCTCCATCCTCCCAAGACTGTGGTGTACTCAAATGCATTTCTGACTGCAGGACAAGGCTCTCTCTCTCTCTCTTTTTCTCTTTCCCTCTCTCTCTCTCTCTCTCTCTCTCTATCCCCATCCGTTTGCTCGCATATTCGTGTTTGGTGATTTTGACACCCACCATACCAAGTGGCTTAATAACGCTACTACTGACCTTGCAGGCATACAAACCCTTAATTTTTCAATTTCTCTATCTCTCGTGCAAATAGTTGACTTCCCCACACGTTTTCCTTACAATCTGGACGGTAGGGCTTCTCTTCTTGATCTATGTTTTACCTCCATCCCCCGAGTCCTGTAGCGCCACGCAGCTCTGCCCTCTTGGCAACTCCTATCACGCTGTAGTGTCTGACAACATCTCCTTCAACTCCACCACATGCAAATAACCTTCTACCACTAGAATCTCGTTCTGCTATAAATGAGAAGACTGGGACACGTTCCGGGATTTAATTTGCAACGTCCCCTGGGACATTGTCTTCTCGCTCCCTGTCCAAGAATGTGCTTTGGAGGTCTCCTCCTGGGTTAAAGCTGGAATCGAAGCTTTCATCGTTTCAAGGAAATATAAGGTCAAATGGCGATCCCCCCCGGTTCTCCGTTGCTTGCTCAGCTGCCAATGCCCATAGGAGTCACTATTTCCACCTTTATCTTAGCGACATAGACTTCATAGACGTTTCTTTTTCTCTGTCCGTAACGAGTGTAAGCGTATCCTCAATGAAGCAAAGTCTCTATATGCTGCTCGAATGAAAGAGCGTATTGAATCTCGCAAAATTGGCTCCAAGGATTATTGGCATCTCTTCAAGTGCGTACTTACGTATAGCAAACCCTCTATACCTCCTTTGTTCAATCAGTTTGAGGTTCTGACCTCTTCTGCCGACAAGGCTGAATGCTTTGCTCGGAAATTCTTGTTCGATACAACGCTCGACTCTTCCGGTGTAACCATACCCGATTTCTCCCTTCGAACTGCGGCTCACCTGAGCGACTTGCACATAACCCCGTTATCGGTTTTAGGCATCATCTCTAAATTGGACCCTACAAGGCTAGTGGTGCAGATGGGATACCAGCCATTGTCCTGAAGTAATGTGCGCCTGAACCGGCCCTGCCCTCTCCAAATTATATAACTACTGTCTCAATGAATCTTGTTTTAAAACCTTGTTGGAAGCCCTCATCCGTTGTTCTTGTCTTAAGGACTGGAGGCCCTTCTGACCCTTCTAAATGCCGCCTTATCAGTGTCCTACCACTCTTCGGTAAAGTTTTTGAAGCTTTAATCAACGCTGAAGGTCTTATGCACCTTACATCCCATAATCTGCTCTCCGACAAGCAATATGGTTTCCGCGTTGCCCGTTCTACAGCTGATGTGCTTACGAGCATAACTGAAATTGTTTGCCAAGCTCGTGCCGTGGCTCTTGATATCTCCAAAGCGTTTGATAGGGTTTGGCATGCTAGCCTTCTTCGCAAGCTTCAGGGTTATGGAATTACAGGTCGATCCTTAAATAAAATAATAATTCCTGTCGAACCGTATATTGAAGGTCGTTCTCAACGGATTCTCCTCCAATTCCTATCTCACGACCGCAGGTGTTCCCTAAGTCTCTATCATAGGCCCTACTCTGTTCCTTATCTTCATTAACGATCTTCCTGATGTCATAGGTTCCCAAGTAGGCATCTATGCGGACGACACTAGTATTTACTCTTGCTTCAAAATCAAATCTAGTGTCGCCGACAAAACTAACCTGGCCGTTTGTCTTGTGGACTGGGGCAGGTATTGTCTGGTTAACTTTAATGCCTCAAAAACAAAACTGCTCTCTATTACTCACCAGAGAGAACCATCTCTGCCTCCCATTAGAATGTCTGACGCTCAACTCCACGAGAGCACCTCTTTACGACTGCTCGGTTTCACATTGTCCGCTGACCTGAGATGGAAAGAATACATTGAGTCAATAGCTTCGTCCACCGTTAGGAAATTTGGCTCCGTATGACGCGCCAGGAAGTTTTTCTCGCCGGAGTCGATCATTCACATCTACAAATGAATCATTCACCCTTGCATGGAGTATTGCTGCCATATATTGTCTGGAGCTCATTCTAATTGTCTCAAGGTCCTTGATAAAATCCAAAAACGGATATGCAATGTAATTGGCCCTGACCTGGCACCTCGTCTACAATCGCTCTCTCACAGACGTGCCGTTGTTTCCCTCTGTCTTTTTTACAAATACTTTCATGGTAACTGCTACGATGAGCTGCTTTCGCTGGTTCCCTCACTTCATGAATTTAAGCGTTCAACTAGGCTGGCTTCTCGCTCTCACCCTTTCATTGTCGAAACGGTTAAATATAGCCGTCTCTTCTACTCCAATAGCTTCATGTCTCTCACTTCTCGCCTGTCGAACTCCCTCCCCATTTCTTGTTTTCCTGACAACTATAATCTCCAACTATTCAAATGTAACGTCAATCGACGTCTCCAGATGTCCTGATCTATCTCCTAACCGTCTCTTCATCCTTTCCTCTATCAATCCTCTTTTTTCACGCTCCTATTCTGAATGAAACCCTTCCCGTCTCGCTTGGGGTTGAATGCTTAATATATATATATATATATATATATATATATATATATTGTGATGATTCAAAATTTTGTGTTAAAACTAAAACAGTAGGATTCACTAATAATTTATATCATCCAAATTAATAAGTTCGAAAGACGAAGAAAAAAAAAAAATATAAAATTATTTGAATTTAATTTTGTATTCAAAAGTAAACAAAATATCAAGGGGTTAGATCTCATTTTTGACAAAAAATGAGAGAGTAATATCAAATAACAAAACTAATATTCAGGACTGAAATAAAATATAAGGGTTCAGATAAGAAAAATAATAGGTTGGTGTTATCTAACTAATGTGTTTGAAACAAAACCTTTTAATTGTAAGATGAAATTATATAATCACTTTATAAATAAACCGAGTACAGTAATATTGGATACGTGTGCATAATATGTAAAACATTTTATTAATGATAGTTTCCAAAAATATTAAAATTGTTGCATATTTGATATTCCTGAAATCTTTTAAAAGAGTTTACAAAATACATTTTAAATTATTATCACTTGAACGCGAAATCACGGTCAGTAGGATGAAACAAGTATTCGTACAAATAATCTTTTTAAAGTATTGTCTTTCCAACAAGTGAATAAACATACTTTTCAAGTAATTAACTGTACACAGATGCATAGTAACTTAATGTGCATAGAAAAAAAAAATGATTTAATAGAAATATATCACATTTATCCATTTTAATGGGGGAAAAAGTATTCATACTATACAAAAATATACATAATCATCCTTTAATACTTTGTAGAATAGCTATTTCTCACTTCTACAGCAACCAGCTGTACACTATTTACATTATTCGGACTATTGTTCTCATCTTTCTCGCCATACATTTTACAACTTTTCAGTCGTTGTACGCTCCGGCCTTCTTCATTTTGTTTGGAATGTCGAACTGAACCCTTTATTTCGCTGACTGGGGTAGACCGTTCTAGTTCCACGTGCCATGTTTAATGGATGTTAGTTGTCAGTTTTCTCCTGTTAATTCCCCTCTGCCAGCTCTCCATTGCCTTAACCGGGTATTGAACTCACCCTCTCTAGGTCTTGTCACTGGATCTAACTAACGCCTTTATCCACTGTGTCATGTGTTCAAACACCTGAAGAAGGCCGGAGCGTACAAAGGCCGAAACGTTGTAATAAATATGGCGACAAAAATAAGGACAATAGTCCGAATAATGTAAATAGTGTACATAATACCTCATCTCAGAAATATAGAAAACCAGCTGTGGTTCTCAATTAATGATTTGAAAATTTTACTTGGGATTTGTTCCATTTTTATTCGGATGTTAAATGTTTGTTACGGCTCTCGTTTTGATTTGAATTTTCAAATAGCATCACATATAATAGATTGGTTTTAAATCTGGGGATTGATTTGGAAATTTCAAAATATCTACATTATTTTCAGCAAGACATTTCTTCGGATATTACGCAGTGAGCTTAGGATCATTATACTGTTGGAAGATCAAACCAGGAAGTGGTTCAAGGTTTTCAAACGAAATCATCACATTTGCTTTCAAAATATTTTGATATGCTGCGGCATTCATTCTACCATCTATTACTGATATGTTGCCAGCATCATTTACAGGAAAAAAAAAACATCCCCAAACCAGGATGTTGCCACTACCAAACTTCACTTTTGGAACTGTGTTCTTTTGTTTGAAGGCATCGCCATCTTTCCTCTATACATTCTTTCAAGAATCACGTCAAAACAACTCAATTTTGATTTCGTCTGCCCATAATAATCATTCCAAATACGATCTTTCTTTATCCTTATGGTAACAAAAAAATATTTCAAACTGGCATCTCTGTACCTTTTCAGTAGTAGTGGAGTTTAGACTGATGCATTAATTCCATTAAAGACCTTGCAGGAGTGTTTCTTGGAGTACCTTTTATTATTTGGTTTTCAATAGTTTTAAGTTTGTATACCTTGCAATGAACTAATGGCAGTAAATGAAATATTCGAGCTGTCTGAGATTTTCGTGTAACTTTTACCTACTTTCCTGAGTTAAACAGTTCTTTTGCGAATTTGTCACTTCTTCACTTCTGGCAGTGATGAAAACCTTCTTCCACGTATATTAATTACAGAATGTTCTGTTTGTATTTTTAGTCTAAAAATAACTGCTGATAACATTATTGAAACATTCTAGAATATTCCACTTGAATAATCTAAAGTATTAATGTAATTTCAAAATTTTAAAATCTTAAAATTATATTTTACGAATATTTTTACCCTTTAAATTGGATAAATGAGATTTATTTCTATTAAATTAAAAATGTTCTGTTTTCTATGCTTATATATTTATTATGCAGCTATATCCATGTAAGTATATGAAAAGAATCTTCATTATTTGGAAATATAAAAAATAAAAATGTGCATGTGTACGAATATTATTTCCCCCCACTGTATATATTTATATATTATGTGAAAATCTATACATACACACACACACACACACACATATATATATATATATATATATATATATATATATATATATATATATATATATATATATATATATATATATATATATATATGATATGAATACATGTAAGCTTAAAGCATTAAAACATAAAAGATAGTAAAAACATGTGAAAATCTACAGAACCAATCATGATAAAAATGCATTCATATTCGTAAACAGCATTTTTACAGTGTGGTGAAATCAGATAGAATATGTAATGTTATAAAGTAAAATCTCAATATCATATGAAAAATGTAGCATTCAAAATTAGAGACAAAAAGTTCATTCATATCTCTGGGTGATTTAGAAAAGAAATAATTTCGCATAGAAATATAAAAGCAATGCATAATAAAATGATCTTCCTTATTCGTTTGACGCATAGTTTAGAATTACATTAAGCCTTTATGTAGTTTTATTAATCAGAATATCAAACCAAAAGCAAAAAGCTTCAGAAGAATACTGTTTCTGCTACTACAGAAACGCTTAATATATTCAAGAGCGTATTTATTAGAATAGTAATAATTTTAAAGACACGAACAGGACTATGAGGGTCATATAAAATGACTGCTCAGCAGCTTCGAGATATTTCATATACGAAACAGTCTTAAGACATCGGAATAACAGAACAGAATTAACAGAATAACTTTGCATGAAAATGTCTCGGTAGTGTTGATTCATTTATGCAAAACATGTCTTCATGAAACATCTCCTATCAAAGCATTCACCAGAAAGAAGAATTAAAATCAGGGTATCAAAACTGGTGAAAGTTTGGTTCGTATGCCTTACACAGTTGAAATAAATAGGCTAATAGTCACTGAACGTAAGCGATACGCCAGACGAACTGAAGGTAAGCAATTCTGTTCCCAAATATGTGAAAAATCATGTAAATCTGTTTTGGTAGCGTATTTGCATTGGGTATATACTCTATTACTTGTGGTTGGACACTCATTTGATTAGATGATAAACAAAATGTCAGAGTAGACAATTTTATCTTACAGCATAGACAGAATATAAAAAAAATGAAGTGAAAAATGCCAAGCTGAATGCATGATTCGCACAAAAAATATATCGACCCTATTGAGAATATTTCAAAGCTAATCAGTGATGATGTGATAGAATGTCAACTGACGACAGTGATTGATTGGGTGTAGAAACTGAAGGAAGACTAGCAAAAGATATCGACTGAAAAATGTAATAAAGATTAAAGTCTCCTGTTCGTAGACCTGCAGAGATAATTAAATGCCACGGCGTGTATATAATATGTAAATATTTTATATCTCTATTAAATCAATAATGCTCTTAAATCTTTTGTAATAAACAGTCCTACATATATATATATATATATATATATATATATATATATATATATATATATATATATATATATAGAGAGAGAGAGAGAGAGAGAGATACCTCCTTGACAATCACTTTGGTGAAAATTTGGTAGGTTTGTCTGGCTCTCTAGGTTTAGCTAGGTCTGCTCAACTTACTGTATTGAGTACTTTATTTAGTTGTTTTTGCTTACTCGTATAGTTTTTTTCTTTGGACTTTGAACTTACATGCCGGACGATTATTTTCGGCTAACGTACATGTTCTGTTTTTTTTCTTTTATTATACCATTTTTCCCTTTGTTATTTGTTTGATTATTTGCAAATCAAGACACCGAAGGTTTCCCGAACGAGTGTAGTTTTTTTATACCTATAGGAATACTACTAATACCAATAATAATAATAATATATATATATATATATATATATATATATATATATATATATATATATATATATATATATATATATATATATATATATATATATATATAATGGACTCTCCGTCGTTTTCTACGTATGAGTGTCTTTCAGTTCCGTTTTTATATTTATGTTTCTTATGAGAGAACAATCCTAGACGGGATTTGCAATGGAATCCACACGGATGGCATACTGAAAGTGTGACGGTCATATGATCTGTTGTTTTAGGCCATGATTTAGTATCAATGCTTAATTCTCTCAGATGATTGAGGTGATTCTTTTCAAAGTTAGTTATACCTCGGTAGCAAATATTTCTCCAGTTTGCTTGGTTTTCATCATCACGTTCCAACACCTCTTTAGGGATATTTGAAGCAATTAAACTGTATTTAAATTTATCATTGAAACGTAACCAAAGACGACCTACGTTACACTTACCATGAAAAACTTGGCTATACCTAATGATTCTCGGCATCCGATCATCACTCATTCTGATGACATGACGAGCCCAACTGAACTGTGATTGCATCAGAAAAGATTCAATACCATCGACACACATTTGATGAAAAGATCAGGGTAAGAGATTTTGTCATTCCGTGTATAACCGGATATTGAACTATGGCATCGTTTATGAAAAGCATCAAGCTGATTGATGTGCGTCCTGTATGGCGTCCACAATTTTGACCCATAAAGAAGTATGGTGAAAATGACTGCTCGACAGACACTGATTTTCCATTTCAG